>WBNO01009922.1:13268-46255 GCA_013400575.1 Peucedramus taeniatus
AAAAAAAAAAGAAAAAAAGAAAGAAAAGAAAATAAAATATGACTGGGGAAGGCAAGGCCAAGCTTCAAGAAACACCTGAGGCTCAGATTACTTCCCACCAAACCCAGAGTCTTAGAGCTTTGGGAGGCTGGAGACTGCTGCTGAACTTTTTGCGTCTGTGTGTTGAGGAAGGGCTCCTGGAGCCCTTGCTATGGTCAGCTGTCAACTGCTGACATTCAAAAATGTTCATTCCCATATTTCTGAGGCTCTAATTCCCTTCAGGAAAGCAGAGCCTCAGAGCAGCAATACATTCATGTTACAACGCCATGAGCACAACATCACCTAACCAGAACTGCAAATTTCCTGCTCTCTGGCACTTAACTTTCCATCAAGCACGGGCACACAGCCACAAAACAGACCAGTTATCCAAGCCTCCTTGGTACAGTGCTCAGAACCATGGACTAGTTGATATTGGTAGTAAAACTACTACCAGAAACAGAGATAGACAGGTATCCTAAGAGAGGGAACAGCCTTTGAAGGCTAGAGGTGGACACTGTGTAGTTAGCTATTGATCTCCAAGAAACGGGGACTGGAATTTTCCAGAACAGGATCAGACCTGATCATCTGGGGGTTTGTATCCTCAGAACAATTTCAGCTGTAGGCAGCCCGTAAGGAAAAATGAGCCACAGACCTGCCTTGGGATTTACATTTTAGAGCACTGCTTGGATCAGGGTAAGCGCTCTTAAGCAAGCAGTAACGCAGCACAGCAAAAAAAAGGTGATCTCCTGATGATGCTGAACTTTCCAGTCCTCAGTCCTCTCTCTATCCTTCAAAATCAAAAAAGAAATTCTATCCTAAATGTATCTGCAAGTAGGCCATCTCAGACAAAGAGGGGAAAGTAGGAATAAAGGCAGGAGGAATCACATCTATCAAAATGTTTCATGTTTTCTTTGCCTTTTTTGTATAAATTTTTAAAAGACAACCTAAATTGAAAAAGCTAATGACATATTCTACATTTAAGTAGGAGTCTTAATGATAAACACAAATGTTATAGCACCTACTTGAATAATCTGATTTTTTGCCTAAATGTAATTTTCACAATTTTCTGGCAAAACCCTTCAGAGAGTAAGAGCCCAGCCACCCCACAGTCCACTTGCCTGGCACACATCCCATTCAGTATTAGGATAGACACAGTATAAGGATGCTTCACATAGATTTATGGCTATCTTTGTCCCTAGATTGATATTAAATGATAAACAGTTTGTGGAAAAGAGCTTTATCCACAGCAAATCCACCTCCGCCTGCTGCTGCTTTTTCACACTAAGAGGTCAAGGGTTTAGAAACTGATTTCAGACTCCCAAGCTGTTAGCGACAAAGTGCTGCTATAGCAGAAGGAAGGGCCATGGTCACAAAAGGTATCTTTGTTTGCAAGAATTTAAAATCCCTTCTCATATTCCACTAGTACTGTATTTCCTTCCTCCAGGTTTCAACCTTGGATTGAGCTACATCCTTCTGGCCTTAGTATCATTAGATATATTTCTCTCATGCTTTTTTCTGCATTTGAACACAGTGGATCACATGAAATTCAGTAGCACCGCTCTGTGCTCTGGGGGCTCACATGACTTCAGCCAAAATGTTCCTGATGGTCCCTCATTGCTTTGAAATGCTGCTATGCACTCTCAAACCCACCAGGTGTGCACACAGCACTGCTGCTGTGCCACGCCAGCACATTATAGACCAAATGAGCATAGAACAAGGGTCTGATAAAAGGAAAAGGTGGACAGAGCTGTACCTGGGCTCCCCTTGCACCACAGTGCTCTGGACGGATTCAGTGGGCTCCAGACCTGGCCAGTGTCTGAGCTTGGCTCCATGACATTCCTCATGTACAAATTCACCTGATGGAGTTGGATGCCTGATTTAAGGTTACTTTGGGATAGGAGAAGGGCCTATCCAGCAAGATACATTCTAAAATGAGAAAGCCCCTTCAAACTCTCATCACAAACCACTGCAAAGGGGAGAAGGGTTTTAATAGGGAGAGAGAGCAGGAGAAGTTGACAATGCCAAGAAACGGGTGAAGGGTCCTACATATCAGATTTAGGAAAAGGTGGTCAAGGGAATATTTAGACTTTATTTTTACCTCTATACTATTAAAAGCACAGCTGAAATGATACCAGGGTATATTCAGCACCACATGCAAAGAGTTTTAACCCCATCCGAAGGAAGCTAAGGGACTTGGTGTAGCCACATCGAGTTCCCTGATGCCCAGCATCCAGAAAGGAGTCCAGGTCCACAGGCTGGGGAGAAGCACACTGAGTGTCCTCACAAGACTGCTCCACCTTGCAGATGTAAATGAGATCCCCCAGACTGATGAAAGGGGAAGTGTGCACTTCCCACAGAGGAAAGCAGCTCAGCAGAGAAGGGGGTTTGGGGCTCCCAAGGGGATGCAGAGTGAGGATCCCTCTTGCACTCGTCTTCTGACTCAATGGGTATTGGGTTCTTTCCCACACAGTGAAACTTTTTAATAGGAGCCATCAAAACTATTCCCCAGCATCCTGTGCTTTTTCTCAGCAAATACACACCTGGGAATGGTTTATGTGAGCTCTGAGGAAGACAGGTACTAAGTTGTTCAGAACAAGAAAAACAAAGCTTTTTTTGGGCATAGTGATTTCTTTTGAGGGTGGGAAAAAAAAAGGTGGATTTTAGCTAAGTGAGAGTGAGAAGAGTAGGAATTTCTGGGTTTACAACCTGAACTGAACTTCCTGAATTCTTCCAAACAACCTGTTCAAACACCTAACTCTTTACTTAGGCCAAACAAATAATGAGTACAGTTAATCAGCTATATTTGCAATCTGGGAATAGTTTGTGCATGTGTTGTGGTGGGAGGGAGAGTGTCATGCAGAGACTTGCAGACTTACCTGTGCTTGGCGTACACCTTTCCCTTCATCCCTCCAGTTTGACATAAGATTAGTTACACAGAATAGAAGCGTTGCATTTTTTGGTGATGTGGAACTTCTCAGCACTGCATCCCATCCTCTGCTGGGGGCCAGTCCAAGCAAGGACTGCTGGGGGGAGCTTATGTGCTCAAACACATCAGCTGCTCTTGGCATGCTGGCTGATCCCAGTACGTGGATGCAGCTGGCAGGAGCCCAGCAAAAGAGGAGGAAGAACTGATGGGAAATAGGTGACACGTATCTTGGGTGGCAAAATACCTTGTTGCAGCCCCGACTTGAGGGCAATCATTGAGAAGGAGAGTGATTCAGAGGGCTTTCTCCTGATGTACTCAAAGGCAGGAATAAACCATACAAGCAACTCCATTCTGTCCCCTCTCCTGAAATCCAGCCCATGGTACCCTTTACATGGAAGCATGTGCTCCTCTCTGGAGGCCCCTTTTCCCAGGTGGGCTGGAGGCACTCTCCCAGCCCAGCATTGTCTCCAGCCCATGGGCCATTAAAGTTTGCTAAGCTTCCCACTGCTTCCTGCATGTCTGATATCTTCCTCTGCCAGGCTAGTGTCTGGCCTCTTCTCCCTGTTTAAATACAGGCAAGATGTTTTTCTGGTAGTTGTTTTGTAACAGTTTCTTAAGATATTTCCTGTTTGGTTGGAGTTTTTTTATTTTTTCCTTTTTACCACAAATTGGGTTTTAATGCCTATGTATTCAAAGCAAGAACCTGTCCAACCCACAGGCCAAAGGGCATCTGTCTTGTTTTGCCAGGTGCCAGAAACAGCAACTGGACTCTATCACTGCCTGGTGGGTGGCAATATTCTTCACAGTTTCTACAGCACTTCCAATTTCCAATTTTGTAGAATTCCCTCCAAGTCTGCTGTATAACACAGATGCTGCTGCAAATCACTCTGACACTGGTTTAACATCTTTAGTCTTTAGTGCTACAGTGATACAGAGAGCAGAGGGTCGTGCTGGCAAATTTAACTGAGGCTTGGCACAGAAAACACAAAGACCTTAATTCAAGATTTTCAAATGACCCTCGGGACTTCACATAGTAAAAAGAGATGTATAGGAACATCTGTAATTCTTTCTGTCACACCCCTTCATTTGGAGTCCTCCAGAAAATCTGTGCCCAGAACAGCAAATATGGCCAAATCCATACTACAGTTGAACTTACAACAAACCAAAACCAGCAGCATAAATTTCTAACCAAGACTCATACAAAAAATCCAGTTCTATTCGAAAGAAAAATGGACAGACAGAATTCCTTGAGCCTTTCTACTGTCAGAGGAACAGGCTGGCGCTCTGGGGCTTTTGTCCTCAGTGGAATATGGAGCCACTGCCTTCTCAGATGCTGGGGAGGACAGGCTTTACGATGTGCATAAATTAGAGGAGAAGCTGGAGGATGCACCTTCTGCACTCCATGTGTCAGGCAGTACCTATGGTCAGGATTTGTCAGGCAAATCCTCTTACAACAAAACGACGACTCTTTCACAATCATCTGTCAGCTGTTGGAACATGGAGTATCACGAGCCAACCACCCAACACACGTGTTAGACAGCTCAGGGCTGCCCGTGTCTCCCCGCACGCCGTCAGACCCAGGAAGTTGCTGCTGCTGCATTTTTCACGTGGACAAGCAAGCAGAGTTTGCAGTCTAGAGTTTTGCTGCAATCCTGAAAGCAGCTTGAAACCCTGGTGGAAGTGGTTCAAAATAAGTGTCTGCAGCACTCAAGAATGCTTTGGATTCTTGACAAGTGACAAAGCTTCTGTTTCGGCACGAGAAAAAGATGAGGGTGCATCGCAGGGCTGGAAAGGGATATTTCAGATACTCTTATGCCATCCATCCCTGCCTATTTTTATCTGCCTTACAGGTGCTTAACTGCTGATGTAGTTCTTTTAAGCTCTCTGTTGCTCAGGTCTGTGTTTTTTAACTTGTGTTATGTGTTTGGCTCTGAGGTGTCCCCTTTCTCATGGCAAATCCATCAATAAGAAAAGTTTGAAGACATCTGTAGGAATGAGGACTTGAAACTGAATTCAGCCCCAGTTCATCAAAGTACTTCAATGAAAACACTAAGTGGGGCCATAAATCATAGTATAGTAAACTTCTTCTAGCCTGATCCCTGTCCAGTGTAACACTGCAATGCCATTTTGATATGCACATTGATACGTGGCATTAAGAGTTTCAAAGATGAAAAAAAAAAGGGGGAGCCACCTAAACCAGTGATCATTTTTGAGCCTAAACAACTAAAACAAAAATCCAAACCTCTGTTTTGTTGCTCTCTTAATAGTATAATTGTGGCCAGATGTATGGTGCCTATTTTTTCAAAGTAAACTGAATTTTAGAGGGGAAAAAACCTCATTTTGCAATTTGCTGATGCAGTACCTCAAGCTGATGCCAGACAAGATTTGGCTGACACGCAAATTTTCCAGTTCATGCATCTTATGGGTAAATGATCTTATTTATGCTTCTATGCTTAGTTCAATACTAGAAACTTTTCTACTGGGTCACTAGAAAACTTTATAGCATGTCTGAGCAGTGATTATCTGATGCACAGTGCTTCCTGCCATTCGAGCACTGCACTGCACGTGTGCGGATACAGCTCTGTGCCATGGTGCTGGACACAAAGCTGTGTCCCACCCAGGCCCTCCACCTGGGAACCTCAAAGGTCCCAGCAGGGGCAGATAGTAGGAACCTGGCTCTGAAGGGGTGAATGAACGACAGAAAGGGTAAAAGCATTCCCTGACATTACACAGCTGCACCTGAGCAGGCCCAGCCAGGGAGGGGATGGAGGCCGGACTAGCCTTGAGCTGCAGCAGAGCTCTAATCCCAGCTGCCCCTGTGGCAGGTGACAACTGAGGCAGAGACTGGGGTATTTTGTGTGCCTGTCAGTCATGTGCCATCACCACAAGAGCAGATGGGGCAGACGCGGCACGCGGGGACCTGCCTGTGCGACGAGCAAACGCACAGAGCTCATTCAGGGCTCTCGCCTTGAATACGCTCGCCGGTTCACCCTCAACCCGGTCCCGCGTGTGGGCAGTCGGCACATTTGGCCTGAGGCCCAGCCTTGAGGCTGCTCTTAAAATTCAGCGTGGATGCAGCGAGGGCGTCAGCTCTGGCACGGCCTGGCCCTGCCGGCGCGCCGAGCGGCACCGCGGGCCCGGCTGGGTACGGCACAGCGGGCATCGCCCCAGGTACCTGCTGCTGGCTCCTCAGGGGGCTGCAAGTGCAGGCCAGAAGGAACCAGACTCTTCCCCACAAAGCAAGCTGCATGGAAGCAACGTGTTAGCTTACCCCAAACTGTGAATCACTTCTGAAAAGGCAGACCTCTTCCTGGTGTGTTTATACATATAGGGAATCTGCATAAACATGCCACATGTCTAAGCACATGGGCCCGGCCATATGCACCCATGAATACACACACGCTTCCTTCCGTGTGTGTGCATGTGCGTATGTATCCCTCTGCCAGCACCAGATTTCTGGCAGGAGTTCCTTCTGCCCTTGCCCCACAAACAGCAGGCACTAATTCTCCCATCTGCAGGCTTCACCCTTTTCCTTGCCTTGCTTTCTTGCCTGCCAGCAGACATGCCCTCTCTTTACCTAGTCAGTCTTGCAATCTCCCCATCACTTCCTAAACTGCTTTTTATCTAGCAAATTCTCTGTTGAAGCACGGTGTCATCAGGGGAAGAGCTGCAGGGGCCAAATGCTGCAGAGATTAAGACAGCATGATGTGCCAAAGCCAGCCCACACCCCACCTCTGGCACTTCAGAGGCACAGCTGGGCCCACCTGAAAACCCCAGAGCCAGAGCAATGACATGCCATTTATCTCTGCCTTGGCTTATGGTGAATGGTATTGCATACTGAGGATAAAAACAGAATAGCAAGAGATCACAAGCACAGTTTCAAATATGCTGATTTCTCTTTTTCTTTTGTTTTCTAAATTTGTCTATAGGTTATTGTAATTCTGTGTAGCACAGTGATGCTTTGGCTCGAAGCCAAAGGCAGTAGAATTTTGAGGCAGCTGACTGAAAGGTTAGAAATTGGGTTAATACATTTTTAAAAACAGCTTTAATATTAGGTGGTCATCTGCTTTCCCTATTAGATCAGTCTTTTTAATCTTTAGCTATGCTATTTAGCTGCATGCTGTTCATGAGATTTCACAGTTATTTGAAAGCCAGACTTTGTCCCGGCGCTTCTATCTTATGTGTTTCGAGAGACAGCTTCAAATCTGGCCTCGTCCACTGAAGAGATTAAACCTTCATAGAGAACTGCCTTAGGTTTGATTAAAGTAGAAATGCAAATATACTTTCTTTTCCTGACTCTTTACAGAAGTTTTTTAAACCCTTACAAGTGTTAAATTCAGTCTGAGGTGAAGCTGGTGAGGATGTTTGTCCTGACTGATAGTTCACTTTTTACCATTTTCAAATAAGAATGACAAATTTGAGAACAAGTCCTGTAATATGTGTTTTGACAGCACTGCTGAATTAAAAAAGCTTGAAGGACCATCCTGATATCTCTTCAAACCACCTTTGTATAATTTTATCAGACATGATTACCATGTCTCTTTCTAGCACCATCTCCTTAAAATAAACAATCAGAAGCAAAGTAAAAAGAAAACAGAGTGTGTAGATGAAGAAAACTTCTTTTTTTTTTTTCTTACAACAAAACCAGCTCCAAAGCTGGCCAGTATGTGTCTCTCACATGTTTTATCCTCTCCCCAAATCCTTCCTAGGTTGTGTCATTTTAAAAACCTGCAAGCTGGGACGTCAAAGAGAGTCCAGGCATAAGAGGAAAGCAAGCATGGAGGCACTGTAAAGAATTAATACACAAAGACCTGTGGGATTAATGCCTGGAGATTTAGGTCTGTTCACAGCCACAGTGGAGACTGCAGGCAGGGCATGAGAAAAGATCTGCCTTGAATATCAGAGTTTCCTGGTCAAGGGTTTTTTCAGCTCTGCTTCGCAGGATGGGAAGGCAAGGTCAGCACAAGCAGATCTGCACTGAAACAACAGCTGAGTTACTGCCTCAACTCAAGATCCCTTCCTCCCAGTCAGGGCTGTCACAAAGGCAGGTTTGGTTTTGTTGGGGCAGTTTGTTTTGGTTTTGGAAGGATATGCTTTGTCCTTGAGATTTTTTTCTTGTTGGACAACCAACATTTGGGGCAATGCCATAGATTCCATCAATGCGGGAGCCTGCTGCGCCTTTTCTTTCTAGACTGAGCCCCCAGCCTGCGAGACCAGCATGGTGTCTCTTGATCCCTCCAAATGAAATTAGGAAAATGGGCTGGCTGACTCACATCTGCCCTATGCTGCACGAAACGGCACTGCAGAGAGGGCGCATTTGCTAGGAGAAGCAATAAATGTAATTTCCTCCACGAATTAGCTGTGCCACACTGGCTCCAAAGGGGTCGAAGGGAGAACAAGAAAAGAGCCACTGTCTGTTAAAATACCAGCCTCTGACTTATCAAAGGAAATGGGATATCAGGTCATACTTCAAAACCTAATGACAGCAGTTCAGGGGATTTGATCAGACCCATTTCCTTCGCCCAATTTTTACGGGGCACTGGGTGCCTTAGAGTGAGCACAGAGCCCTTTGTGCCTTTGAGGAGAAGGTGACTGAAGGATAGACCAAAGGGATGGAGGGGAGGGCAAAGCAGGGCACTGGGTTGTAACCAACTGGCTCTGTCAGTGCCTAAAGTGACCTTGTGTAGAAGCAGGAAGAATTTCAGGTCGGCAGAATGTAATTACTCTGGTTGGAAAGTTGCCAAGATTCTGGCATTAACATCCCCATGCCTCTAAAAGATGCCACAGGGCCAGAACTATAGATTTCTCCATGGCTAAAAAACAGCACTGGAGAGGTAGAGGAGCCTGTGAGCTTTGTGAGCAGCTTGAATATTATATAGTGGGGGTTGCAAGAGCACTTAGGTTTTCCAAATCTCTCTTTTAGCTTAAAAAAAAAACATGGCTAAATGAAAGTAAAATGGTGGATATTCCCTTCCATTCTCCATCCCCCAAGTTCCCCCATTTCCCACCCTTTCCTCTCTCCAAGAAAAGAAAGAAGAAATTCCCACATGACTGTAGCAAATACAACCTGGTGAAATATCACACACAGATTATTTATCTCCCCCTCTTCCCCCACTGTCATTGCTTTTTGCAAATCAATCTCATTCAGGACAGAGTCTATAGCAGACAGAGCAACACTCAATTCTAGCACTATCCTAACACCAGACTGAGAGCTACAGTGCCCCCAACAAGACAAAGGTGAGGTTTTTTTCACTAAGCACCTCCTTCTACTTTGTGACAGTTCAGAGGAAGCCAAACTGAGTGCTCTATGCTTGGCCAAAGTTTAACAGGACTCTCTGTAGCACAAAAGGCATTAACACTATTACAGAGTATTGAGTCCTGCTGAATTCATTGGCCAACAGAAACACTTTTCACAACCAGGTGTGGAGGTTTCCTATACATGTCTTCAAAATCCAGGGGCCCACATCTGGTGCTAATAACATGCTAGCACAACAGCTGTATTGGATTATATTCATAATTCTCAGAAATGCACTGAAACACTTTCCAGCATGCTAACACTTGCATTTCAGGATTAGTCTTAAAAAGGCTGAATCAAATTCTTCTCATTCCTGGCACTCTCCCCTTGATAGCTACAGACGAATATTTGCACACAATAAAGATTCTTTTCAGATACAGCATTTGGCAGGGGCTCATTAGAGGAAAAAATGGCACTGATTTAGACAAGGAGTGGCATTAACTTTTCTCCTTGCAAAAGGCAAAGGATATCAGTTACACAGAAAACAGACATGAAGTTCTGAGAATGGGGGCCCAATAGATGAGCCTGGGTGACTTTGGGAGCCCTATGGCATCACCACACACTGCATGTGCAGCCATGCTGCGTGACAAAGTTGTGGCTATGCACTATGACTTCACTTTTAGGTCAGAGCTGAGTCTCTTTACACGACAGTGGTACAGAAGAGCTTGAAAAAGCAAGATGGAATAGTCACTGTGACAACTCTCACATCTTTCTTTTCAGATGTTGTTTTAAACCCAGGCTCTGAAATAAGACAATGATGAAATACTTGTATTTTCAAAGTTAGCTTCTGTCCTTCTCTGCTGCAGAAAAATGTCTAAAACATGCTGGAGGTCCAAAACAGAAGCAGCAGTACTTTATTTTGTAAGTGTCAAAATTTCTTGGTCTCATGCTCTCTAGCTGGCAAGACTGTTTGAAAGCCCTGGGGGCTTCTTCCTCAGGAGCTTGCCTGACCTGCAACATCTAAACAAACATGCAGGAACACATCCTTTCATTGCTTTCCTACAATTTTTGCTCCTATAATTATGCATATTTTATGAAAACTAACAAGAGAGATGAATAGTCTAACTCTCCTTGAGGGTTGCTTTTTTCCCAGGGTTAAAATCTGTAAGTTTCCACAGTATTGTTGCTCTTGTTTGTACCTAAGGGTCTAATAAAAGTTAACAACTCCTGCACAGATTTTTGGTGGAAGTGCATTTGCTACTTTTTATAACTAGGAAAAACAGAAGCAGACTGCCAAAGAAACTCATATGACTGACTGCAAGTGAATCACTCAGTGCTATTTCTTGTATACACATAAAATTTTTCAGTCCCAGCATGCCCAATCCTCAGAGGAGGGTCTCCCCCTTACTCTGTTTTGACTCAACTACAATTGGAATTCTTCTGTAGCATCAGCCCAAGTTGAAGCCCAAACTGTTCTGCATGCCAGAAAGAATAGTTCTACTGGACAGATTAAAAAAGGCAGTCATGAGATGTCTCAGATTATGCAAGGTGATGCCCTCATGTAATACACCCCAAGAAGAGGGTAAGTGAAAAAAAAAAAAGCTGGAAAAACTGACTGCAAGCTTGTATTTTAGGCAGGGGAAGGAAGCTCAGCTGGTGTCATTCCAGTACAGACCAATTTTGTTTCACAATTTAAAAATGTGTTGTGTTTGAAATAAAGCTGTCCATGTAAGCATTGCCTGCCTGAGAGGCTCTCTGTAATTCTAGGCCCTGCTGAGACTTTGTGCTTGCAATTGTTTGATAATGCTCAAGCAATGTATCTGCACCCTGAACCACTGCAGGTACTGCTTTTGTAAATAACAATTTTCAAAGACTCGAGTGTGTATTAATCAAGGTGCAATACTGATTAGGTGTGTTGCCCCCAGATGGCAGCCTTCAAAGTATTCCTCAGTTCCTGAGGAGTAAAGACATGAAGCAAGAGCAGCAAGAAATCACTCAGGACTTCCTAGGTGCTCACTGTAAGGTCACTGGATTGCAATATGATAGTCCTAGTGGAACATTAGGAAAGAGTATTTCCTTTTTTAGAGTGACAACAGTGTAATTTTCTGGCCTCCCCATGAATGATTGGAGGTCTCGCATTTCTGGATGATCTGGATTAGTGTAACTTTAATCTGTTGCAGCATTCATTCCATCACCAGCTCTGGCAGCAATCCAGGCAGAGGACAGAAAACCTCCAACAGACTTTCTTTGGGAGCCTTCTTTTCCCTCTCCATTTCACAGACATGGTGACAGAGCTTTTACTGACTCAGAAATAAGCCTGTCTTATACTCCTGTTGGCTTTGAGAGCCTGAGATAGCCACAGAGCCATCTGCTACAGGTATCATTCTTCTCATTTTATCATACCACTATGTGACTCAAAAACCACAGAATAGGCAAGTAGCAGAACCAGGAAGATGTACTAAGGTTTTTACACTTTCAAAGAACAACAGCATTAAGCAGATGGTAAACTGCTTGAACTATTTGATTTGGTTCTGGTTTGCATCAGTTTTAAGAAAAAGGTGTTGACTGCATGAAGAGTCCATTGTGATATACTATGATAAGAGGGGAAGAGGAAAAAAAAAAATCAATATGCAATTAAAAATAGATTCCCAAATAAAAATAATCCCAAAAAAAATAGACTTTCTTTTGGTCAACCTAGTAAAGTGAGAGCAGAAAATGGAGCCCTGCTAAACAAAACCTAGAATTGTGGCACTACTCATGTGTGGTGGCAGATTAAACTGTAATAGTTATGAAACAATCCCTCCATCTCTTCCTGCAGCCATCTACCGTGTCTCCCTCAAGCAGGGAGCTGCGCCCTCCCTGCAGGACCAGCTGCAATCAGGTGAAATGGCATAGCAGCTCCTGTAGTACCATCATGTATCAAAGTCAAATTCACTGTGTGGTTTTTTTTGCTATCTGCTGCTAATTATCAAGAGGTAAGATACTTCTCACCACCAGATCCTCTTTCCTACTTAGCAGAACTGTTTAGGCTGGTTCAAGAAGAGAAGTTGTCCTCTAAGAGTGTGAGCACTGATTTTTCTCTTCTACTTAGATCTTCCCCAGCTAACACCACTGCAAAGCAACCATTTTGAGAAGGGACAGAACAACTGAGAATCCTAATCCATTCAGACATCTCAGCTTAATCTGTTGCCTATACACTACCTGCATCATCCCTGCTCTGCAGCTCTTAGCACGTCTCTGGAGCTTTGGAGCACTCACAGACTTGTGAAGGGTCCTGCCTCATGATGGCCTGACCAACACTCAGGATGTATAGCAGAGTGGAATGCTTTGTGGAGGATGCAAAAACTTACACCACTTTGTGACTGCAAATCTTCCTAGCTCGTATTAAAAATTAGCCTTTACAAGTATCCAGTCCTCTCTCAGAATCACCCACCACATGCCACAGAAACCACAATCAGTTTCACTCTAGAGTTGGGGCTGCTATGAAGGAGCCCCTTTAAAGATGAATTAAAAGCGTGCCATCTGTAAATAAAGCAACCTGCACTTGTGAAGCCAGACATCTTCACTAGGAAGAAAGGCTCTCAAGTCAAAGGCAATAAAATATCTCAGTAGGACTGTTGCAGAGCTTAAATTCCCCCTTTGAAGTAGCACACAGTACTGTTGTTATGTCTGGTAATGAATAGCTCAGCATTCTCAGATGAGTTAGTTAAACACTACAAGGAAATAGGAATGCCTTGTGCAGCCACTCTTTTCTATAAAGCCACTGGCAATTTTTTTTGTAGTAGTAGTTTGTCTCTGAAGCCTTAGAAGTGGCATTGATGAGGCTTCCCAGAGAAGGAGGGAAGGAAGAAAGTAAAAGCAGGTGCACTGGATAAATAATAAAAACCCTGCAATTTATTTCCAAAAAGTCCCAAGACACAATTTCAGCAACAGCAAACACAGGTGTTCAGCAGCACTCTGAACAAGAACATGCAAATTAGGATGAGACAGAGACATGTAGAAATCTGAGCTCCCTATTCCTTCTTAGTCCTTTTGGTTATGTTCATCTGAAAAAAGACTAAGGCCAGAGAAAGCAGTTAGGTATCTGTAATCAATAACAAATCAACTGCTTTTGAACAGGAAACTTTGCACCTCTCTGCTGTCTGAAAAAATAGTGCATGGGACATCTTTCACAGGAGATGCACAGTATTATCATGTGGACCAAAGCCAGGGGTGAAAGCCAAGATAGCAGCAGAGAAAAAATAACTGTGATAAGCTATTAACAGCAGTTCAGTGACTTCTAAGCTTAGCCTCACTTTTGCAGCAGGAAAGGTCCTGGATACTACTTCATTGAACATAACTGCCTTGAGCAATGTAGCCTCACTTATTTGAGCATCTGTTTCACCTGCTAAAGAGAAGTGGTTTTGGTCTTGTATAGGCTTGAAGTGACAGCAGCCTTGAGAACAATTTCAAGGAAACTTATGGAGAGGGAGGCTCTTAAAAACATTAAAGCCCCTCTGCTTTTATTTCTGTATTAAAGATGCACTTCTATTTGCCCCCTAAATAAACCCTCACTCTCTCCATTCCTTGACTTAAAAGGTTGGTGTAGAAGTTCCAGTACCTCTGTGGATCATTGTAACTAGTGTGACAGCCTCAATCTAAACACAGTGCCTGGGCATTCAGTGGCAGAAACCTGCTCAACCTCCCTTGGAAGGAAGCAGGCTCAGCAGCATCACCCTCTGCCAGCAGTCAGGTAACTCTGCTCTACCAGCTAACAAATGCAGCTGTCTTTTGCAAAGATTAACAAATCTGGGATGGGGGAGATGGACACAGTCCAGACCCCATTTCTTCTCCTGGAAAACCCCCCTTTCCCACATGCAGACACCCATAACCCAGCTAAAGAAGTCCCCTTTAAGAACAAGGGACACCTCCCCAGCCTCTGCTGCCTGACAGAGCTCTGCCCATTACCAGCAAGCCTGTGCTGTCACTGTCTCCCAAGTGGCCTGTGCAGACCCAAGTCCTGCCCCAGTGTGCCTCTGTTTCCCATGGCAGAGAACACCTAACCCTGCAACAGAACTGCACCTTAAATCTGCCCACTACCCTGCAACCAGCTAACACCAGGCAGGTCCCTGGGTAAAGAAAGGTGTATTAACACACAGTGCTCTTTGGGAGAAACATAAAACTCAAAACCAACTCCTCTCCACCCCCCACACACTTGTTTTTACTTACACTCTGATCAGTTCCAAGAAGTCTGTTTTTCACCCAGCATGCTGCTGTCAGGATACACACAGTCTCGCAGTTGACTCCCATTTGTCATGATTATTGTTCCCACCAAGAGAGATCCTGCCTTAGGAATACACATTATCTTTACATATCCAAACCCTCAGCAGCCTGAGACACAGTAAATTAAGTAGTTCACTATTACCAAGAGATGAAAGTCCTTTCCCCTTTTCTCACCTCTTCCCTCCCTACACGTACCTTGTCAGATCTTATTGCCCACTGGTGTCATCCACAAGCCAGAAGAATCAAATGCCAGCTCAGATGTATGTGAAGTCTCTGCCTCAGGCTTTTCTCTCTCACTGCAGGGCTTCTGGGCAAGACCCAACTTAATCAGGGGTCACCTGTTCAGCAGAATGGCTAAAAGCTCAATCTTTCTTCACAAACATCACTCTCTAACACAGGACGTGGTTCAGCCATTCTCTTTCCAGAAAATAAATGGAACATGTTAATAAGGGTCCTGCAGGATAGCCTGTAGTGTTGCAGTGGTGCTAAATTAGGACAGTCATAGACAGTCTCTGAAAAACACAAGGAACTTGGATTTTTTCCCTCACAGTGACTACTGTGACTAGTTTTCACTAACAATTGCAGAAGTCAAATTAAAGAAGATGGCTGTTATGTGAATTAGCAGTTGAACTCTCATGTGTTTAATGAGTTCCAGCATCAGAAGTTTTTCCTCTGGCCACAGCCTCCCCTATTTTTCTTTCATACAGATTCTCTAGTATCTCAAATATTGAGCATACACCATGGGTGTTGTCTTTAGAGTCATTCCCCATCACTTATTTTCAGGAAACTTACAGTAAGTCAGTAACCTTAAATGTATGTGTCAAACATAATTGCACTTGGCAAATAAATTCAGAAAGCATAGAGAAAAAAACACAGACACAGAAAAAAAAGGATATAACAAATGTGCACAAGCTCAGATGTCCAGGCATTGTTTCCTTAGAAACCAGGCAAAGGACAGGAAAATCCTGTAACCAAGATCTGTAGCAAGGCCTCAAGACTTAGTAGTAAATCCTTGTCCTTTAGAGTATGAGCTCAAAAAGAAAAATCCTCTCTCTCCTGGAGAGGGAGGATACAGCTGCAACACACAGACAGGAGTAGACAGTGACTGCCTTGTGAGGTCCAGATGCTGAAATTAATAGTGACAAGTGATACAGCTGAGAATGTGATAAATACCATCCTTGCAAAGAACTGGCAGAAGTCTGTTGCATTATCAGCACCCAGAGTAAGCAGAAAGGTTTATCAGGGAAAACATCTGCATTTACTATTCTATGGAATCAAGTCTGAAATTCAAAAATCTCTATCTAGATCTTAAACCAAGGAAGGGATTTTGCAAAGTAAAGGGGTTTAATGGAAACTTGTGTGTCATGTCTTCCAGTCCACCTGGGGAATAAATGAAGAACAGCCCAGCATTAGCACCCACATGTGTAAGGCTGTTCTTCAATCCAAATCCTTTGCCAAAAGTCACGGTAAATGGCTTTTTTTTAAAAAAAAAAAAATATTTTTGAGTGAGTGTTACATGGCTCATTTCAGATAGGGACAGTTAGTAATAGAGTCTAAGCACTCTATAGATTTCTGACAGTGAAAATCTGTACTACAGATCTTGTGCAGCACAGGAAACTGGTGTAACAAGGTGCATAACTCCAGTAACACTGCTCTAGAGTATTCCAGAGAAGACTTCTTCCTGCAAGGACCCTGCAGTAGCTTAGATGTAGACTTGTATGTGACTTTGTCAATGTGCAAAGCAGCAGAATTTGCTTGAAGGACTTCAAACCACACGGAAGTGGGAAGTAATTTTTTTCAGACTAGGTATTAGACAGCAGTGCACAGGTGATGCTGGTCCAAGGGAGATGAGGATCTTCTTGCCTTGTGGTACAAGTGGGGGAAATTGTCTCAGAAAACAGAAAAAAAAAAAGTATTTCTGACCAGATTGGTCAGTTAGAGGTCTTGATCACAAGAGGACTGAATGTTCATTCCAGGCACTCTGGGTACAGTCTGACTCTGACTAAAATCTTAATCTGTGTGGTGGAGAGTGTGTGTACCTCCAGAAATCTTAACAGTAACTGGAAGAAATTGGTTCCTCCCTTACTATTTCTTTAACTCAAGAGGAGGTGCCTGGTTGTCTCACAGTGCAATCTTTGAGCCAGTGGAAAAAAAACATGAAACCTGTTCACAAGCTGATTATTATGCAGATCAGCAATCATTATCCTTTCTCTCATTACCTCAAATGCTTTCTGCCATCTGTTGGTAACAAACCTGCATCTGGCAGATTACCAGAGGAGCCCTAATCAATGGGTAATTGGGGTAGAGGATTGTGTGGACAATCCTGGCAATGAAAGCACAGAAAAACTTAAGAGTGGGAGAAGAAAGTTTGCCCGTTATAAAGGTGAGATCCTACACCCAGCATTTCTCTACCATTCTGCCATCATTCCTTCTAGGTGGGAAGTGTGTGGAGGGGTTAGGCAGAGATTTGTCACAGGCAATGGGAGGAATTAGACCAGCCTGTGTAACAATACCTCAAGCAAAAGGTTAATTTCTGACAGATTATGCCAGCAAGTGCTGCCAGGAGAGCACAAGCAGAGCAAGCACAAACATGCATGAGTTTGCATTTCCACTGTTGCCTTTTAGAACCATCTGTTAATGAGACACAGAGGATGCTTTGGACTCATTCAAGTAATGGCTCCTAATCTAGTCTCTTAGTGCCTTCTGATAGGAAATGCTCAAAATGTGTCCACTGCAGGTTTTCCTTCTCCAGCCATGCATTTGGGGTTCTGCACCATTCTACATAGTCCCAAGTCTTGATTACAGCAGCTCAGACCTAATATTGACATTATTCCTCTGGCTTCCAAAGGAAACAAAGCTTCTAAAATCATATTTCTGGTGCTGAGCTCCCAACAGAGACATACTGACAGACTTTTACTGACATTTCAGAATGAGGTGAAGTTACCAGATTCCTACAATTTTTTGAGGGAAATGACATCTGAGTGGAACAGAGAAACCCAGACAGAATCACCAGCAAGGGAAAGAAAAAGGGAATTTGCTGCTCTGCATTCCCATTGTCAGCTGGCTGGTCTGTCAGCAAATGCTTTGAGCTGCTCTGCACATGAGGACCTGTCAAGCAACTACTTCTGCTGATGTTCTTCTCTACCATGAGCACCTAGGAAGTAGGATGAAACTTCAAATGGCAATTGTAAAGATTGCTGTAAGAATCAGATTTTATTGATTCACCTTTCAAAGAATGGGTCAAAACCAAACCAGTATGGTACTTTTGAAAGTTCCACCCTTCTGCCACCCTATAGATCCAGAGGAAACTATCAACCAGAAAAATGTTCAGGGCATTTGACTCTCTCTCCCTCTCTAACCACATTGTAATGGTGTTTGAGATGTCAAGATACCTGAGTTCAATAATGTCACTATAAATCAACAAGGCTAAGTAATCTCCCAAAACTAGATCTAAGGGTGTGAAAAAGGGAGTACTTTTTTTTCCCCTCAGTGCCTCGCAGGCCAGTGCTGTGCTATGCCTGTTTGCACTGGCCCTGGCAGCTGGAAAGGTACATATATAATATCCCCTGCCCAGACACCACCCTGGAAGGGCTGCATTCATTGGTGCATGGAAGAAATCAGGAATTCTTGTAGTAAGAAAGTGGCCCAAAGAAAAGAAGGAAGTAGAAATCCCTATAAATATCCAAGTGCTGCCAATGCCCACGCATGCTGGGCTGGGATCCAAGCTCACTGTTTTGGGGTGATAAGAGTCCATATGAGGCACCTGAACATGGGAGAGGAACACCAACACCCAAACTAAGATGTTAGTAAGACTGTGACTAAAAACCAACACCCTTGAGTGAGCTAATATCCAGGCTGGAGTAACTAAAATGTGACAATGTGAATTTTTACTACTCAGAGGGACTAAAAGGAGACATAGGAATGCCAGTGAAAGTTGGTTTTAGAAGCATGTTCCCAAAAGATACAGATCTTATTTCCTTCCTGCTATTAAAGGAAGGGGGCCTTTGATATGCACTGGACTACGTAAGGGCAGAGAGCAACACCCCCATTCAAATCCAACAACTTTGCTTTTTTTTTTTATTCAGTGTTTCAGGGACATTACTGCAATCTCCATCTAACAGCTGCAGCCTGCAACATGCTGCATTTACGTCCCCACTCAGAAGGCATCTGAACACAAAGACTTCTCATAGGCTACCAACTTGGACTGCTACCAAAACCCAAGGGTCTTGTATAGCTTGTAACCCAAATTAGCTAACTTAAAACTTTCAGAGAGGGAACAGAAATAAAGCTGGTTGGAAGAGATTTGCCACACTGCTTTTTGGGGGGTTGTTTTTGTTGTTTTGTTGGTTTTGTTTTGAAATAGAGATACTGTGTGGCCCACCTTGAAATGGGGAAGAACAACTGAGTCACTTCTCTGCAAGATCAGATCCCTGTTTGTCAATGGGAGGAATAGTTTCTCCAGCCATCTTGAGCCTCCCATACTCACTAATAGTTCAAGTCAGAAAGATGGAAGCACAATGAAAAGCCAAATCCTCTTCACATGTCATTTGTGACAGTGAAAAAGCAGTGAAAAAAATACCAAAAAAATCTAGACTCAGTTCTTCAATATGACTATGCTATTATGGGCAATCTCTGTAGACTTAAATCACAACCTTTGCTAAAACTGCAATCCCATTGCTTTGCTACTGAGACATCTCAGCACAGCTAGGCTGGACATGCAAGAGGTGGCATTAGTTCAGACATGGCTCTGAATTGTCCTGCTGACACCTCAGGAGTGACTCAGCTGTGCAAGCATCTAAGAGCATTTTAAAGATCCTATTTCCATATATACACAGTGTTGTTTAGGAAAGAAAATCACCTAAAAGGCAGGTATGATAGTCAGCAGCCTCTAGGAGAGCTGTTTATACACCAGTGAGCCTCTTGAATCCAAAGTATGCTCTGTCCTACTCTCTAACTCCTCATTTCACTAATAAAGGAGGCTTCTAGATCAGCCTCTGTGTCTGCTGCAAATTATAAAATCTGAAACTCTTTTTCCTTCACAAACCTGTGATGCTCCTGTCTATGACCCAGACAAAAGTAGTACACTCTTCCAGAAAGAGAGACTTGCCAGAAACAAGAATTTTCACAGCCTGTACTAATTCTGCTGTATTGAAACAAAGATTGCAATACATTCATCACACTACCCTGGCACAGCTTTGGTCTGTATCCCATGTTTCAGCCTTCTGAAATCTGAAACCCAGTGGGCCTCTTGTTACCTTCTTCCTATAATTCTCTTCCTTTCTTCCTTAGTTTTCAATCTTAGTGGCAGGGAGCTTCACCACTCCCCACGTATGAACTCTTCCTCTATTTATGTCAGAATCAAACAGTTCTTTGCTAATCAGTGAGCAAAGGAGGTGAAAGAATTGAGAGACAAAGGTGGCTGCTAAGATTGGTGCCTGTCCCAGTGCTAGAAGAATAAATACAAATTTTTTTTTAGGCATCACTCTTGACTCAGGGTCTCAAATGAAGGTAGTCAGCTCCACAAGTATCCTAATTTCAGAAGAACAGGATAAGAAGAGAGCACTTTCAGCTTCTACCCAAGGCTCTACCTACAGATTTTTGCTGACCTGCAGAGAGCATTTAACCTTGCTCTCACCTAAACAATGCAGATGTGTTGAAGAACTCGCAGCAATATCTATGTTGTGGGCAGAAATTCTTCCTCTTTCCACATTTTAACATGAACTTCTCAAATTGTTGATTTCAGTCAGAGCTCAACCCAGGGCAGGACAAGATGCCTGGCAGGCAACTAATCTACAAGTTTACCTTGGTTCAGCTGTCACAGCATCAAGCAAGCAACTCACTGCAACTTAAAGCTTCTAAAACACCATACTGAACCACTCAATTCCATGAAGTTACCACTTTCCAGGTACCCTCTCCATAAGGGTACAAGGGCTGTTCAAGACTCTTCTGAAAGAAAACTCCCTTCTGTTTCTGTAACCCTGCTGCAGAGAAAAACAACTTTCAGGGAGAAAACTCTGATTCTACACCAGCAAAGAAACTACTGCCAGAGTCTAGTCTTGCTGCCTTCTGAACACTGCTACACATTGTTCTACTGCACTGTCTCCTAGGACTGGCTGTAGGTACCAGTACTAGGGGCACCCAGGGTCACAAGACATTTCCCAATCAACAGCCAACAACAAATTTAAGAAGATGCTATTTATAAACAGAAAAGTCCACATTAATTGATTTGCACCCCCTCAAGTTCACAGAAGATGACATTTCTGTTCGCCCTCCATTAGATGTCTCCTGTACTAAAATATTTTTTTGCTTTGGCAATCCTGCCACTGCAAGTCTTTGAAGCATATATTGAGGATTACCATAAGCAACTTATCAGAAGAACATAGAAGGACGATATGGTCCTCATTAACTGGGCAAGCAGGCAAGTGTTTGAAAAAGACTGCAGAACATAGGGAAATGTGTTTCTCCTAAAAAGGCTGCTCAGCAGAATGTACCACGGTAACACAAATGCAGATGTCACTCTGAGAAGTCACGCCGTGACACACACTCACATATTCAACAAAGAATTGGTGCATCTAGGAGCATAAGCCTCAAGTCTCTCCTCCTCACCCAACCACTGTTCAATTCTCTCAAACATGAGCTCATCTAAGTCTACAGTCCTGTTATCAAGGATGGCAACATATCGTTCAGCTTCGTATGGAATATTTTATTTAGATCAATGATACTGTTATCTTGACCGCTACTCTGAGAAAAATTGGACAACAGATATTTTGCTAAAACTGTGGTAATTAGTCAAAGACCGATGTTTTACTACCCATGCCCTCCTAGGTTCTCAGCAGAGAATAAGTGTCTTGTTCACATGGTGAAAAACACGCAGCAACCATCAAACACAGCCAGGGCAGCTGCTAATAATTGTCATGCAGAGTCTGTAGAAAAGAGTCCTCAAAAACTAATCCATCAGCCTTTGTGCTCCTCTTTGCCTGTGACATTCCTCAAAACCACACTGTGTACCTCACTTTTAATAAATGTGTGAAAATAAAAGAGATCTGTAGATAGGAACAACTTTCTTATGAACCCAGTTTCACAGTAATAATTTGTTTACTAGAAAATCTATTCAGCATGTACACACAAAGACATGAAAAAAGACTGTTGAATAACTGACTAATTGGAAAACACAGATGTCTGCTTAAGCAGAGTCCAGCGGCCTCCAAGTTCAGTCTGTGTTCTGAGGATCACGCCCCATGCCAAGTGACCAGCACATGGATTTAAATCACATGAAGTTGGGAATAT
The DNA here is from genome assembly GCA_013400575.1 of Peucedramus taeniatus. Classification (NCBI taxonomy): domain Eukaryota; kingdom Metazoa; phylum Chordata; class Aves; order Passeriformes; family Fringillidae; genus Peucedramus; species Peucedramus taeniatus. The sequence continues at coordinate 34,997 of WBNO01009922.1, forward strand.
CTGGTTTTGGATACCAAAGCAGTTGTTCAGTCCTTTTCCTCTTAGTCATCACTGACAATGAACCATTCAGGATGGATCATGAAATGAGGGGTTCAGCTTCTCTGGAACACCTACACTGTAATAAAACCCTACCAAAAACGAGTATTTTCAGTTCAGATGAAGCAAACAAACCATGTGTTAAACAAAAGGCTGTATCTAACCCTCTTCTGAAGACAACACAGCCCACAGCCAACATAGCAGGAATATATGAACTCCTGCAAAGTAGGGAAATGCCAGAATTACTACCTGTCATGTATCAGGTACAGCCTGTATGCCCTTTATAAAGCAAGGGTATTTATGTGGTGCTAGGAAGCCCATGAGGGAAAGCTCTGTGCAGTGACACAGCCTGATATCATACGGACACATCAGTTGTGTTTATTCCCACACCTACCAAGCTCTGCAGCTCAAGTGTTGAATTAAAACAGCTCTCCCATCACCACAGGGGCCCAGAAGCACAGTAGCAAGTCTGAACCCAATACAGACATGCTGCAAGTTGGAAACTCCTCTACTGAGCCGCCCCTCCATGGCAAAGACAGCGTACAGGATTAGTTAGAGAGGTACTTGTAACCTTAGAGTGCTCCCGTAGCTTCCCTGTTTCCAAGCAACCAGTCCTACTCAAACAAGCTGCCTCCAATACCTCTGGCCATGACAGAGAGGAAATGCCTGAGCCCCTTTTTCTCTCCATCCCAACAAGTTTCAACGAGCAGATCTAACAAGTTTGTCTAATCCCTTTCCCCCTCCTTTCACCTGAAAGCAGCTGCAGGCCAGGTTGCTTTGAAATTCATACCCTAAAAAAGTAGCCTGATGCCCTTCCATGAGATCTGGGAGTGAAAAACCCAAACAGTGAGTTGAGGGGAAAGTATCACAAGTCTCCAAGATCACAGTATTATCATAAAATGCAAATCCCAAAGGGTTCAGAAGGTGTAAAGTCAGGACTGGGCATAATCAGAGATAGCAGACCGTTTAGGAGCTGAATTCACACATAATTCACAATGAATTTAAGGAATGCCTGTAATGTCCCTCTTTCAAGCCTTAAGCTTTTCAATTTTAACAAAGTCCTTATTTCAAAGGAAATTTTTTTTATCACCTCAGTGTGAGAAGTACAGATCCATCAATATCACAGTTTCACTGGAGAAGCTTCCCTGAACTCAGATACATGAAGTTTGGCTAAATTATTTTACAGAAACCACCATTCCCTTTCCCTTCCACTACATCACTTCCTTCATGTACAAAACCAGTAGAAGACCCTGGGCAGCCCCTTCTCTGCTTTGTAAATGCCATAAGATTCTCTCATAAAAACTACACACACCACAGTGAATCACACCTTACTCCATCTATTCTGGAGAAAAATACTTAATCCATCTCAATAGTAGCAACTTAAAATTTGAAAATACTGTAAGTCTTGTAACATTTCAAACCTCAAACTTCAGCTCAACACCCTTACTGTAAGTAAGAAATCTAGTTTTAGTCTGTCTTCCCACAGCTCAGTACAGAGTTGTTGAATGAAGTGAGGCAAGGAACAACAGACTTCCCTTGAAATCCCATTAGAAACTAAGAAATTGCACTTGTAAACGTAGACAATCTATATGTTGGCATTGACAGGGCAGGGGTGAATGGGAACTACCCATTCCAAGAAATACATGCTAATACATGACTACAGTCTGAGTCAAACTACATCTTATTTTGATAGAGTACAAGCTGTACCTACTCCCACTTGCTGTTTTATGGGGATTATGATGCCACAGCTCAAAAGGAAAAAGCAAACATACTAAGCTTATCTGTTTATGCAAGTCAGTGTCCAATGTCACATTACAAACCCAGCTCTACTGGTGCTTTTAACAAGACAAACTAAATGTGAACTCAGACAACTAAGGAGCTGGCTTACACTCTGCTGTCATCAGAGTATGAAGAGGAAGCAAGCAAAGATGACCAGACCCAAGACCACCAGATTTTGCAACTCCAAGCCCAAGGATGATCTCTCTGCAGTTTACTGAATCAGCCAGGTCTATAGGGAACTTACACCAGAATACAATTAAACAAAAGAGGCCGCACCTCAAACACCATGCTCAGTCTCAGGCCTCTCACTACAAGACAGACACTGAGGGTGCTGGAGCACCAAAAGGTGTCCAAAGAGCAATGAAGGTCTGGAGCACAAGTCTTAGGAGGAGTGGCTGAGGGAACTGGAGTTGTTTAGACTGGAAAAAAGAAGGCTCAGGGGGAATTTTATTGTTCTTTACAACTACCTGAAAGAGGATTGCAGCAAGGGGCCAGTTGACCTCTTCTCCCAGGCAACAAGCAACAGGATGAGAGAAAATGGCCTTTAAGTTGTGCCAGGGGAGATTAAGATTGGATATTATGAAACATTTCTTCACGGAAAGAGTGGTCAGGCATTGGAACAGGCTGTCCAGGGAAGCGGTGGAATCACCATCACAGCAGGCATTTAAAAGGCACGTGGATGTGGCACTTGGAGACGTGGTTTAGTGGTGCATTTGGCTACGTTGGGTTAGTGACTGGACTCGGTGATCTTAAAGGTCTTTTCCAACCTAAATGATTCTACAATTCTATGATGCTCATTTATTAACAGAGTAAATCCAGCTTTTGATGTTCAAAACATAAAAATCAGTGATCTGTGAGCTGAAATTGCCATTTAGTTAAAGACAATTTTTTTATCATCTTTACCTCCAATCCTTACACCAAATCCAAGCTACCTTACACCAAATGCTGTGTGTCCAAACACAGCACATCCCTCCAAAGGCACTGTGATCCTGCTTCAGTTCCTTACTTTAGTGCCATTCTTCCTTCTGGTACAGAACACTTTCAGCAGTCTGCAGCAAACCTCAGTATTTAAATGGACAGCAATGACATCTAGTGGCTGGTTAAGAATTTGCCTTTCTAAATTCCCAGCCTGGGCATTCATTTTTAGAAAGACAGAACCCACCGCTTTCAGCATTTCACTTAGCTGCTGCCAAATAGAAGAAGTGCACCCAAAATTCTCTACAAACTCTTTCAAAACACACACCACTGTCTCCCCCAACTCAGAGCATTTCTCCCCATCCCTTGCTCAAAGCCTAGGAGAGGTCATGTAGTCGGCACAAGTTTGCTTTAGGCCTTGCCTCCACTACTGAATTTCTTCAGGGTAGATGTAGCTACAGATATTTGTTCTGGGTACACAGGGCTGGGGCTTCCACACAGCCTTTTAGTTATGCTGTTCTTCAGCTGCATTATGCTAAGTGGTAGGAGTTATTCACACAGACAAGGACAAGACCCAAGGCCACAATTTTTAACAGCTGGTACAGTTCATTCTTAGCTTAACATACATACAAAGGACTGCAAGTTCTAAAACGTAACTGTGCTGAAGTTACAAGGAGAAAAGATAAAAATGCTATTCTGAATGCAAAGAGAAAGAGATCTTGCAGATTAGATTTATGGGAGAACAGTAAGCAGTTCACTTCCCTCCACCACCACAAACCCACCCCACCCCCCCCGAGAAAAAATAAACCCTCTTACCTTTTTTACTGAGTGATATTGCAAAATTGCCAAGAAGCACAGGTAAGTGGTTACTGAAACTTTCTGAAGCATGTGACAATGTAAAGAAAGTTCAGAAGATGCCTTTATATACCTTTTTGCATTGCTGGTACTAGTCATTTAATCACTGCTGCAGTCTTTGCCAGCAGTAACACTCTCTAGAACCTTGACAACAAATCACTTAAATGATTTTTCAGTTAACAGTGAGGAAGAATGAGATTTGTGGTGCATGTATCTGGTGCATATGCCTACAGCCCACAGAGAATATTGCATACTAGTCATTAAAAAATACCAAGTTCTAGTTTTGGTAACTGAGATCTATTAATACCTATGACTGGAATCAGAGGTGCCTTTCCCCACCACCCAATCTCAGGCAAAGACTAGAGGGTTTTTATTTACTTGCTATGCCTCATTCCCACAGCTTGTTCCAATACTATGGACAAGCAGATCACTCTGCAATGGTCTATTTAGTGATGTGACTTCTCTAGCACAAACAGGAAAAGAATGGAGGACTATAGTAATTCTAATATTCCTTTTACAAGAAAGCATCCCGTAAAAGTCCAAAAGAGATGGAACAAGTATTAAGAACATGTCAAAATAATCTGAAATTACCCCTGCATCAGAATGAGCTGATACCCACGTTCTGCTAAAGGACAGAAAAACAATCACTTACCTTTGACCAGAAATTGGGTTGGGTGGGAGGCTACAGTTAGTTTATAATGACATGTACAACCTTAAATATCACACTGCTTACAGGAAAAGATGATGATTCACAGGAATGGCCAGTTATAACAGGTTTAATAGTAAACTTCAAAAAACATCACATTTAGTTTTCATCACAAATTCTTCTGCCAGACCCACCAACTTATTCAAAGCAAAAGGCAATGCAGAGCCAAAGAAAACTACAGCATGTGGGTTTTCTGAACCACTGCTTAATGGAACCACTGACAAAGTACTTTCTGACAAGCCAGCAAACAAACACCACCACGTGGTAATGGGACTGCCTATCCCATGGCTCTATTAAAGAAAAGAGGATCGTGAAACCTCAGGTCTTCCTACTTTCATATCTGTTTTTTATTACTCATGTCATTTTACACAGATAAAAGTCATTCATTCCAGGCTGATGCTCCCAACAAAAACATAGATGTTCTTCTGAAGTTCTGAACTCAGAATTCCTAGGTCAGATCCTAGAGGAAACCAGTAGATATTCTCCTACAATAACATGAAGACCCATTTCTACAACCCTACAAACAGGGTAAATGGTTAGGAGATGCAGAGTGGTATTCAAGACAAGCACACATATTCATGTGAAAGAACTGAGGCGGTTTTTCAGAAGACATTATTTTCTATTGCCTTAATTACAAGAATTGTATTTTTTCTTTTAGAACATTCAATTCTTCTGTCAATTACTACCTTTGTGATTCAGTCCCAAACAGCAAAACCTAATTAAAATCTTATTTTCCTAAAACAAAACGAGGAACCCTTGCTAAACTGCTCATGACAATTTTTCTTCTCTCACCCACAATGTAGTGATTGCTACCTTCTGGGAAAATTTTTCCAAGTTGGAGCAATAGATAGATGTGTTGACTTGCAGCCACCTCCAAAAAGTGGAAGGCAAAAGACTGTTTAGGCACAAGGTACTAGCTTCAAAGGGCAAAGCAAATTTCACACCCACAGAACATTTCTGCAGACTACCCTTGAGCAAACCTCTGGCTAGATCTTGAGTCTAATGCTCAAGTGCAGCTTAAAAAGAACCATAGCAAGATATACAAACAGATTGTGCTCCTGCTTGCAGAGTGTCAGTTGAAACCTTACTATCAGTTTTGGTTTGGGGTAAAGAGAAAACCAAGACCCATGATACAAAGGCAGTTATAGTAGAAACAGGATGGAAAGAAGAGTGGTGAACAGGCATTTCAAGAAACAGTACCTACAGAAAATCCAAATGTGTCTGGTCTCATGCATAAACCTTGTGAGAATTATACACCTTGAATTGCAGGCAAATTACTTTTATAATTTTCCTGCAAAACTGTATAATTGAATAATTGAAAATTATACACGTTCTTGTATCACATTGTGTAGAAACATGTATTTGTGTAGCATGATGTTTACAAAATATAAATATGTAAGAGCTTCTGTCCTTTCATGTTCTTTCTATGTATGTGGTTATAGACTCTCAACAAAAAGGAAACAGAGGGCAATTCTAGCTTTGAAAATGATGAATGAAGACTACATTGCTTAGTGGCCTTCACTACCTTTCTCTTTCAGTTTGTCTTCACCAAAACAAATACCACACAACAGGGCAGATAAATCACAGGCTGTTTCCAATTCCTTCTGGACAGCAAGGCACTCCATTTAGCTTCATACTGAGAACCTCAGAAGAACTGCAAGCAGAAACATCTGCTAAATATATTCCAGTAGGTTAGCTCTAAGTATTGTTACAGTTCTTAAGACAGCCATAGCTATATCTCCCCATTTCTCAAGACTAGTTCTCCCTAACCCTGGTAAAAAGAGTGCACTACCCTTTGTTTAGAGTCGCACAGAAGTCACTGTGTTCCTGCTCCTGGAGGTTATATCCCCAGCACAGAAGCTTCACAATTTGTTTGACAGCTGAAGATTTGGAAAGTTACAACCAGCTTTGCATCTCCTCTTCATACTTCTGGGGATCAATAAAAGGCTTGTCAATGGACCGGATCATCAGCTCACCACAGTACACACATTCGGCTGCCACAATATCATCAATGTCAGCTTTGATCTGTTCCCGGCTCTGCTGCCCCTTCCCCAAGCTAATGGTGTCTGCATCCTTGGGACGATGGTGGCTCTTGGATGGCTGGCTGGTAGCTGCCAGCTTCTTCTGAAGATCTTCAAGTTTTGCCTGCTTATAGGCAGGAAGGTTAAGGAAAACTGCTTGGAGAAGACAGTCATAGTGAAACATGTGACCACACAGGAAAAGGTAAAAAGGGCGGTTTAGAAGTGGAAAGTCACAAGCAGCACATTTTTCCTGAGGCTCCACAGAGCCATACTTATTTCTCATTTCCTGGATGTCCTCTCGGATCCTCTTGGCACTCTGCGTGGCTTCCTCCATCTCCCTTTTCAGCTCCTCAATGTGCTTGTTGTAATCCTCCAGGGAGTTACAGATTGCCTCCTTGAAATGGTCAATAGTGACAAAGTCTGGAAAGAATGGCAGCACATCTTCAATCTTCAGCAGAGCACAGCTGGAGAGGCAGGCCATTGCCTTCTTGACATCCTTCTCTTCCTGAACAACATGGCGAGCGATCTTCAACCACAGCTTTTTCCGGAGTTCCTCATCATCTTCAGGAAGATCTGCACAGGACTTGGCAAGATCAACATCCACCTAGAAGTTGGACAGACAAGGAAACAGAGTTAAGCTTCCTTCTTTGTTTATCCACCATTCAACTTCAAAGCCTGCTGTCCATTTTAAGAGGCATTTAGAAAACCTCTATTGCTATCTCACTGCCTAGGACTGCACTACTGGCCTGCTCCTTGTTTCCATGGCAAACACCTCTCCTCTCCACCAGTACTCCTCACAGAAGATTAGCTTGCTACCTAACAGAGAACAAAGGCCAGCACAGAAAGGGCAAATTCATGTTTTAGTATCTCTGTTGACCACACATTTCAGTGAAGACACAGCAATTCCAATAGGAAAAAAATCCAGCATCTCCCTAAAGGTCAGACTAAGCTGACAAAGGCTTCTGTGATAATTACCAAAGCTAGGAATAGGCAATTAGAATCCTTAACAATAGCTATACAAATCTTGCGTAAATGTAGATATGTTAAAGGTATTTTATGTCAGAGACTGAGCTTGGGACAGACAGCACTTCTCCTTGTACTTTCCATGCCTGTACCCTCAGTTATGGCTTGTCAGTCAGCTGCCTACTTGAAACAGCTGTGAAAGCACAGAAAAATGTTAACAGAGCCAGGTCTTTCTTCCAAGCCTCAGCTGCACAGCTTTGATACCAGTGAGTCTGTCCAGCTCCTCTCAATGCTCTGCTGTTCAAGGTAACTTGAATAAGCTATGTTCCTGTGTATCACAGCATGCACAGGTACACACATACCTGTAAGGCAAGATCCACAGCCTCCTCATATAATTCCATCACTTTGTAAATGTGGACACACGCATGGTGGTGCCCATGCTCTGCACACAAGCGTAGTGCATACTTCAGGTCGTAGTGGATCCTGTTTGGGTTGGTTCCTGCTTGCTCCAGGTATGACAGCAGTGAGTCCGGCCGACACAAAGCATAAAGAGACAACAGGTAGTTGTGAATGGCTTGCTGGGTTTCCTCCAACTGATAGACACAGAACTCCATATATCTAATGGCTTCATTGATCTGCTGGGTGCTGGCACTCTGGCTGTAGTTAACAAGGGCTGGAATGAGGTTCCTGGCATCCAGTCTAGAACCCATAGAAATCCAAGCGTCAACCACCTTCTTGGGAATATGTTGGATGAGAACTGGAGAGAACTTGTAGAAGAGTTTCTCATCTCTGTGCCTGGACAGCACATTTAGAGCCTCATCGTACTCGTCATGCTGGCAGTGGTGAGCTACTACACGCTCATAATCCTGCATGATGACTGCAAAGTAAACCATGTGCTCTGTGTCACCATGGCTAGCCAACAGCTCATAAATAGATGCCCGATTATTAAAAAGACAGTCTTTGTTTTTAGGACTGCTCAGGAAAGTGCGGAACTTCTCCCGTGTATCCAAATAGAGGTTTCGCTGTGAGGGATCTCCTTGCAATATGCCCAGCCAGTTCAGGTACAGCTCTGTCAACCACGTGGTCAGCAGAGTGGTCTGTGTCTTCTCTGAAGGCTTTAGGTTACTTAGCTTCTTAATCAGAAACTCCATCAGGGCCTCTTCTTGCTTGGCTTCAATGAACTTCAGAGCAATTTCCTCAAAGTAGTTCTGGGTCAGTGCATAACATTTGGCACTGTCCAGATACCTCTTGTTTTGGAAGCAGTGCTCTGCCTCTTTGGCCAACACAATGTCAAGACATTCTGGACGGTCCTTACAATACTCTTTTGCTAAATCAAATTTGTTCATGTTCATATACATCTTCCACACATCTCTAGATTCCCGCTGGACATAGTAGCGGAACACTACTTTCTCAGTGTGGATCCATATCTGCTGGACGGTGGGATCTTTAATCATGCGTGTCAGCAAGCCAAACTTCTCCAGGAACAGATCCTGAAAAACAACCTGCCCATTCAGAGTGCAGACAGCCTTCACCCGGTCAGAGAGCAGCAACAGAAAGTGGAACTGGGTAAGTACAATGGATATTGGCTTGTTCACAGTTATGTCAATATCAGGAGGATAAACCCAGACCCGTTCATCACTCAGAATTGAATCAGGACGACTATAATCCAATGTACCATATAAAACACCGTTTCCCATCATCCAGGCAAAGGAGCGTGGGCTGGAACGCAGTTTTGGCGTGTAAAAGGCTATCTCGCTGAAACCCAAGTTGGCTGGAAACTCCCGAAAGCTGGGCAGATGGTCAGCATGCACAGCAAATATGGAGCTGAAGCCTTGCTGCTCTGTCCCTTCAGGCACTTTGCCAACAAACTGAAAGAGTCTCTTCCTAGTGGTGGCTATAATAAAAAATTTCCCTTCTATCCCTCGTTCAATTTCCAAGCAGCAGACTGGGGCAGGTCCAGATTCCTCCTCCAGAGTGTAGACCTGTCGGAAGTACTGGTCAGGGTTAGTACTGAAGAGGCTTCCTTCACTGACAGAGATTTCAGCCTCATAGATCTGCCCCTGGGATGTCCCCACCAGGATAGGCCCTGTGTTGGTTTCTGAACCAAGAAATTTGTTCCAGCCCACACTTTCAATCAAATGTCCTTTCCAGCGGGAGAGCGCCCGCACTTTCTGAACACTTCTGTTCAGGTAAAGGCATTCGCTGGTGTTTAGAGCAATCAGGAGATGAGAGCCTGCCAACAGCAGAGGGGTATGGGAGGGAAAAGGAGAGAAAAAAAATCAAGACTGTGCCTAAGCAAGCCAAATTCCTAAAGCTTCTAATCCTAACATTTGATAAACTCCAGTATCAACATACTTAATCCAAGACTTTCCCAGGCATTCATGGGAATGTGGGGGATTTCCATGCTGGATCAGAACAGTAGTCCATATGTTGCAACATTAAATAACTGGTACCAGATGTTTAGCAAGAAGGTATTCTGTTTCAATAAATGTTCTAAGATAAACACTTCCCAAAGTTCCCTCCTATCCCTGGAAGTTGGCAAGAGATATGAGCATCTCTTTCCAAATTTTTGTTCAGTTTTTTAAAATCAGTCTAGGCTAGAGTGAACTGCAGATGTTTTATGGCCCTTTTTAAAAAATCCTATATAAACCATACAGCAGAGAGTGACTGCAAACCTTCCTTTGATTGGTTTTAGCCTTGCTTAGAACAGCCTAATTGCATGTGTTCATTTCAGAGTCTGCAAACACAACACAGGCACAAGCCTGTGCTTTAGTAATAGCAAAAGGGCAAACCAGTGGGCAGGGGCCCTTGGAAAGAGTCTGGCTCATGGAAGATTGATCTGTTCTCCTTATGTACAAAGCAGAAAGAGAACTCCTTCACTAGCACTTGCTCTGCTCTGTTCACTGTCTGTAAATATCCATCAGCCACTGCCTCACCTGTGTGGTCCAAAAACATCTTGTAGACTTTGGCTTCATCTTTGCGTCCCAGCTCTACCTGATTAGGCTCATCTGGCTTCCCAAGATCAATCCTGCAAAGAGAAACCATGAAAGCATGCTGCCAACAAAAGCTCACATACCTGTAACTCCTCATCTGTTTTCCGTATTGGGCTCATGGCTTTTTATCCAGTTTGCAAATATAAGTTCTCTAACAACTTAAGAAAAAAAAAGAAGGCAGGGGAAAAACAAACAATAACTTCAGGATTCTGGCAGCATTACCTGAGAAGGGTGTCTTTCCCAAGGCTCATACAGAGCTGGTTAGAGGAGACCACTAAGCTGTTGATTTTCTCAGGAGGAGTAAAATCAATCCTCTGCTTGTTAAATATTGGTGTTTCCTTCTCCAGTCGTGCATTGACATATCCTGGAGAAAGAATGTGAGCACTTAGAAACTGAACAAAACAAAACCCCACAACAACAACCCCAAACTACATCAAAATCCAGCCTAAAAGGATTGTGTCCTGCTTCAGGTTTTACCTAAAAGGAAGTGTGCTCCATGGAGCGGGAACACAGAGAAAAAAAACCCTTCAATTCCAGCCCTACTGGTGCTGAAAAAGACAATGTAGGTGTGGAAAGTAGGCTGCTACTAGTAGACAAATCCTTTAATTGTCTATTCCACCAATGCTTTCTCTTTGTGTCTGCCTCACCTCTAGACCAGCTGCAGGATCCTAAAATATACTTTTTCCAGAAGAAAGATGCATATGCAGGAAGACACAAAGCAACCACAACCTGAGTAGGCAGCCTTTTGCTCAGCACATGCTTTTTTCTTACACATTGATCCACACCTTAAACACCACCCATTTATACAAGTGTGCATTCCTTTATCTCCAGTTAGGTAGAACTGATCTTCTTCTTTTCAGATTAGGGAGCTGCAATGCCACAGTTTAAACTTGCTGTATGAACTGCAGTTCAAAACATGTACAAAAAGCCCCCAAGGTGCAGATTCACAAAATATCACAGCTAACCAATAAATACCCATATATATATATAT
>WBNO01009922.1:58192-164687 GCA_013400575.1 Peucedramus taeniatus
TGGTTTTGTTTTTTTTTTGGTTTTTTTTTTTTTTGTGGTGGTGGTTTTAGCTTCAGAAATAGCCTACAGTGTAACGCTGTGATTTTAGCTTCAACTGATACTCAGGAAAACCGTCCTTTTCCCTCCACGTCTGGTGGAGTTTGCATTGAACAGAGGTTGTCAAAAAGTTGACAAGCTTTATAAGTCTGGCTAGAATTGCAAGCTGATGAGCTCTCATTAGTTTCCACTTTTGTAAATGCTATCTTTGTTCTTGTTCTACACTCCTCTTCCTTTGGGCTCCAATTTCTAATATAAACCTCAGGAGAATACAAAGCCCTTTGAAAGATTTCTTATCTTCATTTGATATGAAGAAACACAGCACTGCTTGACAATGTAGATTGGTAGATTAGAGATGTGCTCAAGTCAGACCAGGAATGAGACATCTAATGTGTCATAGTCTTAGGGGTGCTGAGAGGAAATGTTTCGTTTGAATGTCCCCCCCTCAGTTGCTCACTCTGAGAGCTGTTGATTTACCTTGACCTTCTCCAAGCTATTCCACTGTCACTTGAAGGAACTGGGCTGGGAGCACGCTGCTGTTCATGGTCCAAAAGCCCTTTGTGAACAGATGTAAGGAATCATGAGTCCTCCGAGGGAAAGGTTTCTGCTCTCTCTGCTCTCTTTGCATTAATGTGTATGGATTAGACTAAGAGAGGCTTAAGATTACTGTAGTTATTAGATTGCACATTTTTGGAAGGGCAAATCCGTAATAAAATGGTCCAGAAAGGTGAAGGCAAGATGAGTGCAGAGACTCCCTGATTAACAGCAAGTAATCTGAAGATAGCTGCACATGGGTTTAGTCCCAGTCTGGATGTCCCAGTACTGAGTCTGACTTTAGAGGATCATAGAATTTGTAACTGATAGAAATCAAAAACATTAAAAATGTGTCTTATGAAGTTCACTTTCTGCTTATTGGGAGGAAATGGAAAAACAGACTAGTTTCCCTTCCCACTCCTACTCTTATGCTGGATAAGCCTGAAGAAAGTCCCTTCCTGGAGTCAAATATGCTTCAGGATCCAGCTCAGAAATTTCAACCCAATTCCTTCCACTTTTGGGAAATATCTGCCATTGAAACTCCCAGCAGAACTCAGCAGTTTAAAAGCTAACCTTAATCCTGGTCATGGGACTGTGATGCCCATAACAAGGTAGGAGAAGGTGTTGCATTATCAGGGGGACGTCTCTGGGACAGTGACCCAGCCACATACAGTTGTAGTCTGGCTGCTACCTCCTACCGGGTGTCGCTGCCAGGTAGAGCAGCCTTGAGTGAAACGCATACCCGGTGACCTTTCTCCACCAGGCTATCCTGTTCTGCCAGCCCCTTCGCTATTGTACCATGATCCATCCTCATCCTGAGGGTGTGGACCTTGTGAGGGCGGTATTTGGAGGGCTGTTGCAGAGTTGCTAACGTAGCTGACGCTAGCAGCAGATGGGATGAAACTTTGTGCAAACGCTGGAGCAGTAGGTAATATATGTGGTGAGTTTCTTCTGAAGATGGCAAGACATTTCAGAGATGCTAATTCCTTCTCCCAGTGCACTTGTGAGACAGAGAAAACCAGATACTAGAAAGTCAAATACCTGCTGCCTTGAAGATCAAGTCAGGATCTAGCAGGTCTTTGATCAGGAACAGGTTTCTCTTCCTCCTTTGGGGCAAAGATATGGTAACAATCCAACTGTTTCCCAGTCACACAGAAGCAATGACTTTCAGCTACGCCACAAGGAGTGGCACTGTGGTGGACGCACCCACCCCTTCATTTTTCTTCCAGTCTCGGTCTCCCACCAAATTTCAGTTCATCTTTTTGTCTCTGTCTCCCTTTTTTTCCCCAGACTGCTTTCAGGGAGAAGTGGTCTCCTTCAAAAGCTTGGGTTAAACTCTCCTATTTCTGCCACTTCTCACCTGACAAATTACTTCGATAATCACAAGAATTGATCCTGCTTCTGGTTGGGAGATTTTTTTGTTTGTTTGTGCTTTTTGGGGGGCTTTTTGGTTTGGCTTTTTTTTTTTTTTNTAGCAATTGTCACCTTAGCCATGATGTCTGCCTCTATTCACCCAAGCAGAGCCCCATCCACCTTGTCAGGACTTTCAAGTATTTTCCAGCTCCACAACCCCTTTTTCCCTCTCCTCAGTTCCTAGCCTAATCTCTGTGGTGTCTATGCACTTAAACATTTAACAGTTTCATTCCTGATTGCCATCAGAGGTCCTGCCAGCCCTCAGTCTGAGTCAGCTGATACCACATGAAGGCTTACTGTGATTAGGGAGTGAAATGGGAGCAAACCTTACATGTGTAACTCAGCAGTTTTTTGGTGTGTGGATAGTCTCTGAAAGGGATCTCACTCATCACTGTTTCCTTAATAGCTTCTTCATTACAAAGGTGGGTTTTTCCTTAGCTAGGACACTCCTGTAACTTTTTTTTTAAGGCCAAATTTCTGGTCTGGATGGGAACAATCTCCAATAGCTTGTTTGATGGAGACTGATTTGAATTTGCTTGGCCAAGAAGATAAGAGCAAGTTGCTGAAGTTCTCTGGTTTTATCCTTATCTTTTTTCTTGGGTTGTGGAAGAAGAACAAGTGGTTCTCAGAGACCTGCTTGCCTAAGGGCTCTTCTCATCTAGTGGAGCAGTTGTCCGGTAATGCGGAGCTATTCTTTCAAAATTCTGGAGATGAGCACAAAACACTTGAGAGCTAACAAAAACAAGTCTGCTGCAGTTCTCTTAATGTTTCCAGTGCAAGCCTCAACAGTCTTAGTGAGGTTTGGGAGGATGCTCAGCTAGGAGGAGACTTCAGTGAGTCTGTTCAGCAGGGTATGAACCAAAGTGCTCAGGAAAAGCCTGTATGAGTGTACGTGCGTATGCTGGCCAGCTGCTTTAGACTCATCCTTACTCTCCTTCTGCTACAGTGCAGGTCCTCGTGGATGGAGCCCCAGTCCGAATTCAGCTGTGGGACACTGCTGGACAGGTAAGCTCTATCAAAGCAGCTGTCAACTCTGCTCCTGTGGGACAGGGATTGTTTTCTGGCTTTGAGGAAGGAGGTGTTTAACTGGGAAGAAAGGAAATGCACTGGTCCAGCACCAGCCATTTGCTGGTATGGCAGTCAAGTGAATGACAGATGCCTCAACTCTGAAACGTGCGTCTGAAACGTGGCATGGCCACGAAGTCAGTACAACGCCCTGCCTCTGTTGCTATCCTAGTTGTAGAACAGCTACTGCAGCATCATGCTGTTAGAAGAGCCGTCCAGTGAAGGCTTTGTTTTTTCCTCTCCCTTTTCCACAGGAGGACTTTGACTGTTTGCGCTCTCTTTGTTACCCTGACACCGACGTCTTCCTTGTCTGCTTCAGTGTGGTAAACCCAAGCTCCTTCCAAAACATTACAGAGAAATGGATCCCTGAGATACGAACTCACAACCCCCGGGCGCCAGTGCTGCTAGTGGGGACACAGGCAGACTTGCGGGACGATGTCAATGTCCTCATCAGCCTGGATCGCTACCACGTGAAGCCTGTGCCCCGGCCTCAGGCAGAAGGTCTTGCTGACAAAATCCGGGCTGAAGCCTACCTGGAATGCTCAGCACTGACCCAGAAGAACCTTAAAGAAGTTTTTGACATGGCCATTGTCAGCGGTGTTGAGCACAAGGCTCGTCAGGAAAAGAAGATGACTGCCAAAGGCATCAAGACTCTCTCTAAGTGCCGCTGGAAGAAGTTCTTTTGCTTTGTCTGAAGCTGCTTTGAGAGAGGGGAAAAGAAACACCCAATGGCAGTATTGGCTCTGCACCTTCTTGGAGTGACTGCTCCTATGGCCCCAGCAAGGAGGGTATGATAAGCTGCTGGGCTTGGAAACCTGTCTCTTGCTGGATACAGAATCAGGTGCCAAGGAGACATGAACTAGATTTCTGTTGTGCTGAGATGTGGAGCGGTCCAGGCAGCTGTAATACCTGCTGGACATGTCTGTAGTGTCCCAGGCTAATGGGAGCCCTTAGTACATCAAGACTCAGCACCCCAGAGCAGGCAGGTTCCTTACATTGTTCAAAATGACTGGTTTTCTGGTTGAAGCTCACACACTTTCAGAGTTCTGATGCAGCATAATAAACATGAGGGACTTCTGAAATCAGCCTGTGTTTTGGCTGATTTACAGGCATGGCAAAGAGTAGGGCAGGGGCAGTTACATGCAACTGCAATGTGGTCAGGCATGGGGTGCAGAGTTTGTAACATGAGACTTGGGTTTCCCCTCTGATTCCATTTGCCAAAATAGGTAGAATTCACTTGGCTGTGAAAAAGTAGCACTCTTTCTTAAAGGCCCTGGACTAGGAGTGCTCTTGAGAAGTTATTTCCTAAATAAAGGCCATTAGCAGACTGAAGAGAAAATGCACTGAGAGCTACAGTAATACTTTGAGC
The DNA here is from genome assembly GCA_013400575.1 of Peucedramus taeniatus. Lineage (NCBI taxonomy): Eukaryota > Metazoa > Chordata > Aves > Passeriformes > Fringillidae > Peucedramus > Peucedramus taeniatus. Next base: position 62,610 of record WBNO01009922.1, read on the forward strand.
AAAACCTTCTCTGAGAGGACTCTCTAGTCCACTGGATGAAGTGTTACAGTCCTATCCTAAGAGGTAGTTGTGGACTTGGAGACCAACTTTGAAAGGCCTTTTGTGTGTGTGGTGTTTCAAAAGAAAGAAGAGGTGAGGAAGAGTGAGGTGTGGCTCTGTCTAGCAGAGAAAAAGCTGTGTCAGCAAAGGGTTTATAACACTACCAAGGGGTCAAATGTAGATGGAGAGAGAAGGAAGAAAAGGAAGCAAATAAAAAGGAGAAAGATGGAATGAAGAAAGGTAGATGGAGAAGGAAAGAAGAATGAATGTTGTTAAATTAAAGTTGTGATTCTACTTAGTTGAGATGCTAATATGCAGGGTAACCTTTAGGGACCTGAAAATGTTGCTAGTGATACGAATTTCAAAGTAATATTGTCCATACATTCAGTTCTGAATCAAAGAAGAGGGGGTTGTAGAGAGAGAGAGTTCCTCTTTATTAGTAAAATCCTCCATTTCAGATCTACACAGAAGAATGGAATTTACCTTGTACTGTTCTTCCTGAGGCTGCAGAACAGGAACAGAGGACTCAGGGCTTCTTTCTGTTATGCTTCCCTTTTTCAAAAGTCACTGCTTGATCTGCTGAAATCAAAAGCAAAGGAAATCCATGAAGTTTATGCTGGAGAAAATAATTCCTTAAGTTTCACTCCCTTCCCCTCTCACCTGTTTCTCAGGGGATTAATACCTCAGAGAGTCTATTCACATTTTATTATATTTTATTACAGAACTTGCATCAATTTCTAAATCTTCTTTTGCAGAGACATTTCATTTTGGTTTATGTAGCAGAGAGCGTGACAGGTCTGTCAAGCAATGCTTTTGATACTCAGGGGGTTCTCTGCATCTGGCCACAGCCCATCACTCTGGGGACGCTCTGGAGTAATGTGACAGAAAGAGAAATAGCTGTGGATGGTTTACTCTCGACCAAAAGCGAGCACAGGCGAGCTAGGGAGCCTATAGCAAGGCAAATGTGACTAATGCAGTCTGGCCCCAAACAAATGCCTCCCAACAGCTCTCACAGCCGGCTGGGTTTGTAGTGCAGCTTGTGTAGTTCCCAGGATGTGAGACAAGACTGCTGTCTCCCTGGGCACTATCGCAGGATGAAAGAGGTGAAGTGTTCCTGTGAAGGAAAGTGGCTCACAGCCTTGGAGCTGCTTCTAGGGTAAGGCTCAGAGACCTGAAAAGGATGGTGCAGCAAAATGAGCTGAATGTTGAAAGGACTCCTCCAACTGAAATGCCATTTGAGTCCAGTGAGGAGTCCTAAGAGATTGTGAGCACAGAGACAGTAACTAGAAGTGACATGTCTGACACAGGTCTAGGTAGGACACCACATCCTGACAAAGCTCTCACTCAGCAATGCATCCCTGTGTGCATGTCCTACCTGTACAGGCACCTTGGCTGTATCACTGGTTCAGTTTGTCTGTTGGGTCTTTACACATTTCTTTAGCCTGTGAGACCAAGGGCTATGGTTTGACCTGCCAAAGAGCATGCCATATCCCTGTGGAGCAAATCCACAGGTGGAAAGAACTCCAGCCTCCTTCCTGCTGAGGACAGCAAGGGTTGTCCTGCAGTAGCTTAGTATGAAACAGGGGTTATTTCATTCTGGAAAAGAAACTGTACTGAAAGCTACTTTCTTTCTATGTGATTGTGTCTAAAATTTGTTCAAATAAATTTTTTTAAATGTCCACAATTTGTGTTTGTAATTTCATCAGTGCAAATTAAGTTGGGCATTAATATGGAGAAAGAGTTATTCCATTTTACTGACAAAAACATAACAGAGAAATAGCCCCACTTCTCACTCCATGTCCTAACCCCCACTAGCAATGGTAAAAATCCCCTCATAGCTGAAACTTTCCAGGTTCCTTCTGTTACCTCAGTTTATCTTCCTCCACCTCAGCAGCCACTCAGTATGGAGACTGCTGAGGGGGATGGAGTAGCAAATATCCAGGGCTTTCAGTGCCTCTCCCCAGGAGCCACCCTCCAGGGACCCGTCAGGAGGCCCTCCCCAGCACTCACTTGGCCAAGCCCATGCAGGACTTGCATTTGGAGCCTTAATCACAGCATGCTGCTCTGTCATTAGGCTGATGGGTAATTTAGCAACCAGCTTCACTTAACTTACCTTGGTAGTTAAACGCTGCTCAAGAGCTGAAAAATTTTGCCTGTGCCACATAGGATGCAAAGGCTCTATCCAAGACAGCTCACAGGACTAACCCTTTTAGCCCTGTCTGCACTATTACAGATAGGTCAGGGCTCCTGCCTGTCCAGATGTGGGGCCCCACAGCTGCTCCAGAGTCAGAGGGCTGGAAAGTAAGGTTGCTGAGGGAGAAGTATGGTGGTTCAGCAGAGAGCTAGGAAAGAAAATGGACAAAAAACCAGAGTAGCAGAGTTAATGAGCAAATTCAGAAATTAGAATGGAATAGGAAATCCCTACCAATGATTTTGGAACTTGTGTTTTGGATGAGGAGGTTGTTGGGGTTTTTAGGATTTGTTTGTGTTTTTTTGGGGGGGAGGGGGCATGGTTGTTTACCAACTCTGCAGTCACACTCTCCTTCTACAGACCCACTGTTTACTAGATGTAAAGAAACCTATGGGAGTATTTGGAGCTGGCTCCCAGCTCTGTAACTTCCTGGCACTAAATCTTACAGAAGCACCTGTGAATGGAAATAGCAGCAAAGTGTGAATTAACTTTACAGGGAGTGAGTCATTCCACTGAGCCATATCCTGTCATATGCACAATAAGCACTCTAAAACTCCCTGAAATCCGTGAACAAAGCTGAACTCCTGGGTGTGGGGAGGTGAATCTATCTCATTAAATGGAGTTTCCTACCAAAGCCACCTGAGGTGTCTAAAGCCTTGCTCTCATCCTCTTGTGGTGTAGTACTGGATCTGTGCTACTACCTGGCTTTGGTACAGTCTGGGCTTGTTTCTGCCTTGCAGTGCTGCTTGACCAACCTGTATTTTCAGATGCTGCTGACAGCACAGAGGAGTTCCTGGGAAACTGTTGCTAACACAAACTACACCACCAGGCTGGGTGAAGCTAGTCCAGTCCATTGCTAGGCCAGCACAATTCCTCACAAGTGCTGCTTACTTTCTTCCAGAAAGGATCCTTATGATTAGTTGATCTGACTTGTTCCATAGCACAAAGCTCAGCATCAAATGCTAAAAGCACAAACATTCCTACAGGGTAGAAACTCTCTAGTACCTTCTTTCTTGCTCAGGGCTCTGACTTGGATCCTGGATAGCAGACTCCTGCATATCCTTGCATCCAGCAGAGTAACTGATAAGGAAGACTGTCCTTCCTGTACTGGAGAATGTTGATTGAGACCCAGCACAGGTAACAGTATAAGTGCTTCGGTACATGTATACACCATGTTTTCTAAATCCACACAAAGCCAGTGTGCTTGCTGCCACTCTCAGCTGCCATCTCCAAAGGACCTGAGCCTGGATCTCAGCAACAGTGGGGACACAGTATGGAAAGGATCCTTTAATTTCCTTTTTCTGTAAGTATCACACCCTAAATGGGCTTAACTGTGCCGAAAAGGCTTCCAGCTAGTAACGCATTCCTCAGCTTTCACTGAACCCTGACTGGGAATTAAACCTCCAAATAATACCAAGTTTCATCAAACTCAGCAAATCCTCCTTCCAGCACCAAAAGGGCAAGTCTGAAAGTCCTTCTGGAGATCTTTATGCCATTTAGGTTACATCCTATTTATTTCAAAGGGACAGGCTGAACTATTACCAGGTCAGGAGCTGACATGAGCCCAGCAGGAGGAACCCTGCTGAAATGCAATTACCTCAGAATGGCATCCTCCCCCCGTTTCCTGAGAGGGTGTGATTACATTAACAACCTTATAACTTTCTTAACACTCCCCAGTTTAATCCTCAGGTGCTAACTGGCTTTTTCTTCAGATTCCTCCAAGTTTAACATTATTTATCAATTAGGCCCAGCTTGGAAGCAGGGTCTGGTTTGACTTTTCTCAGCTGTAGTGGCAGATACCTAACCTGCTTCAACTTTGCTCTTAATGCATTCCTGCCCCTAAGTTGGGCTAGATTGGTCCTTTTCCATGGTCCTTTCTGCAGTCTCTCAAAGAGCAGCATGGGAACATGCTCTCTCTCTTGCTGCGCAAGAGCAGAAGGGAGCAGAGGCACTGCTAAACAGATGCTGTCACCACAAGGCATGTTTGTCCTCTCACAGCCTGTGTGCTAACTGAACTGCTGCTCTTCCATTCTGCTGAGAGTCCTTTTTGCTCAGGATGCTGCCCTTGCCCGCATGGTCTGCTTGTACATCTTCAGTCTACTTTACATCATTGCCTCTCTTCGACCGTGCTAAATCACTCTGTAGTGAGCCTGGGAGATAAAGCATTTTTCCAAAGGAACCACTTGAACTTTATAATAAGGCTCTAAGACTGTGCTTCCTGTACTGGAGAATGCTGTTTGAGACCCAGCACTTGGTCTGCATCTGCTCCCAGAAAAGGAATCAAAGAGCTGGCACCTGGGCCTCCTGGAAGCTGCTTACTCATGCCTCTGCAGAGTCCAGCCCTGGGCTCCCCATTCCCACGTATAAATACAGCATTGTACTTGCAAAGACCTATTGCACAAGAGGGCAGGGTATGTCTCAACTTATCCCTGAGACAGGTTCCCTCTGCTGCAGCCCCACATGATCCTCGTTCCCAGGGTGACACCATGCCCTTTCCAGCTCCCAGACTGAGCTGCTCGGCATCCAAACTTGCAGGACTTGTTCTAGAGGAGCAGGAGTAGATGTGGGTCCCATCCTCCCCCTCCAACCCCTTATCCCCAGCACTACCCCTAGGGCAGTGTTGTGAACTGAAATACTCTGGTTTCTGCTGCTATGGAGGAACATCAGGTGCAAAGAAATTTGGCTGTGGGACAAGTTTCACCACGAGTCACTGAGCCAGGCTTTTCTTTCCCATGAGATAATCTTGGGCGGGGCAGACAATCTCTTAAAATTAAAATACAATGAAAATACACGGGCTTCCCAGGGTCTAGGGTAAAGCTCTCTTTCCTTGTTTTCTCAGAAAGCGAGCCAGGCACTGCTGAAACCTTGCCCAGGCTTTCAGTGCAGAAGGAAGCACTGCAGTGGCAGCCTCAGAGCCAGGCCTGTTGCCTGCTGCTCTCCCAGCTGGCAACAGGAGCCCACCCATGGGACCTGGCTCTGCTGGTGGTGAGGGTGGAAGAGCTCGACCTCCTGTGGAAGAGACCACAGTTTAGTGAATCAATCACAGACAGCAAAGTCCCCTTCCTGTGGCTGTGCTGCCAATCATTGTGCTGGTGGCATGGTGGAATTTCCTGGTGGGGACAGCACTGGTGATTCCCAAGCAGTTACCTCCATGTGAACGCCTGTGCCGGTGGCGACATCACAAATGTTAAACTTTGCAGGGAGCTCAGGGCACTCAAGCTGTGGACATACCCCTTCCTCCACCATCCTCATAAGCATCTCACCCTGCCACCGAGCTTAGCTCTCTGCTTCTCCAGGTAAACACCAGGTTACACTGCTCAGTGGCGACAGGGACACAGGGATCTCGCTGGAATCTGCCAAGGATCTAGCTGGGATCTCCCTGGAAGGTGGGTCAACACCTCAGCCCTACAGACTGGAGATCCTTTCTCATCCAAAAGGGAAAGTCAGCATCACGTGCTGGAGGAGAGCTCATCGTGGGAGGATTTGGTTTTCCCGTCAGAGGCTGCATCCCTGCAGGGCTGGATGGGAGAGAGGCTGGGAAAGTGCTGCCCAAGCAGTGCACATGGGTTTCGGGTGGTATTGCAGAGCCCTCGCTGCTCTCCTGCAGGGAGCCCTTTGCCGGGCCGTGCTCCTGGGGAGCGGTGTGTGCCCGGGGACAGCCGGTGCCTGCGTGGCCGGAGCCGCTGGGATGGCTCTCCGCGGCGTGGAGGCAGGAGGAGCACCCAGCTACGGGCAGAGCTTCAGAAAGAGCGCATTCATCTTCCCTGCCAGCGAGCCGGGGAGCGCCCGGGGCAGACTGATGACGCACAGCACACCTGAGATCATTTTCATGGGAATAGACCCGTGAGAGACAGAGAGAGGAAGAGTCAGGGAAACTCTCCCAGCACTTCAGTCAGTGTCAGCATTCACGGGGCAGATTTCACAAGATAAACAAAAGCCTTTAATAACCGCAGTGGAGGGAGACTTTGAAACCCTGAGAAACCTCTGCCAGGAAAGGAGAGCAGCAGGCTTCTTGCGGAGTGCCAATGCCACCGGCCAGCCAGAGGCTTGGCAGGCACGGAGAAAAAAAGGCTTGCAAAACCCAAACCATAAAGATCCAAGTGTGGGTACCCAGGCTGTACTCCCAGCTGTGAATAGTTGTACAAATGGTGCTATACATAGCACAGAGGAATTTTCATTCCACTTGCTAAGGGGTTTTAATAACATAGAGCAGATGAAAGATGTCAGCCACCCTGGAATATTATCTGAGCAGCAGAGTATCATTTGAAGGGAGGGTAGGAGAGGATATCTAATGCTGTGATATCTTCTGCAGGATGACTTGTTTTTTTTTCTTGTAAGCCAAATAGATTTGTAGAATAATAAGTTATTAGCATCTAACAGTAAAGCCTTACATGTACAAAACTCCTGTCAAAGGATACTAAACCTGAAATACAGTGATTCTGGGCTAATAAATAAAATACAACCATACTTTGGGAGGAAGAGGACTTCCTGCAGTGCCTGCCTGCCTTGTGAGTACCAGTAGCAGCAGTATCCTAGCTTTACTTGCAGTGCACATATTCACTATCTCCAAACGTCTCTTTTTGGATAATAAAGATATTGCATTAGGTGTTGAGAGAGAAGGTAAGTCTAAATATAATTTAGGTCATCAGAAACCTGAAAATGCTATCCCAGGCTTTAACATAATTTCCCTGTGCAGTTTTGGGTGAACAACTTCCCTTTTCCATTTGCAAAATGGAATTCCTTCCCCTCCATGGGGTATGATAAACATTTATTAACACACAGGGTGCAGGGGAAGGGTTATTGCCAGGAACATCACAGTGCTTCTTTTCATGGTCCTCAAAATGGGATAAAAGTCCTGAAATGTGTCCCTTATTGCCTTCTGTGAGTTTCCAGAGAGAACTAGAAAATCAAACTCTCTTGGTTGTACCTCCAGCTCTGGGGTTCAGGTAATTAAGGGAGAAACAGTATTCATTGAGAGCAAATGTCTCCAAATTTTAGTGCTGTTGAAGGAAACATGAATCCTATGATCTGCAAAGTTAGGAGATGATTGAAAGGAAGTTCTATGCCTATTGCTACTTAAATAGTGCATATGCCACCTTGGTGATGTGGTAGGAGAGGAGGAAGACTGAAACGTGGTACCTTCACACAGCTATCAAGTCCCCAGATAAAATAAATAGATGGGCCCAAGAGCAGAATGTGGGACATTCATGTCTGTTCTGCTGCTTTCACGTGAAGCCTGTAGCACAGGCAGCAGTGTCTGAGCATAGCCACAGCCCATGTGGATGAGAGGACAGCACATAGGAAGTCTGGGAGCCCAGAAGCAGCAGGAAGTCTTCCAGAACAGGAGTCTGAACTAGCTTTAATTATGGGTGTAGAAACAACATCCCACTCTGAGTCTATCATTTTTAGGATCGGCAGAGGAGGAAGAGACATTCTGAATATTGAGACACCTCTGCAGACTTTAGTAGACAAGAGCAGCTGATGAGTAGCACAGGCTTCCAAGAAGGCCAGGGTCTCTGGGTGAGCAGCTGGTGGCCCGTGCAGTCATGTCTGAAGCTACACTGAAGTCTGTGCTGCTGTCCACATGGCTGGACAAAGTGAGCTCACCACCACTGAGCTCTCACCATACCTCCTGACTGAGGTGCAAACAGATGCATTCAAGGGGCATGAAAGCCTCCTGTTGCCACCTGCTGTCAGGCATGGCTTGGACCATTCCTCTCTCCCTCTTCCAGAGGTGAGACCAGAGCGGGGCTGCTGAGCACCTGGGATGTTCATCAAGAGGAAACAGCACACTCTGGGGTACAGCCTTCTTCCTGCCTCATCCACATAAATAGCCAATAAAGATGTCATTTTTCTTCTGCTAAATATCAGTACTGACTTCACTGATGCTGCCCTTCCATGTTGTATTGGCATCCACTGGAAATATCTGGCTACATCTGTGGTCTAAATAATTACAGCCTCTGAGCAAGAAAGGGTGAGGGGGCAGCACAAGCATTTGAATGCTACAAATGGTAATCTACCATTTGAGAGCAGGTTGCTCTTCCCTAAACTTCTTTCTATACATCAAGGATCACAAAAGAGAAGGAAGAAACCGAGTCCTGTTCTCAACCCTCTATTCTAGAGCATGGCTTTATTGGTAATTAAAAACTACATCTCAGCTTAATTTTCTTCCCACACTTGGCTGTACTCTATCTTACCCCCATCTCAAAGAAGCATGTCAGTCCTTTCATATCCTCACTGGAGTTCACAGAAGTTTGCCAGCATTAATCAGAGGCAATTACCTTTGCCTCTTTGGGCAGGGATATCAGACCTGAGCCTAGGGTGACTCATTGCAAGACCGCTTCCCCCTGCAAGGTTCTCCCAGACATCTCCTTTGACTGGAGACCTCAGCTGTTGCCTTTGGTCATTCTACTCTTGGGAAACTCTCCTGGCAGGGAGCAAGCCCCAGCTACTACGCAGCCTCATGTACTCTGCATACCTGTCTTCTCATCTCACACAGTGTTACTGATAGAAGGGTTACAGGCTGGTACTGGCCAGGAGCTATCTAACCAACATTTTCACGTTTTGATAGAGTATTTTTTTAATAGATTTGTGTGTGGAACAGTCCCATTTTGGTGATAACCCATTGCAATGCAACCAGGGCTGCTGGATCACAGGCCTGTTCTCAGCAGCGAGTCTTTATGAACCCTGGAAAAAACCCATCCACACTGACCATTCCTGATTTGGTCATCTTCAGGATTTTTGCCTTCCTGCTGAAAAGAAGGAAGTTGCACCTTCAGCCTGTGCAGCTCTGATACCATCAGAGCCCTGGCTGGAAGGATATGCCTTTCAAGATCCCTTGTGTCTGTAGGAAAAGAGATCTCTCAGAGGTGAACATACCATGCTGCTTCTTTATAAGAAGATAAATAAATAATTTAAAAACTTAAAATTTAAAAATTAAAAAAAAAATTAAAGAATTCTTTATTTATGAGAGAAAGAATTCATGGTTTCCTAGATAGGAAGTTTTCTGTCCTGCAGAAATCCTGGGGTTCAGTGTAGGTCATAGCAAAAAATCTGCATTGGAATATTTGCCAGAAATATTCCAAAGCAGTATGAATATATGCCCCAGAGAAGCAATTGAGTTCCAGCAAGCTGCAGCACTTGGAAGAAAAGTTAAAATTAGTATTATGCACAATATGTAGTAGATACTATGTTACTATTAGTAATTAATTCATGTTTTTGTTATTCAGCTCATCCTGCCAACACACACTCCTGAATGTTTGGCTGTAGGCTTCCTTACCACTGAAATCCGTGTCGACCTCACAGAGATCCTGACTGTGAATAAACACTCAGGTGACCCTGGCCTACCAGCCTGCCTGTACCTCCAGAGATCCAAACAAGCATTTCCAGGAGAGCAAAAGAAGCCTGGTGGTTTAAAATTGTACTTCCATCACGACTTGCAGCACAACCTCTCTGGCTGGTCAGGAGGCAGAGCATTTCACATCACGCCTGCCACGCTATGAAAGGAGGTTGGAAAAGTATGAGTGTTAGGAGCCTGCTAGGATAACTCCATGAGGATCACTGCCCTTTTATTTCTTCCCTTGCCCTCCAAGCAGTCCATCATCTAGGACAGAATTCTGCTCTCCTGCAATAACATGGATGCACTTTCTGTAGCTCTGGCTGCTGTGCAAATACACTGCTTTGCTGTTCTGGGGTCAAGAAGGAAAAATGACCAGGAAAGAAAGTAACTAACTGAAAATAAACCACATCCCAGTAAAGAGATGAAAGACTATAAGGGATAATCTAGTTTGTGTACAAGGGTCAGAGTTCTAAGAAACCCAGGGAACTGGAAAAAGGCCTGCTTTTCATAAAGGCTGGAAAACACCTTGGAGGGACTCACTCCATGTGTGAGGTGCTGCACAGAGAGCCCTGCCTCAGCACTGCTGAGTGAGCAGGGCATGAATGCTTTACACAAAGCATTCCCTGCAAAGTAAATACTGCTCTGGGTATAAGGAAGCTGCCCAGTCATAATATGCATGGCTGATTTCAGAGTTGCACAAGAAGAAGCTGGTTCTGACGTAGGTGAGAGCAGCTCTGAGAGCACCCTGGGATGGCAGGGTCTGGCTGGGAAGCAGCTCACATCCTACAGTTTCCCAGATGATGCTGAACACAGACTTATTTTCAAAGGCAGAACCTCAACTTGGTGAGCAAAGAGGAAAAATGGAGATGAGGAAGAATGGACATGAGGAAAAAATGTAAATGTTTTCTGCGTGCTACTTAATGACATGCACAGATGTGCTCTACTGCTGGTAGCGAAGGCAAAACAAATGAGCTGTCAGTTCCATCCTAGGGACTGCTGGTGACAGGGAAATCCTTTGATAATAGGGACAGATTTACAATGAGAAGAACATTTTTTTGCTTGGCACTTCCCTTTTTACTAAGACCTTTTTTCATCTCCTTAGCCAGCAGGTACATCCTCGGCTTCTGTTCTTAAAAGGTGGACAATAGCCTCCTTACCAGCAGGAATTACCTCTGTGCTGTGAAGAGGACAGGGACATGAAAAGCAGGCTTCTCTGACAGGGCAAGCCTTTCCTTCACAGCAAAACACTGTGGGACCTAACAGGCTACAAAACTGTTTTGGTGCCCATTGTTCCTTTGCATAAAAGCCTTTGAACCAGAGTCAGTAATTATGGGAGCTGCACTGTGCTCAGCTCCTCAGCTGCTGATATGTTTATCAGCAGAGCATCAATCTGACTTGCTTCCTGGAGGTTTAGATGGCATGGGGTCATGCTTGCATCAGCTAATAAACTCCTCAGAGCTGGGTTGATCTCTTTCTTTTATATCTGTGAAGCAGAGAGCATCAATGGAGTTCCCATCCCTGATTTAAACAACTGCCTCAATTCAGCAGTGACAACCTGCAAGGCTTTAAGGCTTGGGGACTGGAGAGGCATTGCAAAGGGGAGGGGTGCTTCCTGAGAGTTTGGGGAGGTTGAAAACAGATGGGCTTTTAAACTAAATGCGCAAACAGATCTTGCTATATTAAAATAAATTTTGTCATGAAAACATGGAGGTTTGCTTTCCTCCCATCCTGTCTAAACTTTGGCCAAGTATGGCTGGCAAACAAATGACTTAGAAAGAGTCACTGGCCATGGCAGAATCCTCTTTGATACTTGCCCTTGCCTGAGAGAAACAGGGATGCTGGGACAGCAGGGTAGTCCCTCCAATTTGTCCTAGAAGTGATCAGCAGTCTTAGTTTCTTTAGACACCCCAAGAATTTCTGAAATCTCTCTTATTTTGTGAGAGTCACTGCTAATCCTATGGAGCCAGGAGGTCAAATGTTCTAACCATCACACACTGCAGTTTGGGACAATCTGCAAGGAGAAGTTGAGACATAGACACGGGATAGCTTCATCATGAGATTCTCAGCTTGCACATGCTAGGGGTGGAAAAGAAGCTTTTTAAACAAAAGAGCAATTTTGGACAAAAATTAAGTGGGTGTGAGCTGTACAAAATTCAAGACAGGTTAGAAAGTAGATTTTTTTTCATCACAGAGCCTGGACATTCTGGAGAGATTAGCAGATGGAACACTGTAAGGACAATCCCTTCCCTTGGAGACCGAGCATGTCTTGTTGTTGAAAACTACTAGATGATAAAGTTGTCTAAAATAGAAGGTAAGTGGACATGAGTCAGGAGGCCCTTTCCAGCCCTGCATTCAAGAGCAGTTTCAATGGACTGCTGTGCCCCACAATTACAATTACACTGGGGCTGGCTCCTGAGCTTTGCCCAACTCCTCAGCACTCATCTCTATGAGAAATTTGGACTGTACCATGTGCAACATGTGTTATTCCACTCTAATTGCAGCACAAACAAGCATTGACTCTGTCAGGAACCAATCATGGTTTGTCTCAGTGCTTTCAGTGGCCACTTTTAAGATGCACCAAGCATCATCTTTTCCCTTGTAACAATGTCCTTAGTAAGGAGCCCGCACTCCTGATTGTCACTTTTTTCCAGGGAAAACTGGGCAGAGAGCTGATTTCCTTACTGCTTCAGCTGGGACAAGGACTCTGCCTCCCCCCACAGGTTTGGACTCACAAAAATCTACCCAAGACACCAGGAACACAACATCTCAGCAGACAGCTCCAAACCCATGTCACATAAGCAGCAGTCTGGTCTCAAGGAGATGGCTAGTCAAGCTCTGAACATTTTAAGAGGGAGTTGTTTTGTCTTCTGCTCTAAGAAGATGAAAGGCACTCTGGAGAGGACTGTTTGGTTCATATTTGCTGAAAAGCACCATTAAGCTGGATGAGAGAACAGCCAGGTCATTTTTATCTTCACACAATTGCTGGACATCGCCCACAGATAGGAGCTGGAGTGTGGGTCCAATGTGGATATACTTGGGTGAACATTTCCTTATCTTGAATTTCACTGTTTACTCAACTGAAGTTGGCTTTCTTCAAATCAGAGGCACTATTTTTTTTACAGACAGGTGTATTTTCAATCATTAGGGTTCCTGTGGAGCTTTCTGCAAAGTCTGCAAGTGCCCCACACAGACAGCTATTGGAGTGTTTTGCACAGTGCCAAAAATCTCCTTAATGGTTCAAACTGGGAAAAATTATTACCACTTCCTTTTCTGACACCCTTACATCTGGTGCAGAAGGTTTAGAGTGTCCAGGAACATACAGAGAGACATGGGGCTTCTGCAATTGGAGAAAGATGCTATCTCCTGCCTGATGCTGTGATATTTAGATTGTGCCACACAATCTGGCAGCTCCAGACATCTTGCAATGCATATCAGAAGTCTCTGGGGGAAAAAACAGAAAGAAAGGAGGGTGTGCTGAGAGTCAAACAAAGGTAGAGTTTATGGGAAAGTGAACGGGAGAGGGGCAAAGGAGCAATAGGAAGTTAAGACTTTGAACAAGCCCAGTCATGCCTCAGGTACTGGTTCTACCTGTCTGCTGCCTGACCACAGCCCAGTCTGCCCAGTGACTGCAGTGGGAACTGGGCTGCTGAGCAGCACTGAGCATGGGGCTTGTTTGCTGATCGTGTTCCTGTGGAGGAGAGGTGGCCGAGACACGCTGCAATGAGTGTGCCAGTCAGCTGGCAGCCCTTGCCACAGGTTCATGTGCAGGAACCAGAAATGGCTCTGGAGAGGAAACACGTGTGGCATCTCCATTGCAGGACTTGGGAAGCAAGTGGATGGTGACAGAGTAGGATTCAGTGATCTCTGCAGCGCACCTCAAGGTGCATCTGCTTGCTGAAAGGGATGGCAGAGGAGGCCCTGGCTACAGGACCAGGTATATCCACAAGTCATTGCAGTTTAACATGATCCTCTCTCTACAGAAGATAATGACCCTCCCTATCCAGAGCATTTGCCTTACGAAGTATGATCTTTGTATGGTCTGACCAAGCTCTGAACTTGGTAAGAAGAGGCAGCACTCAAATAAAACAGCAAATGGATGGGTACACAAGCTCTTCTCCATTTTGGAACTGAAAGAGCATACTCCAAAGCCAATTACAAACTGAGATTAACTGTTCTGCGTTTCGTTAATTACATATCAATTAGGCCATCTCAGAAGGAAAGCTCATTAGGAGCTATGAAGTAGAAAGGGCATTAGGAGGACAGAGTCAGGAAAGACAGTTATCTCCCAGGGAAGGACAAGCATCCTGTCAAGCTCTCTGCCATCCTCATTTCCACACTTTCCTCTCAAGGTTTGGAGACAACCACTATGCATTTCTGCTTTGCTTCTGCTAAAGACAGCAAGTAAAGGGAGGCTCAAGTGCCCAATCTGCAGGTTTTCTGAAACTTGCGATCAACTCAGCCACAAAGACTTCAAAGAGGAACTTTCTTGAGTACAGGAAGAGAAGCAGGGACAAAGGGCTTGGTTCCCTACAGCCTAGAAACCTGTCGAGCTCTTCAGCACTACTGGAAAAAAATCAAAAGGACTTTTCTCCTGACCTGCTGATGGTCACACACACAACCCTGCCAGGAAATATTTGTCCTGCTGTCTCAGGTGACTTATGCAAAATAAGTGGCCGCTTTTCTCCCAGACAGGTTCTACTTGACACTGCACTGCTGGGCATTTGTAGCCAGCTCCTCCTGCTGCAGAAATCCAGGCTCAAGGGAGAAGCTTTTGCAGTTCCATATGTGGGTTTCACCACCACTGTTTCCTGGCTCTTCCCTCATGGTTTCCTTGGAAAAGGCAGTCAGAAGAGTTTCCAGCCCACAGTTGGAATTCCAGCACAATTAACATAAACCTGAATGTACTGGGAAAAAAAAAGAAAGCTGGGAAAGCCCCCTTTTCTCAGCAGCTGGATGAGGCAATTTGCAGAAAGCCTGGAGGCATAGGGGAAGCAGGAGCCTTTCATGAGGTTGCTGCGGGTCCATGTGAAAGGGCAGATGAGGGCAGTTTAGGGCAGCACTTGAGCTCCCTCAGCTTCAGTACTGTGGGCCAAAGCAGGACAGCAGGGAAACTGCCTGCCCAAACACCAGCCTTGCTACAAATGGTGTAGGGGAAAGCTCTCTGAACCATGGGGCAGGTCAAGAGCAACACAACTTGGAGGACAACAGACAGAACCTGGATGCAGTTTCGTAGAGCCTCAGTCCAGCACTGCAGAGCCAGAGCATATGGGGCTAGGGGGGATGTCAGGACTGACTGGTATGGTTTGATGTTTCTGGGTAGCTTCCCTCAGAAGTGCTCCACAAGCCATGCTCCTGTAGGTTCTCTTCTGCCAGTGCTGGTGCTCAGCTGATGCCCTGGGGTGTTCAAGGAGCTGTACTAGCAGAAAGCAGATCCCTGAAAAGTGAATTGCTTTTTTCCAGGATATTTCAGGGGGAGCAGTGCTAATGTGAGGAAAGCTAAATGAGTGTAGAACTACTCCTTCAGCAGGGGCTGGCTGTAGGACAGACTGAGTTGTAATGCTGAGCTGGTCCTTTGGGCTCAATTTTCACCATCAGCTCTGCAGGCCGCTGCTCACCCAGGGGTCCTACCTTGCCTTGCACCCTTGGGTGGAGGCTCCCACCACACAGAGGGCCAGGACAACCCAGCAGAAAGCTCACCCATCAGAGAAACAGAATGTCCCTCAAAATGGACCTGCCTGGCATTTGGCAATGTGAAGACCATTGCCCATCTGATGGAACATAGCTCACCTCCAGTGCACAGAGACAAACAAGTTCTGGAAGAAGCTGCAGTGGTTTGTGAAACACCAGCTGTGAGGTACAGCATGTCAGATCTTAGATCAGTTCTTTGAATCCAGGGTCTTGTGGAGAAAGAGGAGCCTAGTGGTGAAAAAATACTGATGAAAACAAATAGCTATTTTCTTGGTACTTGGACTTCCTTCTGGACCTCACCCACTTGCCCCAGGGTTTGCCAACAGTGGAAGTTCCCCCAGTACACAACGCTTTAATATTTAAATTGCAGTGTCTGGTACATTGACTATTTCCAAGCAGAGCCCTCCAGATGCTTACTCATTTTGTGATGGCCGGGTATTTGCATGGGCTTTATAGCCTTGAATATTTAAGAGGCTAATGTGATGGGAATGCAAGAGAAAAGAAAGATAAAGCCTCTCTGGCTGAGAATGTGCATATACAAGGGGATGGCAAGAATGGTATTGGGCACATACACACTGTGCCAGCTCTTCCCTTTACCTGAGGGGTTGTGCTCTGCACAGATTCTGTCTCTGGCCAGGCCCTTAGCTGCTGAATGGGGGAATAAATGGAAGTAGGATGGAAAATGCATGGCTGAGCAGTAGAGGACTGGTGGATGGATCAGCAAGCCAAAGACATGGCAGGCAAGAGGTGATTCCTGGGGAAATTAATTTTCCATTTAAGTCAGATTAGCCCAGGCTTTGGGGTAAAGGGGAGAAGAGCTCCCCATCCCAAAATACTAAGAGAAGAGGGAAAGGAAAATTTGTTGACAGGGTGTAATTCTACAGCCTAAGCAGGGATAGTTTCTAAATATGAGAGAGAACCAGTTCAAACTGGTTTAACAGAAACTCCATGCACCAAAAACCTCCAGCGAGGACATTAGAATAAGAGCGTTGCATCCTTGCCGGCAGCTCCTGTCTGCTCGCCTGCAGAGCTGCGTGGTCCATGCAATGACCCCACAGCTCCCTAGAGCTGTTGAGCCTCCTCAAGTGTGTCACCAATGCCACGTCATCCTCTAATGCAGATTTGCAGGGAAAGGTTGTATGGTAAAGCTTGGAGACAGAGCTCCAGCTTCCAAATTTGACGACAGTCTATTAAAAGAACTGTTTTGGCTTGCTTTGGTTTTAATGAAGGTTCTACTGCCTGAAGTCCTCTGATTACTGGGAAAAAGTCTCAGATTTCTTTCAAAATGTAGTGTGTATGTTGGGGAAAGCAGTAGAAGTCAGCAAAAGAAATCTGGGAAACTGATCCAAATAGCTAAAGAAAGAGAAGCACCCACATGGTGTTTTTTTAAAGTCTCACTGATAAGTTTCTGGGGCTGGACTGGTGACCCCAGTGTCTGGGGCTTCCTCTGTGTAACCCATAGAAAACCAAAGGTAAGTAAACCCAGGGCACAGAACACCCAGCAGAGGTATGGGAGACTCTTCTGAAGATTTTACCACCTCTCCCCATCTTGCAGGCGGATGTGATGCCTGGAGACCTGGGGGAGTACGGTAATACGGACGATAACATCAGACCATGATACAGATGGGAACGAAGGGAACAGGACCCCACATCTTATGGAGCTCACAGAGGCTCACAGCTCACACCTCAGCACCAACTCCAGCAGTGCACCATGTCCCTGCTGCTTTGACAGTACAGCGTCCAAGAGGGATAGCAAGATATTGCTGCCCCCTCTTGTGGACATCTCAAAAGGAGCTGGCAAATCACCCTGGTCAGCTGCTCTGGCTGAACAACACCCCATACTGAATAAAAAAATGCAGAAGCACAGCCCGGAGCCCATGGCAGAGGCAGAAGTCTTGGGGCCCCTGGGGATGCAGCTGAGGGAGGGAAGGGCTCCCAAAATGCCTGCATGAGAAGGACACTATAGTTTCATTTAAAGAAGAGTTTCTGGCTGGGGGAGTACCAGCAGCTCAAATTTCTGGACCAGTGTTTTGCTTCAACTGTTCACAAATATTTTTTAACAATCCTGAAGCAGCCATCATGTGGGTCAGGTGTGTCAGGGCCGAGAACAAAGACACAGGCTCTTTGTATGCACTGAGAGCTGTGGAAAAATTCCCTTCCTATCGGAGCGTCTGGCTGGCTCCAGCAGGGCTCCTCGTCCTCTGCATCTCTCATCAGCTGCTCGCTGTCATTTGTGTATCCTCCCATGTAGGCTGGCTCTGGGCAGCCTGGAGAAGATGGTAATTAAACATTGGGTGGCCTCTGCAAAATCTTCTAAAGCTGTTACAGGAACTGATGGTTAGTTTCAAAACTCCTGACACAGCTGGAGATGAGGACATCTTGGAGAGGCAACTATTGAATAAGGGCCACACAAACTCTGTCACACCTCATATGGCACCTTGCCCAGGAAACACTTACTGGTCAGCCAGGTTTCTTTGCAGAAAGGTTCCTCCACGGAACCTTTGCAGTTTGGCACTGCAGAAGAGATCAGAGCTGCTAGAATTTCTAGAGGTGGCTGTATTTCTCTGTGACTACAAGCTATTACAACAACATGCAGTTCTATGCTCGATAACCAAGGGAGAGTATTTCCAATTTCTCTCTCCATTATTCCAAGGAGAAAAAGAAAACAGAAAGACTGTCTGGGAAGTTTTCACGGACTATTTCTCACACAGGTGCTATTTTAGTGAGCAAGCTTTGCTTACCACATGGTGGACTAGACTTCAAATCTGCATGTGTGCCATTTAGGAGCACAAAGCACACTGCAGTAGGAGCAAGTCTGGTCATTGCTAATGCTTGAAGTAAGGCCGGCAAAAATGAGATTCAAGATCTGTCTTTACATTATGCAGTGCTTGTACCAAACTATTCCTTCTTTCCCTCAGCTTTAGAGCTCTTCTTTTTAACCAGAATGTACAGTTTGGTCTCAAATCCAAAATAATTTCTTCCTTAGGCAATAAATTAGGCCTGAGGGCTAAAGCAACTCATCAGAAAATTTCACCCTACTGTGGCTTTTGTGTGTGGAGCAGTATTCTGGCCTGCCACTGTGGAGCCATCCCTTGTTGTATCAGGGCAGCTGCTGCATTTGTTTGCAGAGCCATTGTGCCCCGGGGAAGCCAGAGACACACAGTGTTTAGCTGCAAGCTAATGCTTCCTGTATCCTGTATCCACACAAACCCTGTGAGGTCCCCTCCAGCCTGCTGGGATTGTCTCAGCCAAAAGCTCAGGCAAATCCTCCTTCCTGATGGTCAAAGCAGGTGACTAAACAGCTTTGCTGGTCAGGAAGGGCAGAGAGGTTCCGTGCTTATCCTTCTGCAGAGGTGGGACACCACCAACAGGCAGACTGAACAATGTGAGGGAGCAGTAGTTTCCCCTCAGTGGGGCAGCAGCTCCTGGGGCCTGGCAGGAGCCTGGCTCTTCAAGGCTTTGGAAAACACTGACCTCGGTGGGGAAGGCATTGCCTGTGTACACTGCAAAGACAAGGGGCAGGTCCAGACCTCAGAGCCTCCTGCCCTGAACCAGCCAGCAGCTTCGCACAGCTGCATGTTCCTGGCAGCTGGGGAACATGGAGGATGTGCTCCCTGTCTGACACAGCCAGTGCAATGGCAGCCCAGCTGTCACCGAACACTGCTCTTGCTTGGGCAGTAAGGCAGTGAAGCAACCCCCCCCCACCGCTGGCCCCTGAGGAGTGGGATTCTCACTTTGCAGAGCTTCAAACTCTGGCCTCCTGTTCCCATCTGAAAATTTCCAAGAGCTGAGATTTCCCGGGAAGCAGGAGCCCTTGTGTCAGGTGGGGGTGCAGGGGCTGAAGGCAGGTGGGACTTGGGGGGTGCGGGCCCAGAAGCTGCACGGGGGGGCGGGGAGGGCCCAGGCCGGACCTGCAGCCTCCAACAGGGCTGTGTCCACCACCAGGGGACACAGAGGTGTGCTGCAAGTGAAAGAGACTGCAAAGAACGTACCCGCCTCTCTCTGGAGACTGTCACGAGCAGTTGTGGTTTCAGGTGGCGCTCCCAGGCCAGGGGTTACCGCCGGGAGGGGAGCGGTGACCCCTCGGCCAAGCTGATCCGCGCTCGGCAGAGCTACTCCTGGAGCAGCACTTCAGGGGACAGGAGGGATAATGTCTGCACTTACACCCGTAATAGCTGGAGCTGGCACGATGGGAGGGCTGGTGTGGAGTGTGTGGTCATGACAGCAAAGCCCACAAGCCAGAGCAGAGTGCGGCGGGAAAGAGTTCCTGCTGCAAGCAGCACTCGCAGGCCCAGCCAGGGTGGCCAGGTCAGTGGGGCAGGGCAGGTCCACCTGGTTGCTGAACAAACCCACTGCCAATTAGCCAGTTACATTTAGCTGACTTTACATCTCAGTTCTTGAGCGATCACCAGCCTGAAGACACAGTTAAGAGCAACTCCTGTTTGAAGAATAGTGTCTGCTTTTGGTTTCAGACCCAAAGCCCAAACCAGTCTGACCAGCTGGAACTCAGTTTCAGGTTACACCCTGCCTTGCTCTCTGGGTGACTGAGTGGGTAATAATCTTTCTCCCAGAACACCTCATGCAGTAGTTTCCTCTTCAGGTATCCACATATGTTGCACCCCTGCTTCCAGCCCTCCCCATGCCATGGGATTGCTGCTGCAGCAGCTCTCCCCAGATAGCACAGCTGGCGGAGATGAAAGGGTTTGAGATAACAGGCATGGGAACGTTACCTGCCCCCTCTGTGGGTCATTGCTCCTCAGACACCACTCCCAAGCCAGATAAGACAAACATCTCTTTATTACCAGAGTGAGTACACAAAAAAATAAATCAAGACATTAGGTTTATTGCATAGGCCATGATAGGCTGTGGGAAAAAAAAAGAGATGGAAGAAATTATATGAGACAGGTCACGAAAAGGAGGAATCTGACCCAGGAATGCTGAGGCACATGCCTGTGATCAGGAGAGGCATGCAGTCAGATGCATGATGCCAGCAGACTCTGGGCAGCAGTTTCTTTCCTTTCAGCCCAGGCATCATCAGCCCAAGGAGGTAGCTGTCCTGCCACTGCACTTGAGAGGTCCTGAGCTGGGAATGGCTTCACTAGAGCATTCCAGAACCACTCTGCCCTTGTCCCTGAAAGAGTCCAAGCATTTAAACCGAAGTCTGTACATACATTTATGCTTCTTACACGCACACACACGCATCAGTCTCTTCTCTCTTCACAGCAGTTTTCCAAGAGCAGCAGGCACTGGATGTTTAGGGATCAATGCCGGCCCCACAGCTGAGAGCACATCAGGCCCTTCACAAATAGCTTCTTCTGCCTTAACAGGAATCCTCAGCTCACTGAGGAACAAGCCTGGAGCAGCAGATGCTGCAGGACAGAGCTCGGAAGTATCTCATTGCAAAGGGACTACAGGGGAATGTATAGGACCAGGACTGGGAACAGGACATTGGCAAAGTGGGATTTCACATGATGCCTTGGGGCCAGAGATGAGCTTTTGACCTCCCAGAGCTGGGCTGGGCTCATCCTGCATCAGGAGGGACACGCCAGCAGGAGCAAGGAAGCCTGTGGATTATTAGCTGGTGGTATCCAGCCCACTCCTGTGCTCTGGGAGATGCCAGGGACTCAGGTCAAGGAATGTGCTCAGAGGAACATGCAGTAAAATCAGAGCTGCAGCTTTCCCACACAATCAGCAGGAAAAGTATGGATGTTTACTTCATGTGAGAATAAATAGATATTTCCTCAATGTGTTTGGGTTCAGACTGAACACTGGGAAAGCAACCAGGGCAACTCACAGAGAGAAAAATGGTGAACACATACTGTACACAGGAGACTGAAACAAAGCAGCCAGCCAGCCAGAAAAAAAGTCTAGGTGTGCTTTTCTGTTGAAAAACAAAGCCTAGTGACTTAAGCAGGTACTTCTGTTTCTGTCCATGTTGTAAACAGGAACTGCCGGAGAGTGTCACAGAGCCCTTGGATCAGGCCTGAATGATTATGTAAATCCCACAGACCTCAAGAGATGCACCATGACCAGGCAGACTGCTGAAAGGCAGGGCACTTTACAGAGGACTGGGAGAAGGGAAGGAAAATACAAGGTTAAGTGGCAAAAAGTGACACTGAAAACAAATTTCTGGCTCTGGTGAGCTTGCACCATTCACCAGCATGAATGCTACACAGATCCAGTTCCAGGCTCCTTCAGGAAGCTGAGCAAAGTTGTGCCCCAGATTTGAGGAGGAAGAAATATATAATTCAGAATTTCACTGGATTGTTGGAGGTTAGGAATGGATGGATGTCAGAGAGCAACAGAATGCTCCCAGTTCCTCACTTTCCAGAGCAGCCATTTAGCCTAGACAATCACAAATACTAGTACTGTCAAATCACAGTTAAATCTTGGCCTGACGCTCCAAGTGTCTTCACAGAGAACGAGTCCTTCAGGCACCGACCTGTGTCTAAAAACAGAACTCCAGAAGTTTTGGGGAGTGCTCCAGTGTTGAGCTGGAGAGAGAGGCTGTAGGTCAGACAGGTTTGGTGGCACTGCTGTAGAACAGATGCTCAGTGTCCTCTGTGGTGGAGAGGGTTGAGTTGGTAGCAGTGGGAGGATGACGGCGGTGGCTGCTCTTCTTCCTTTTCTTCAGGAAGAAGTAGCCAATGAACACCAGGACCACCATGATGCAGATCCCAAGGAGCACAGCAATCACTACCTCAAAGGCACCTGCAGGAATACGTGAACATATTAGAAGGGATGCTCCACAAACTCTGATGCAGCAGGAGTGGTCAGGATAAAGCAAGCACAAAAGTCACTGCAGAAATTGTGCTGGCAAAGAGAAGAGGCAATGGCTGACATGACAGCAGGGTGGTCACTGCACAACTGGTAAAGAAAGATGGCAACTGTATGGCACAGCCAGCCTGTCTCTCCCTAATGATATTTCCCATCATTTCCCAGATGCACCACGCCCTCTAAAGGCTGTTCCGTGACTTTGGCAGGCTTGGCCATTTGACAACCCTAGGAATATCAACTCCTGCAACAGCAGCCTTGTGTCAAACCTCACAGGGAGGCCACCAAAGGATGGTCATGGAAGGCACCTCCTGGCTGGGACAACACTGAGGGAGTGAGCTATGGAGGACAGGCTGAGTTTGTGGGAAAGTACTCTTGGCAGCGGTGTGAGCACTTCTCCAACCAAGCAAACCCCTGCATCATCAGTGGAGACAGTCAAACATGAGGCTTTTGAGAGACAGTGTGGATTTAAAGATTAAATCAATCTCTAGGATTTAAGAACAATAACCTTCATGTGACATTTTTAAAAGAATTTGTATTTCAGTAGCATTGGGCTTTTTAGTGCTTGTAAAGCACTCTCCTTTTTAGAGAGGTTGTATCGGGTCATCACATTTCCCCACAGTCTAGCACTTCATATTATTCACATATCCACTTGAGCTTTTTTTCTTGTAGAAGTTAGTAGTCCTTATGTGAAATTGGCCCTTAGGAAGAGTTTTACTTCCCATTTTTTCATGTTGAGCTGTGGAACATTCATGCAAGTTGAATGAAAGAAAAATAGGAAACTCTGTATGAACTACCAAGTCACAGACACAGGAAAAAATGGACCACAGTTGCACAGTGCACAGAAGCACCTCTTGCCACTGCCAGCATCCCACAAATCCCACACTGCTCCCCCAGCTTCAAAAGGAGTGTGAGAGAGAAGGCTACTCATTGCAAGGAAAAACATATTTTTCAGGACAAGGAAAAGCAACAAGAAAGATTGGTTGGGAAAATTATTACTCACTTAACATAGCAGTTTGGGACTCAAATGATTCCCATCTTCGGCCAATGACATCTGCTTCTGAATTGGGAACACAGAGGGGGAAAGAAAGGTTTTACAAAGAAGGCTGGGAACAAGGGATAAGACAGGTTTATGAGGAGCATATTTCCAGTGCTCTGAAGTGACTGAACACACACAGCATCCCTCCTCGACAGCCATGGCACTGAGTTCTCAGGGTAGGCTGTGAGGCCCAGTGTAGCTAAGGGAGATAGATTGCTCTTAACAAATACAGCTTGGAAGTATTCTTCCTGTTGGCCTCCAAAGCAATATGTATCAAGTGTACAGTGTAACCCTTTCCCTATATTGTTTAAAGCTAAAGGCTAGTATGTGTCATTGAGGATTTTCTCAATTTCTCCCCCTCACTTGAGGAGACCTAGAGCCAAGCTAAAAGGTTAGATTCTCTTCAAAGCAGATATATCTCTGGTTAATTTTGTCATTCTCCTTTGTCTCTTCTTCAACATCAGCACCCAAAATGCTTTCCAGCTCTGTGAAATGACAGGCTGCATTGCAGAAAGATGCTGTAGATCCCCCATACTGTGGGTCAAGGCCAGGGCCTGACAGCAGAGCAGCTTTGACTGAAAGCTCCCAAGGCACTGCCTCTTTAGGACCACAGAATTTAATCTGAAGTGGTTTCCCCAGTTTGATCAGTAAAACTCCAGCCCTCATGATGTATGCTTACTTGTGATCCCTGAACATGATTTCATGCACTCTTCCTCTTGTTCAAAGTTGTTGTTGTTGCCACCACAGCCCCCGTAGGTGAAGGGGTCACATTTCTCCAGGAACGGGTTATAATACCAGCGGGAGATGCTCTCGGTGCACTGTCCAGTATCAGGCAAGTCCACACAGTGGCCTGGCAAAGCAAGGCAGAGGTGCTTTAGCCCAAGCAGTGTCTTCCCAGAGCAGCAAAATTTTCTGCTCACAACAAAAGAGCAAAAGCACCATGGCAGAGGAAATCCATAGCCAGAACAGTGGCTTGCAGGTCCCACTGCTCAGTTGCCAGCTGGTCAAATTTGCAATGCAAAGGTGAGCTGGCACCTGCCATAAATCCAACTAGCAAGCAGAAAAAGGAGCTTCAGATGTGCAGTCATGGTAAACCCTGGATTCACTCCCCTGTGGAAATGATCTGTCCTCCCTGGGAGGCAGAAGGGAACATGAAGAGCCCGGACATATAGAAACCACAGATCAGCTCAGGTCTCCTCTACAACTGAGCTGCATTTAAATGACTTGGAATATATTCTTTTAGCTGAGTGATACATCCACTGTCTACAGTTTAACAAACAAAGCAAAGATATAGGATCAAGCACAGACATTGCTGTGTCCCTCACACTGCTCTGGTTTGCACTATTAAAAAAAAACCATGTGCTGCAGGGCTGTGTACAGGCCAGGTACTGTGCCCAGCAAGCAACGTACATGAGACCTACCTGGATGGAAAAAGTTTAGGCAGGAGAGTGAATGCCTGCTGTCAACAGCTGTCCTCAAGGTCAGAGAACAGGCCCTTGCTCATTTTCAGTACAGGGACTATCCAGATGCTACACCTGGTTTTGGATTTATAGAGGGAAGTTTTACCATGGAACGACAAACTGAAGAAAAAAACAAAAGCTGGCAGAGGTCAGCCTAGGTGCTCTGGATGGTACATACCTTGCTTATGTGTGACATTGATTTTCTGCAATCTATTGAACTCACGAGCATCTGCAAGGGAAACATTTCATGTTAAAACTTCTCTCATCAGTTGAAAAGAAGTGCCTCTGTCCGGGCAGACAGGGCTTTCCTTCACCTTCCTTTGCTATCACGAGCCAGAGGAAGGGAGATATCATTTGATGTTCTTACATGTCTCAAAGCTAGGAAAGGAACATGGGAAAAATAAAATGTAGGAACAAGAAACTATTCCCAATTTCCAATCCACAGAGACAAAACTAAGGAAAATAAAGGCTGCTTTCTTATTTTTGTTTTCCATCAAGAAGTATGGGAAAAGTCACTCCAGGTTTTAAGAAACATAAAAGAGCACTAGTGCAAAATACAAGAGAGGGCAAGAGAGATGCATCATAGGCTTACAAATGCCTAAAAAGGCAAAAGGCAACAAAATACCCGCACATAGGAAAGAGATTATGGGAATTCAGAAGAGGTGAGGAGAGATGGAAGAAGGGGAGAGATAGGGTGGATTTGGGCATCTCACCACTGTGCATTTACATTAGCATAAGAAGATATTAAGGAGACTGTGCCACTGGACAGACTTGGAGAAATAGTGGTTTCCTTCCCCATTTCCCCACTCTAAGAGAGCAGTTGAAGTCATTCAGTGAGAAAAATATTGAAAGGGGATGGAAAGATAGGCCTGAAGTCTTACAGACAGGTGCAGAGAAGAGAGTCAAAGCACATTCAAGAGGCAGGAAACATCACATAAGGAAGGTCATCTCTTGCAGTCAGCAGAGAAACAGGAAATGGCAGAACCTGCAAAAGTAATACTGTGGAAAGAGATAATGCAGGGTCAGGAGATAAGAACAGAAGACATCAAACAGTATTGACTCAGTACCTGTAACTTACATTGGACCCATTCCTGGGCAAATGGTAAAGTTGTCTGAGCCAGAATTTAAAGTACTTACATTGTTCACAGTACATCTCATCCGATTCATCAGCACAGTCAGGAGTTTCATCACACTCCAGATAGGCATCAATGCAGCAACCATCCTTGCATCTGAAGAAGGGGGCCTGACAGTTCCCATTGCATACTGCATCAGAAACAGTTCAGATAGCTCATTAAAATTCATTGTTTCTCCCTGACAGATGCTTTACTAAGGCCTTAAAAGCTGCTGATAGGGCTGGCAAACAAGAAACAAGGCATGCTGGTAAAGGTCTCTCCTCAATGTCACCCTAGACTCAAAAAAAAAAAAAAAAATCCTGTTTATAAAGGAAACATTACTCTGGAAACAGCCATGTTTCCTCTCAGAAAGAAGTACATAGCAGGCGGAAGCAAGAATGAGCTACTCAGGAAGAATATGGAGACATTGCCCAAGCATGGGGGATTAAATCAGGAAAGCCAGACTGAAATCTGCACACTGGGCTGCAAAAGCTTCAGACCTCTTTGCTCTAGAGGTGGTCACAAGTGCTGAGTACTGTGCCCAGTTCTCAGCTCCCCTGTGACAAAAAACATTGGCATACTAGAGTAAATCTCAGCAAGAGCCTGGAGCTCAAGACCTAGCATGAGGAGAAGACAGAGATTATAGAACATTCATTCATTCATTTTGGACACTCATTTTGGAGCACAGTAATAGGATGAGCAGCAACAGACAGGAGTTGCAACAAGGGAAAGCAATTCAATAGAAGGAGAAAAAATTATAATGAAGGTCATCAAACACTGGCACAGTTTGACCAGACAAAGTGCAAAATTTCCTTTTTCAGAGATACCCAAAACTGAACTGGATAAAGAGCTGAGCAACCTAGTGTGACTCAAAGCTGGGCCTGCTTTCAGTAGTGGGTTGGATCAGATGACCTTTAGAGGTAATCCCCAACCTAAATTATCCTGTGACATGAAAGTGAAAGGCTTACTAAAGAAATTAATCTCCAGTGCCTCACTTTCCACACTGGGTCCTAAGCAAAAGCCACAGGAATGGACATGAGGCACTCAGCCCAAGCTTGCAGTAGGATTACACTGTCCTATGGGAGACTCACCTGGCTGTTGTCGCCCACCAATAGAACCTGAAGAGACAAGAGGAAAAATAAAAAAAATAAATTTACCACCAGAGCATTTTGTCAGCTTAAGATCAGCTTTATATTGCCTTCATGTATCACATGAAAAGAGCACATTTTCTGGAAGGAGGCCCTGGATTACAGAGGTGAAGTATGGATGCCCACCACTCAGAGATCCAGATGAGTTGTACCCACGTGAGACAAGCCTGGAGGAGTACAGGGGAACTTCCCACCACAAGGTAGACCATTTCCAAATTGTCTTTCTTTTCCAAGGCTTCAACCTCCTTCTTAAGTTCTGCACTGCAATGGGCCTGGCAGAGGCTCAGCCCATTTATTTGAGTAGCACTAAATTGTTCTCAATGGCTTGAGGGTGGCAAGGAGGGAGATTAATTTCACTGTCGGAGTGAAGCACTTCTGGCCCCCAACTGCACAGTGCTGCTCTCTGGATTTAGGCTTCAGATGCAACACAAAGATTTGGTGAGGGCTTCTGCAGCCAGAGGAATACCAGGGACTATCCAGTGCTTTAGGAGCTGGGTCAGATATGTTGGCAGCTTAAGACAATTACTACCCATCCATAATTAGCCCAGTCTCCTCAGCTTACTGGGCTCTAACTAGGTGTCAGCCAAGAGGCTACAGTACATGTCCATAGGGTCATCCCAATCCTATGAGAAAGAGGGGGCTGGATTTTTGAAGGAGTTACCTCTGACATTCTTGCAGGCGAGTTCACACTCCTCTTCCCGTAAGTAGTTATTCTTGTTGGGCTTGCAGCCACCAAAGATGAACTCCTCACACTGCTGAAGGCTTGGGTTGTAAAACCAGCGTGGAAAAGATCCCCGACACCAACCCACCTTCTTTGGAGTCAAACAATGCTCTATCAAGAAAGTTAACAGAAAAGGGTCTGGGTTAGATAAGTCCTTTGGAAGACTTTCTGTTTTGCATTTGTGAAGGCAAACAAAGTCTTCCAAAGGACATGTCTGAAAGATTTATAAAATCTTGATCAACATGGAGAAGGAGAGTAGAGAATAATGGAATTAATTTTTTTATATGAAAGGGAGGGTCACAAAACCAAATTAGAAAGTGCCACATCCATAAAACAAAAGGAGCTGCATCCCCACACTGTACATAGTTAAGCTGTGAAACTCCTTGCTTCAGAAGGTTGCTGCTTTTCAAAGATTACATGAGGTCAAAAAGGGATTTGTACATGGTTATTAAACACAAAGACACCATCTTCTGTTTAAAAACATCTCCCAGCTGCAAAATCCTTGGGACCCAGGCTCGAGGACTCCAGGTAGATATGTGTGGGCTCAGGCTCACCTTCTGTTTGCTCAGAGCTCAACACCATGATGGTGATGTTGGTGAAGTCTTGCTGTTGTGCAGTGTCCGTGACAGTGAGCTGGAAGACGTAAGTCCCCACCTGGAGGTTGGAGATTTCTACCTGATCTTCGTGCTTCTGAGAATGCAAAAGAAAGGCTTATGTAGGAGAAAAGTACTGCGAAGGAAGAAGTGACTGAAGCTATGCAAGATCCATGTTCCTGCACTAGGGAGAAAGGAACTTGGACGGAAACCTTCAAGCAGATGTCTGGCACGAAAAATGTCTCAGTGCTAGACAATCCCCTCAAACCCATGGACTGGTACCCACTGGAATAGAGAGAGAACAAGTACCACAAGCATAATGAGATATTTCATGTTTTGGGGCATTGTGAAAGCACAAGGGAAAATAAAACTCTTTGGAGAGGACAGTAAAACCTGCAGGTTTTACTTTACTTTTTAAAACTTAAAACCCATTATTAATCATTTCCTTAGTACATAGGGAATAAGGTAGCTGTATTTAATTATTTTATCAGAAGAGAAAGCTACAATATTATTGACTCAAACTTTGCTTCTATGTTTACAATAGAATTGGACCTTCATTTCCATGCTATCTCTGGTTTTGATTAGGTTTCAAAAGAACACAGCCTTGCCATATATAATTTGTATGTAGTTAATACAGCATAATATTAGGGGACCTCCCCCCCCTCCATAGAAGTTGCTTTGGTTGGGTTAGGGCAAAGGGAAAAGGAAAGGAGCACTTGCTGAATTACACAGACCCCTTGGCACTCTAGTGTCTGTCACTGATGATGTTCAAAATCAATTGTGGGCCTGATGTGCTCATTTGCTAATTCTTCCAAAGGGTGCTGCAAGAACTCTGTATGAACTCCATGGCTTTCCAAAACATTTTGCAGAAGTTTAAAATAAATAATTTGCCCTTCTAAAGCCACAATTCACTTTTAACATCTAGCAAATAGGCAGTGTTCACACCCCAGAGATCTTAGATCTCTGCTCCAGCTCAGATAAAATAGGAGGAAGAACTTAACGATTTAAAGAGAGGCAAAGTCCAGGAAAAGCCCCAGGAGAATAGAAGCAGAGCCTGAGACCAGATTATTTAGAAATAGAAGAGGAAATGAACTCAAGTGGACAGAGTAAGAGAAGGCCCTTAACTGAACTATAGGATCTTGGGACCAGAGGCAGCTCTTGCACGGAAGCTCTGCCCTCCCAGCTGCTTCTACCCAGGCAGATCAGGTGCTGCTCAGGAAGGCTTGTGACAGCATCCTGTGCAGGGAGCCTGAGACCTAATGAGGCCAAAAATGACACATAGTGTGTGAGAGAGGGAGGGCAACCACAAGGACCACTCCATAGTTTTTGGGAACAGGTTCCTGCATGGACTAGCTTAAAGAGGGAAGGACAAGGTGACTTTTAAGTCAGGGCTCTGACTGACCAACCTAGTGCAGACCACAGGTGCCACTGAGCAAGCTGCTTACTCCCTGCAGCTCCCTACCTTCATCTCCGCAGAGGGGTCGCCAAGGATCTGTTTCCATTCATAGCTGACTATCCCATGGTCATCCGTGCTCTCTGTGCCTCTCAGCATCACTGGCTCCCCTGGCTGTACCCGCATGTCCTTGACAGCACGGGCTATTGGAGGGTGGTCATCTGCAGAAGACATGTAGAACAAGGCTTGAGTAAGGGGCTGAAGGGTCCAGTCCTTGTCTCCACTACAGGAAGACAAGGGAAGGGGATTCTTCCAGGCTAAATCAATCCAGACTTCAACTGCTGAAAGGAAAACACTTTTATACAGCTGTGCTCCTTGCAGCCTGAGCAAGCAACAGGCAATCAGTACCGTTATTACTGCCCTCACTAATTTAGTAAGTCCACAACCCACTACGGCAGTCTCTTTGGCTCTCTGGGCACTTCTGTCCACAGGAAACACCATAAGAGGGTGTCCCTGTGGCTGCAGCCATTGTGCTTCAGAGAGTGGGACCACATCCTTGCAGAACAGCACAGAGCAATGTCTGTCCTTCACTTAGGGAGATGGCCTGATGTGGGTGTTGAAGAATGTGGAACTGACTGTCATCATTCCTCCCACTACCTCTAAGCCCTACATTAGTGTATTTAGCCAGAGCTACACAATGTGGAACTTGAATGGGAAATATTTCTCTTCCAGCTTGTCTTTCACCCCACTCTCTGACATACACACCTTTAAAACAGCACAAAAAAAACCCATTAATGAGATGGTTATTTTTGTACTGTTCCATAGATTAGCCTACCAGCAATTTCCACAATCTATTAAATGTTTTTCCAGACTGTAGGTACAAGAGATGTCAACTGATCCCTGCCTGTGCCAGCAAGAACAGCCTATACAATGACACCACTGAGCCTGACTCATAATTCCTTCTGGCCTGAACGTCTCTGATAGCAGGCTTTGTGCATAGCTCAGCCTGTAAAACTCCACCTGGTAGCACCTGTACCAAGTCCAAGACTCAGTGTTCCAGCTCAGCCTGAGTATTTTGTAAAGGCACCAACCATCATTTATAAGCTAGATAGAAATCACTCTGCCATTACACTGTTATATCAGCTGTGACTGAAGGAGAGGATTAGTGTCCAAACTCCTTAGAAAATTACTCCATTAGCTGATTATTTTCACTGTTGCAGACTTGCTCCTAATTTCCTGTTTGAATCCTGTGTATCTGGAATCAGATCCCCGCCGCTGACTCCTGCTGCAGTCTACTGAAGGGACATTTCATACAAGGTATATGTACAAACAAACCTGACACTAAAACAGGCCACTTAGTTCTTTTGTCACCATGTACACACCACTGCAAGCTCTGGAAAGGGGACACATTCCTGCCATTCCTGCTAGGCAAACACCAGGATCCTGGCAGGGAGAAAGGCAGCCTACTCCCTGCCACTGTCCTGCCAGGGTGAGCCCAGTAGGTGGGTGCAATTGCACAAGGAAAAGACCAGTTTTTCAACAACACAAAGGCTGATCCTTAACTCGTGACTCCAAATCATGTTTTTCCTTGACATACGTAAGCATGTACACTTTAAACAAAAAATTGCAGGCCAAACATCCAGTTACTTTGGGTCGGGGGTTGTATGATCAAATAAAAGCTCAGTTCTATTCAATGGGTCAACAACTTCCCCAGTTCCCATCTCTGATTAGCCAAATTTACTGACTCTCTTCACATCCAGAAGAAGAGTCAAGAGTATTTCTTTATTTGTGGTGACTGCCAAGGAGTAAGGCTCCTGTAGGAAGCTTTCCCTGGCAATGTGGCTGTTTTCCACCTGAGCTTCAGAACCAAGTGCCGACCAACCCAGAGGGATATCAGCAAACTGCTTGTACAACAGAGACTCCACTCTGCTTTGCTCCGAAAGTCTGTAGGAAAAATGAAAGTTACCTTTGCTATAATGCTCTTTCGACCATGGAAAGTTTCTGGCATAAAACTCTGTAATTAACAGGGAGGTTAAAGCTTTATGATGCTGCCCGTGGCATGCTCTTTACAGTGAAACATACTCCTGGAGTCACATCATAAGAGACAATTTCCTCTCCCATTTATATAACACACCAGTAGGGGATGTTTCTTTTCTTTGTGATTCCAGAGGAAAATATGATAGAGGGGATCCAAACTGCGTAAAAAAGTTTTATCACTCACACTGTATTCCCACCTGAGACCCTGATTTTCGCTTTTTAAAAAATTTCTTCTTGTTTAAAAGCTCATGCAGTCAGTGGCTTGTCTGCCTTCACCTCTAATGTGTTAACTTGAACAAAAATTGATAGGGAAACAGGAATTTAAAAGATAATAAATTTCTACAAGGCCTTCAAAAGTAAGCATTTAAGTGGGGGAGAGACCCCACTAGGGACCTTGCTATGCAGGCACCATTGAAATTCCATGGCAGAATGTACTAGCAAAGCTCACAGTTTGGAGGTTTTTCTCTTCTGGAATTCAGATATTAGCTTTTGCCCTTGAGATCTATAGAAAACCAGATTTCCTCCATTCCAGAGCTCATGGAGATACACCCTGAGAAGCTGAGACTACAAAGCAATGCTTAAAAATAAAAATACCTCAGCATGATTTGAGGTTGTCACTAGAAAGAGCTGGAAAGCTTTCTCGTGGTGACTGAGGGGCCCTTACAGCCCACTGCTGACTGCCTTTGCTGAGCAGCTTGCAAATGAGACAAGTGTGGTTTGCACTGGGGACCAGGCAAGGGAAAAACCTCACCGGGAACAAAAGCCACTGCTCAAAGCCACTGATCAGGCCAGGAGCAGACAGGAGCAAAAATTAGGCAGCCCAAATTCCAGCATCCATGAGACAGAAGACCCTGGAGATTTCAAGAGTCAGAAGCCAGCAGAACCTGTCTGCTGCAAAAGCAGGTGGGTGGCAGAGTGGCTCTTCCCACAAATGCTAAAGTTCTGCTCCTGCATTGCTTACAGGGAAGTAATTCAAAAGTGAACAGCTTCCTCACCCATACTAAAACTCTCAGTTTCCATGGACAGAGGCAATGAAGGATGACACTGCTGCCACAGTATTAATTTGCTGGAGGAGGAAAGAGAGAGAAGGGAACAAGGCAACGCAATGCAGTGCCTGGAGAAAGAGAAATACAGGCTTTCTTTAGGGCTTCATCCTGGCTGGGCAGCAAATACTGTCATGATAAAGCCATACAGTTTTCTAACAACTCATGCACAGCCAAGCAGCTCTCAGCATTAGTTTCTAGAGGTTTTTGTAGTGGTTTGTAAGTGGTGCAAACAGCAGGTCAACTTAACCTCTCTAAAACAATACAGTATGACTGAATGGATTATATTTTCAGAAAAAGCTGCTGTTGCCAGGTTCCCTCCATCCTTCCTCTGAGTGTGGCAAACCAGTCCTATTTGCTTTAGCAGGCAGAGGGAAAGACTCTCCCGTAGGTATTTATACCATTTTAGTGCAGATTGGTTTGTACCTCCAGTCTCTTTGAGGAGACTGGAGCTCTGGAGACAGGACATGATGTAGCCACTTCGGTAAATGCTGCATGACAAACACCAATTTCACAGCAAGCGGAGTGGAAGCCCCTCATCACCCACTCTGAGCAGGGAGCTGGAGCAGCTGGTCTTCCAGGACCCTTCCAGTACACATCAGCCTCTGAATCTGTGCTGCAGGTATGGAATGTGCAACTTCCCATCTCCTGGCCTGAGCTTAAGGATGAGCAGCTGGCTCAGGGCTCAACAGCATCAGCCAAAGGGGGACCTGTCCCAGCCCCAGCTGTGATACCAGTGCTGCTCATTTTAGCTGTCTACAGAATGGAAACCAGCATGGGACCAAACATTTGAGCAGGGATGAGCTTTACTCTTGGGGAGCTCTCCTTTTGGAATGCATTAGCAAAGTTTTAGCCTGCAAATCTCCCTCCAGGGAGAGCTCCCCAAGGCAGGAGCAGACATACCTGATCAGAACCCTGTGGATCCCAAGCACTTCCTGTCTCCCACTCACAAGCCCTGAATTCAACAGGAGTAGGACAGTGTCACAGCATTTCAAAACAACCACAAAAGGTTCAGTTCAAGAAATGGACAAAGGTTCAGGGAGGCTATTTTCCAGTTTCACACCCAAAACTGGTTTGCCTAGACCAGAATAAGCTGGGCTAGTTACTTAAACACTGGGCTCCATTATAACCAATAAACTGCATGGTGAGCCTGCCCCTCCCGGATGAGCCAGGCAGAAAACTCGCACCAAAGTTCAGGCCCAGGAATCATTTAAGAAGATCACTCCTTTTAACAATAACATCAGAGACTTCAGGCTGTATGTTAGCTGAAACAGGCAAGTGCCAAGCTGTCGTCACCAGCTTACAAAGAACTCAAAAGCTCTTGTTCTGCAAAATACTGAAAATATATTCATATTTTTGAAGATGTGCAGAAGCCAGATTTCAGCATTATTCATTGCTGCCTCTACCCACAGGTTTTTCTGAAGTCATAACACTGCAAGAGTGGCCATAGTGGGTTAGAGTAGGTATCCCTATCCCTGTGTTCACTTGCCATCCATCACTGTGGATGCTTGAACAAGAACAAGACCACTGCAAGAATATGCTCTCCCAGCTTTCAGCTACTTCCATCAGGCTCCAGAAACACTCCAAGATTAAATTTGTCCATTCATCACCCCCCAGCTGTGTGCTCTCTTTGAAGTATCTAGTCTCCTCCAAAACATATATAAACCTCTTAATTCAACAGGTCTGCTCCCTGTAGTAGCAGTAGTACTGTGGGTCTTATAACCTGTAACTTTTTTGTTTAATGTCGCCCACTGGAATCACTAACTGGGTATTTCATTATTCACTAGAAAAAACATGCATTTAATTCTTATCATTGCAGAGGGTGTCAGGCAGCATCACATACAGGAAAGGATTGCATGGTAAAGCAGCAGATAAGCTTCCTGCAGACCCTTAGGGCTAGAATCAAGGGGCTGACAGCAACCTGGGATCCAGAGTAGTCACAAAACTTCACATTTTAGCAGTGATACAGCACAACAGCAGGAAAACTACACTGTTTTTTCTCTAGTCCCAAACCTGGGCCAAGTTTTTGGGAGGAAGACCTGACATGCCAAAAGCAGCTTCCTTTAACACTTGTTTCACCTGGCCTCTTCAGGCATCCCTAAAAGGTCCGGAAGCAAAAATGCTGTAGAGGTTCCTTATGCTGCCAGGTGGACACGCTCAGTGCCCAGAGGCTCCTTCATCTGGCCTCCTGCACCTGCCCCATTGTGCCCTTCCCCTTTTCCCCCTCAGTGACAGCCAGGCATCCACCTTCCTGTCCAGACAGGTCCTGCATGGACCCAATTCCAGCATCATGGCTGGAAGGGCTTGGGGTTTTGGTTTGGATTTTTTTGGTTTGTATCTGAATCAAAATGGACATCCACCATTTTTAAGTGTCTCATCAACTGCTGTAGGGAGGAAGACTCAGTTATTTCTCCAGTAAGATAACTCCCTTGGTGTCTTTCCCCTGCTAGCCCTTCAGTGTCATTCAAGGTTATTCAGCAAGCTTTCGGTATCAAAGACAATGCCTAAACATTTCAGAGAGGAGGGGAACACATTTCCCATCAAAGCACAGCACCAACATCACAGCCTGACCAAATAACAGCGGCGAGCTGCCCAGCATCAGTCACTGCAGCTGGAGACCTGCCTGGCACCCAGCACCCTCCGAGAGTCAGACAGCTGCAGAAGAGACCGAGCCCTTCCTACACCTACAGCAGCCCGAGGCACAAGCCCCATGTGAGTGAGGAGAGGCATCTGAACTGCATTTCTGGAGTGTTTTTCACTTCTCACTGATAAGCCCTCCTGGGTCTTCCTGCTCCACCGTAGCCATGCCAGATCGGTGAAAGGAGCACTAGGGATGGATTGCATGACAGCAACTTCACATGTCTGGGTGCTGGTGTCTGGGTGCTGCAGCTCGGTGCCATATTTTAGCAAACATGTCACTGCTGGTCACACAGAGAGGTCGGTGACCCTGGGACACTTTCTAAGGATCTGCACACATGGAATGCCAGACCCTGGGACCAGCCAAGGGATGAGGGGCTTGCAGTCTTCTGGTATGAGGCACTGCTCCACAGAGGTAAAGAGGCTGAATTGCTCAACAGCACATTGTATTTTAATCTAATCTTGTGAAATCAGGATGTACTAGAGATGATGCATTCCCTTTTCCTCCTACAACAAAGCATATAGGAGTTTAGACAGCTGCCAGCATGCCACCTCCAGTCTTGGTGATGTGGCCTTCAGTTCCTCCCTAACTGCAGCTCCTGTGAGAAGGATTTTGAGCCTGGAACAGAGATGCGGGAGAACTACTGAAACAGTCAGACACCTTTACCAACCAGCCCTAAAATCCACTAGGAAGCCAAGAGTAGGGACAGAGGACCAGGAGGACCACTTCTGCCACACTGCTGTTCAAACCAGCAACACCCAAGGGCTGCTTCAGAGAAGTTGTGCCCTGCTCCAAACTCCTCACACTGCTACTCAGGA
Organism: Peucedramus taeniatus; assembly: GCA_013400575.1. NCBI lineage: Eukaryota > Metazoa > Chordata > Aves > Passeriformes > Fringillidae > Peucedramus > Peucedramus taeniatus. The sequence goes on from WBNO01009922.1 coordinate 98,643, forward strand.
TGGAGAAATGGTCATTGTGGAGTTTGGGGCCATTTCCCACCTCCAGCACCCACAAAGCCTCAGGCTGCCACATCCCAGCAGAAGATCAAAGATCTATTCAGCTCACATCATCAAGCCCTTGCACCCACCTGGATGCTCCCCTTGCCATCTTCACAGATCCTTTCCTTCCCACAAGTGGGCTGGGAGGGGTTGTGAGGAGGATTACCCATAGAGATATCCCCTAACAGCCCTGCCCAGGGACCAACAAATGATAAACTGGTTATGGTTGCCAAAGACCCAGCTAGGCTAGAAACATGCCAGTCTTCTTAGGCTTCAACCAAAACACAGAAGGAGGGGGCAAAAGGAGAAGCTGCTGTGTTTTTAGTGTTTCTGAGCACACTGCAATTCTTTGGAGATGGCAGGTGGCCAGCTTCAGATTAGTTCATTTTCCACCTGGCTCTCTGTGTCCAGGTGCAATCTTTTAGAGCAGGGGAACAGGGATTGCAGAAGAGAAACCCACCTCCAAAGAGGAAATTCTATGAGCAGCCTCCCCCAGCTGCTCCTCTCCCAGCAGCAGAGACCAGCCCCAACAAGCAGAGAAATACTGACGCACCTCACCATCCAGGCTGCTGTTAAATAAAGGTAAGTGGATTGCATCCTGCCTCCAGCCCCTGAGCAATTAAGAGATTAATGCAGCCCTTTAAAACCTGGCGATGTGTAGATTTTTAGAGGATTTCACTTTCCAACCTCAAAGGCCCAGAGGAAGGGAGAAGAAATATAACACCTTTGTCTCTACATTGTCAAGTAGCAAAAACTCTGACTTTGGTAATCACACACTCCACCTGCTTCAAACAGGTTACAGAGAGATTCCCTATTCATTTACTAACAAGTAAACTGAGGCACAGATCTTAAAACTGAGTATTGGGGCTTGGGAAAACCTTTGTGGCAGAAAAAAACACAGAAACACCAACTTTAGCATCACTCTACCCCGAGTGTTTGGCAGCACTGCTGCTCATACGATGGCCAGAGCACCTGGCACTAAATGGCCTTAATGCCCTTCCAGACCCGGTTTGCAAGGATCCATTATGGGCACCTTACCACTGGGTCTGTGATTCTGCATTGCCAGGTAAGAATCGTACACGTCCTTCTTCAAGAAGTTGAGAAAGCCGATCTTCCTGGCAAACCTGCAAACAAAAGCCTTCTCATAAAGGCAATTGAGGAGAAAGCAGCCCTGGATGCGGTCTTCCTCCGAGCCCGGGCCCTGCTCCACGAGAGCCAGGTTACAACCGGGGTCCTTACAGCAGGCTCTCATGCAGTCCCTGCTCCGATGCACCATGGGGGACGACAAGAAGGTGGCTCCATTCTGGACGGAGGCGTCTGTGTCCAGCACCCAATCCGGCAGCCCTGCCGTGAAGTCCTCCAGGCACATTTCACCAAAGGGTTTTTCCTTCTGCCCTTCGCCCAAGTCCAGCACCAGCACCAAGCAGACCCAGGGTACGAACCACGGACCCGGACTCCTTCTGGCCATCCTGGCGCCCCGATTCTCACTGTCTTAAGACTCCAGTACTTTCCTAAAGGAAGGGAGAAGACATAAGAAGCTAAAGAGGGACGCTGTTCAAGAGCATGCCAACCCGGGGAGAGAGGGAGCCGGAGCATGGCCGAGGCTGCGCTCTGGATTCCGGCTCGCCCCGAGGTAGCCGGGGTGTCCCCTGACCCTGCACCTCACCCCAGGCATGTGCTCTCAGCCCCCACCTGGGCGCTCTCCGCCGAAGCTGCTGTGGGAGCGGGGTGTCCCCGCCGCCCCGCTGCGCCTTCACCCCTCAGGTGCGCCTCCAGCTGCGTCCAGCAGAGACAAAGGCTCGGCGAGCACAGGAAGTGAAAACCAACTCCCTAAGAGAGTGGAAAAAAAAATCAAGTCACTCCCTTGCATGCCGAATTGCGTAAAAGGAAGGGGAGGAGAGGCAAGCTGATACGATCTTCTACTCCCATTGGAGCAGAGCCGAGATGGATTCTCTCGCTCCCGCAGGTGCCGGGGCAGCCACTCCAGACCAGCATCCCACCTGCTGGGTGTTAGCTGCATCCCCGTGCTAAGGATGCTCCAAGGAAACTGAAAGCCGAGAAGCAGGCGATCTGTGTCCTGTGGCAGTCACCCCCGTGCTCCGGTGTGGTCACTGGCACCATTAGCCTGTGTCTCGCTAACCCAGATGAGTCAGCCTTGCAGCCCTGTCTGCAGTGCCCACCGCTGTTGCTGCTGCAAGACGTTTCGTGCTCAGTGCAGGCATCCCGAAATCATGAATTCCCTGCTCTTGGGACACAGTACTTTTATTTTTTTTTTTTCAGCGAAAGCACTTGGGATCGTACCTGGAGGCTGCCTGAGTGGCAGGACCCCTTCTACCACAGCAGTGAAAATGTGAAGAAGTAATCACTCCCCACTCATGAGCAGCACTTCGTTGTTCTCCTCAATCTCATATAAGTTAGCTGTGCTTCATTTGTAGTGCCCTCACCTTGCAGGACAGTGCTGTTTGGGGCCACGGGAATGCAAAGGCTGCATATACATATATTTTCCCCCTTCGAGCTTTTACTTGCAGATCCATGATCAAATTCCTCTGTTCAACACATAAAACTGTGTCACCCACCCCCTCTGTCTGTAAACAGTCCTAAAACCCCTGGGCAAACTGCTCTTATCCCTCTGTCATTGTCTTTAGGAAAGCTGGGAGTGTTGGTAATTTGCTTGGACATTGTTTATAATGAAATATTTCATCATTTAAAATAACAACAGCAAATCTGAGATGGAATTTCATGGTATGTCTTCAGAAAGAGGTGGTGAGCAGCAGCTATGTATCAAACAGCAGTTGGCTTTGTGGTTTGGGAGACCACTCTGGCATCCAGCATTTCAATTCTTGCTCTTTCTTTCTGTACCTCTAATCCAGCCTTGTGTATCCTCACAGGAGTTCTTGAGAGTCCTTAGAGACGTTTCCAGCCTCCTGGCTGTCACGAGCACCACGGGAAGATAATATTGTGGGAATATTATTTTTCCATACATCTCATGACTTTCTATGGCCTGATGTTGACATATGTATAGTACTGACATCTGTTAGGAAAAGGGAATTGCTTTGATCTGGCAGTGGTAAGGTATAAAATAAACCTTGAAAACTGATAAAAGAAAACATTAATATCCGCAGAGCAAAGAGATGTTTGTTTTCCTCGTTGGCTTTATGAGCCTTTGTCAGAAGAAGCGTAGGTGTCTCCCACCCCATTTACAAACCAGACCTTTTGGACCTGCCAGCAGACCATGAAAGCAGGAAAAGGGGAGCTGACTTTGCTTGTTTTGTTGTATTTAAACATCTAAATACATGCAGGAGAAATAAAAATGGCAACAAGGTTGTCTCCTTCTTCTGTTCTGCACTGCCTGAGATGCTCTGCTGGGCATTCTCTCTTGTGATTGATTTTTCCTGGATAAATATTCAAAGCCTTCAGAGTGGAGGCTCAGTGCAATTCTCTGACACAGGAGCAGGGAACTCAGGGAGCAGATGGCCCCATGGCAAACCAGTGACTGTGTTTGGCAGTATTGTGCCTGAACACTGCAGTTTGGTATTTTTGTCTCACTGGCAATAATTTAATCTACCTCAGCAGAAGTGTTGTGTTTCAAAACCTGTCACAGATTTCCTGCAAACCTGAAGGACATGATGTCTCTTCTGGTTTGCCAAACAATATAGGAGTAATGTAATTCCTACAAATACAGAGCTGGGAGGATTAATTTATTGGCATCTCTAGTGTCTGCCCCCACTTAAAAAAAAAAAAAATTATGAAAGGATGAGCCCCTTCATAAGATGATGAAGCCTAGCCTTTAAAATAGGTGTTTTTATTGGCTTTTACTCTTAGCAGAAGGCTGTGCTAAGTTCTGCTGCATGGTTTTCTGCTGCCCACCCTGTCTTTATAGTCACTTTATACTTAGTTTTATTCAGTATATTCAGTAACAGTAGCACAATTTCTAAATATGCCCAGTTTATTCTGGAGGAATTCAGTAATTAAAATTTTAATTGAGATTGGACCCAAGATCAAGAACTTCTAGGAGCCCCTCTCTGTGGCAGCAGCTCTTCTTCCAACTTGGTAAGTCCATTTCTGCTCTCCTAACCTCAAAATCCCACTACAGACCTCATCTTCTGCAAAATGAATGAATTCCCATGGCTTCAGTGAGACATGTATTATTCACATTAGTGTGAAGGGAAAGTAGGGTGTGTGATTTTATAACTTGGGAGTGTTTTTAAGGGGTCCTGAAAGAGTGAGTCATTGTTAACTTTTGTCTGTCTTTGAAGTGTCTGCTCTCAGTCTGGAAATAACTATTCTGAGGATGACTCAGGGGGGTAAACCACACCATAGTTTAATATTTGACTAAGATTAAAAGAGGTCTTAGACATGCATGCCTTGTAACAAATGCAGTGCAGGAGCCTCCATCACCTGCCTTCTTTCTGTGTGATTGCTCTTGAGACCACAGCACCTTTGGCAGCTGGATGCTCACCTTCCAGGAGGAAGTGACTCCAACAGGCAGAAAAATAAGGAAGACTTGATTCAGGTTCCCCTTTGCCCTGCTGTGCAGCCCAGCTCCATGGCATCATCATCTGCAATGACTCCCTCACAGCAGCTTGTCCCACCGGCTGCTGCAGATGAATCCATTCTGCTGTGTTTTACCTGGGAACTGCTCCATGTGTAATTAACACTTGGCAGACAGGTTTGCTTGCTTGTTTTGTTGTATTTGCCTCAGGTTAAACCTCCTGGTTTTGTTTAGGGGTGAGACCCGGATGCAAGTGATGGCACAAAGATGTGGCAAAGGAAGGAGACAGGAAGGGATCTCATCAGGCTGTGACTAACCACTGGTCCTGTGGAACAAAGCAGGAGAAAGGACGACAGCCTGCTGAGTCCTCCTGAGAGCCATTCCCATTGCATCGAGGTAGCTCTGGGGAAGGGAGTTACAATGAGGGTATATTGTTTCTTTTGGGATGTTTTTGTTTACAGTTTCGTGGCGCTGGTTTTTATTTTAATGTTGCTGGTCAAGGTAAACCCTTAAGGGTAGAAGCAATAGGAAAGGAAGAAGTGGAAACAGTGTCTACACTAGTTACACCAAGAAAGTATTTGCATTTTTGTCCTGTCTATGCTAGGCTTTTACAGGGAGATAGGTACGGAAATGTGAAGCAAAGAGCCTTCAGTTTGCAGGAACTAGAATGAACTTACATTTCCCACTGCAGTTCTCACACACAACTTGATCTGTTCTTCAATGCACCTCTGGGTGGAACAGGATTTGCCATAGGGTTCCCTATAGACTCTCTTCCATTACTTCCTACAGCAACCACATCCCCAGAAATCGTCTTTCAACACCTTCAGGCCAGCTGCCTGTGCCTCCTGGGAAAGTCTGCTCTCCCCTCTGCTTGTAGATGGCAATTTCCCTGCAGGTGTGAGCAGGACAGTCCCTGCAAATGGAATGGTGCCCTTTCAAGGGAACTGGGTCATAATAAACATGCAAGAGCTCTACAGCCTCTGCAAGCCTAAAATGCTGAAAGGAGGCTGGAAAACAAGGAAGATCTCCTTCAACTATTTAGCCAGTGCTTTTCTTGTCTCCAACTCCACAATTCAAAGACTTGCTGAAACTTCTGTGCTACGTGAAAACATTGATCATGCTATCAGTGTCTCAGACTTCTTCCTCTAGGGCAACAGCAGTGTAATGAGGGAGAGCAACAAACAAGAGGGATAGGAACAAATAACATGGGCAGATTTTCAAAGATCTCCAACTAATTATTTTGGCATCTAATTCATGTTGTCAGCTTCACCTAAGTATTCAAGGGGAAAGAGGTCTTCTTCCTCAATGGAGATGCTTACTCAACCTGCTGCCTCCAGCCAGTCTGTGGATGGAAACAGTCAAGGAAAATTGGTGTGCCAAAGGAGTAGGTACAGCTATTTCTCATTTATCCTTCTGAACTGCTGATGAGACATTAGCCTTTATGCTTCACTTGACTGCCAGTAACTGAGGCCAGAGGAAGGGCAGGTGGGCAGGCCAGCTTGCCTGACCTCTTTATTGCTAAGACCTCTCTATTCTCTGAGACAGTGCCAAATAGTGCAATTTGGGTCAATCAGTGAAATTGGGAAATGTTTTCCTCTGGCACTTATCATTATTCCTTCCCAGTGCCCTTTCAGTGCCTTATGAAAGGTGAGCCTGTCAGGAGAAAGGAATAAGGCTGATTACTGACACCTGGCTGAAGAATGTAGAGGCTTCTCAGCCTGTGCTGATGGGAAGGTGGTAGAATTTCTCAGGTGGAGCTGGGGACTATATGAGCTGGATATCCCATTCTGCTTCCCTACATCTACAGAAGCTGAGGATAAGAGATGATGCATTCTCCCTCTACTCCCTAGAACTCTGGGGCAATGATGCAGGCTTTTTGCTTTCCATGCTCCCATGGAGACAATGAAAAATAAGGAAAGTGGATGATGGACATCAAGGTGCTGGTAGTACTGAGGTTGCTCACTTAGGGCTCTGGATTTTTTAAATCCCCAGTCCTGGCTACATTATCTTAGTGCACAACATTTTTTCTGTGCCTATTCCTGTTCCCAGGAAGGAACAGAACCTCTTTACCTTGTGGTGTCACTATAGTATTGATACAGTCACCTCTGCTGGCTTCTCTGGTTTAATTTGTGTTAACCATCACACTTGCAACCACAGGGAAAGTGATTATTTTCTAAAGCAGGTAGAGAGTGGCTTCTGCTGTCTTGAAGGGAAATGTTCCTCACTAGGCTGGGACTCAAGGGAAAGGGGCCAGCCTGGTTCTGTGGAAAGATGAGCTGGGGTCCTCCTGAATTATTAAATACACACCAGAGTCATCAGCTCAGGAAGAAAGAGAAGCAGCAGCTTAGGTCACAGGTGTGGGATGGAGATTACTAACTTCAAGAACAGAGGAGTGTAACTGGATCCGACTCATGCCCTTGGATGCTCTGCTGCCTGGATCAATGTCACGGCTGTTTGGTACAATGATCAGCTTGGTTTGGTGGCCCTCTCTGGTACCACAGTCATAAAAGTCCAACTCCACAGCACTGAATCCTCCCCTCCTTTCAGAGGCCCCTCACTTTTAGGGTAGGCTTGGAGGATCAGCAACCCCAGGTCACACACATGGAAACTGAGACATAGTGCTTCTTTCAGTCTAACAATTCAGATGTGTTGGCCATGTTTAAACTCCCTTTATTCACCAACATAAATGATATGCAGGTTTGCAGAGGAGATGATGACAAGCAGCTGCAGCAGGAGGTCCTTTGGAGCTTGAGTGTGCACAGCTCTTGTGAAAAAACAGATTGTCTGATTAGATGACTTAGTTGCCTAAGTATGTGTGTTCACTCCAGAAATTTTGCTCCAGGCTGTATGCCTGAGGCTACAGGGAGAGATAACTAGGTTGAAAATAAGATTCCATCTCCCAGCCATGCCTGAGATCTCTGAGATTCTGTCCAAACAAAAGGGTGAATGTGTTTTTGTCCCTTTGGCCATGTGAATCTGCTGTGATGCAGGCAAAGGACAGGATGGGGTGTAGTACTGTGAAGGAAGTCTTGAAGCTGCTTTTTTTTTGGTGGCAGCTGGCATTTACCAGCACTGGCAGGTGGCTGGTGCACATACAGGAGATGCTGCCTCATTCAAGGGAACAATATCCCTTATCTGGAATGAAGCACCCAGTCCTGTTCCTGCAGGAACTTCTGCCACACCCTCAAGGACTGATCTTGCACTGGTTTTGCTTCTTCTTGCTTTAATCATAGATTAAAACATTTTATTATTGGAGGACGTCTACTTTATCAGTAAACATTTGTTCCTATATTGCCACCTTCTTATTACAACAAATTCATGACTAAGCTGAAATAAGCCAAAGCAGTATGATGAACATCCTGTAATCTGGCTCATTTTGGCTTGCAGCTTTCCTGAGAGGGCCTCTGACATCATCCTCTGAACGTCTTGTTCAGCTGCAGGGTGGCACTGACGGAGCAGCAGGAGGGCTTGTGCCCCTTGTTTGTTACTTTGTGGATGGAGTAGAGGCGGTGGGGTGAGTCTATTACTCAGAGAACAGGCCTGTGGACCTTTTCAGATGTGGCATCTCAGCTCAAGTGAGGTTACAACTTAACAGCGGTTCAAGCTATTTGAAGAGCCACTAGAGCTCGTTATGTTCCCTTTTTCCTCATTTTCACAGCTCTCCTGTGACTTCTGGATCCTCTGCTTCATAAATTCAACCATGATGGCAGAATGTTAACAGGGCAAACCCCACCTTTCATGTAGAGATTAACTAAACTGCTCAAGAGCACCAGAGTTAGTGCAGGTGATGGAACAAAGGGGTTTCCCTGCCCTTCAGCCACTGCAGACATTTTCTGTGACATTTGGAGTGACTCAATGATAACAAGTAGCTTCTCCTTTAAGTCTGGTCCCCTTTCTCTGCTCTTAATGCCAGCCTCTCTGGAGATTCTTTGGACCAAAGAAGTACAGTTTCCCCTCTCTTTTCCCCCTTCAAATATGTCAGTCCTTGAACACCAAAATAGGGCACTTCTGTTTGGAGACAGGAATTTATCACCTGAATGTGTGCCCTTTGATCCAGACTTGCCTTGTGAATATCTGCCCATTTTAGGCCATAATAACCTTTGAAAAGTCAGTAGTTGTAAAGGCTTTATAAGTTGTTCAATGGGCTTTACAAAGTTTCCACTAGTTAAGAATCTCTGAAGGATCTGCCCTAAGTATGTTATAAGCCTCTCAACATAGATTTTTCTATGTAACTTTGATCTAAATAAGGAAGTTTTAGCGGTGGAATTAGAGGGGGGAATGCAGCCAAGCAGTGAGTAAAAATGGGTAAACCTGCTAAAATTAAATAGCTACACTGTTGTCTTCTCAATGGAAGTTTTAGGCTGTCAGAAAAATGGAGGAGATATTATCAGTTTCAGGTATACTTTAACATTTTATTTTTCGTGTATGTAAAAGAAAATTGCAGAATTTCCCATCCGAAAAGGATTTTAAAAAAACACTTATTTTAATTTTTTTTTCTCATATTAAGGATGAAAAGCGCTGTAATGGCCCTGCTCTTTTTTCTACTACCCTCTGTACAAGATTTTGCTGGCTGGCTGTACCACAATCCCTTTGGGGACAGAATTGTTCCAGGGGGACTGGGCCAGCTTTTGAGAGAACAGCCCCTCTGCAGACTGCCTCATGCTGCCTGGCAGCACCTTTCAGAGGGAGAAGGGTCAGTTTCTTTTCCTTTGGCTTATCTAGTTCTTGGCCTCCTAACTGGAAATACCTTGGCTCCTGACAGCAGAGGCTTACTTGCTTTTTCCACATGAATCATGAGACTGGAGGTGTTTGATCTGCTTCAGGACAGGGGGTCTCAGTTGTTTTGTCCATGTGATGGGGCAGCTCCCTGGGCAGGCTGCTGGAGGGCTCTGGGAACAGCTGGATAAAGAGGTGTGACTGTCTGGAGGGACACAGGTGTCCCAGTGTCCTGGCACCCTGTAATCACAGCCAGCCTGATTTCTGTTCCTCTGAACAGAACAACAGTGTGCACTTCTCACACATATTCCTCTAAATGTTATAGGGCAATAATGCTGCAGACCTTTAACCAGGTGGGGAGGAATTGTAAACCAAGCATTGATAATATATAGTCTGATAGCCATTTATGATGCCTCAGCACATGAACCTGTTGACCATGAATACTCTTCTATGGGAAGGAGATGGTGCTATATCCCTAGTGAGGTCTTCCCCTGCAGTGCCATCACATCAAATACTGTACTTTTTTGAGCACAGATATTTTCTTTCATCCCAGAATTTCCTTGCTCAAATAATTTCAAATTCATGTTACTGGGATTTCTACAGAAATATCTGAGAGAGCTGGAGTTAACTTAGAAAATATAGAACAAAAAATGAAACTGCTGAGCCCAACTTTGGGTTGCAGTGTCATTTCCCGACCTACTGCTGTAAAATAATGAATGAGCTGCCTGATTCCAGACCACTTCTTATCTGTGCTGGGTCCAATGCTTTAGCTGGAAAATGCCAAATATACCATCTCAAAGGGAGCTAAACCCTGTAGCTGCAGGCAGTTTACTGAGTATGAACTGTAGCAGGATTCATTGCATTATGTATGGATCAGCCCTCTGGAATTGCACATGCATGTAAGTTATGCCTGTAGGAAAACAGTAATTTAAAACCTCCTTCTTCCCCACCTCTTGGAGCTGACTTGTGTTAAATATTAACAAACATGGCTCATCAATTCCCTGGTTCACTTGGCTTCTTTTAACAACAGATGTTATTACAACAACTCTGCCTACCTCCCTGCTCCTGTCAGCACATCTGATGGTGAAACCCAAGAGTCTGCAGCTGTAGCTCAGCCTGCAGAGCCTGGCTGCTGCCCCAGCCCTGTGGCCACCCCTAACTCTCTCCCTGGGATCACCAATGCCTCCCCCCTTTGGTGCCTGTAACTAGCTTGTGCTGGGAGACACTGGTTGCAGAGGCTTTGGTTAAAGGAGACAAGAGAAGGTGTGAGGGAGCCCAGAGGAAGGCGAGTTCCTGCTGTCAGAGGAGGAGGCAGTGAGGATGGCCAGTAACTCCAGTGCACTGCCCCGGGTGACTTTTCAGACGCCAGAGAAACCTGGGGAGGAATCATCACAGAGGAAACTGGGCAAGCTGACCATAAAGTACAACCGCAAAGACCTCCAGCGCTGGCTAGACCTGGAGGAATGGATCAACGCCCAGCTGCAGGAGCTGTACCAGTGCCGGGTGAGTAGCTGGGGCACAGCAATCACTTGCCTGTCAGGTGAATGGATCTAGAGGCCCTGTGTGCTGGCACAGAGGTTTGCTTGCAGAGGAATCTGCTTCACTGGAAATAGTTCCTTGTCTTCAACTTTCAGCAGGTATCTCCATGCCCCCTCTGCAGCACTCTAACTGGGGTGTTGGCAGGCAGGGAAGCTTGCACTGATGCAATTCAACTGGCTTTGAACTGCCTGGAGTTGCACCCACTGAGGGGGTGTAGCTATTGCTCAGCATGAATAGCACAACCTAGAGAGATGTATAAACTCAGGATGATTCTTGTTGCTGAACTCCATGTGGTGAGTGGCTTTGTGGTGATCAGTATCCAGGGAAGCTGGGTTAGAGTGATCAGTGTATCCCTGTTCCTTTTTGACACAACAGTGAGGCTCTACCTGCTGTTTAAATTAGACACTTTGGAACGTGCTGTATCTGTAACTGCAGAGTCTGGACACACTACTGGCAACAGGAAAAATTGTGAATAAAACTCTTTGCTCAAATATAGAGATGTTATGCCTTCGTCTTCACCAATCCCCAGAGCTGTCTCCCTTGCCTGAGCTTCCCTTTGCACCAGGAACAGTCCCTCCCAAATTCTTCCTGCCTGCCTGAGAGCTGTCCCAGTAGGAAAGATCCAGGAATGCCTATAGCACATGAATGGAACAGGTTTTTACTTCAGCTGTTGAATTTTTTTCTCTGGGTTAGTGACATTCAAGTCCCACCACTGCCTGGGTATACTGAAATTTTAACCCTGTACTATCACTTCTATTCATATATTGTCCTTAGATGCATGACAGTTATGCTGGGTGCTTTCAGAAGCAATAGTGCTCTTCTGTGTTTGAGATAATCCTTTGGAGGGCAGTACAGCAAAAGATGAAAGGCTTTCCCCCATTGTACATCTTGATCTTAAACCCATTTAAATACCTTGATTAAGGATTTTGCTTTTCTCTCTAGGGCAGTGGATTATAGAGTCAGAGAACACGTATTTGTTGACTCACAGAGAATCTCCATCTTCAACAGATGACACAGATGGATTTAACAAATTGTGTAAAACCAATTATTTATGTCCTGGATGGGGATGGACTAAATGAACTGCCAGGCCCTTTCTGTCTTGTATTCTGTATTTGCATCCCAGTGCAGTGTTAAGCACACTTTTGAGATACAAGGAAATAAGAGCTGATGATTGTTTAGAGTCTTCCGCTCTGAGCATCAGCAGTTTCAAATTGCAATCAGCAGTGAAGTGGACATGTTAGAACAGGCCATGAATGATGGGTTTCATGCTACTTGCCATGATGGTACAGAGAAATTTTTGCCTGCCCAGGCTGATTTTTTGGGCCTGAGAGCTATAGAATGATGTCGCCTCCATAGCTGAAGACCCAGACTTCAGGAACTGCTTCTACGTCTGTCCTTATTATTGTTGTTGTTGTTGTTTTTATTATTATAATCATTATTATAATGATTTTCTGTGTGACTGTTTCGTATTTTATATTTGTATGGGAATGTGCCAGATTCTCATGCCATGTTGGGAGATAAAAATAGTTCATTTCTGTTTTAATTTATGCCTTATGCAAAGAACAGGCAGAAAACAAATGTGGAGAAAAAGGTCCTTCCTTCTCCTTCAAATGCATGGCTCCTCTGAAAATGAGTATATTACTGCTTCTGTTCTGTTAACTAACTTTTTTAGATTTCCCAAACATAGCTTGCTCAGTAAAAATGACTAATCCCTTCAAGTTAGTTGTGAATTTCCAGTTGTTTTCTAGAGTTTATTAAAATGATAGTAATAAATCCTCAGTATCTTAGGCTTCTTGATAATGCATCATGAAATATTATACAGTGCACATGGGAGCAGAAGTTATCAGCAGACCCAGTCAGACAGGCAAAATTCAGTGTGTCTGCAAAGTGCTAGCGTGGTAATCCTGGTGAGTGAAGGCTGTTCAAAAGAGTGGCAGTGACAATACTGCTTCCCAACCATGCCTGCACTGGCATTTAAGGGACTGTCCCTGGAGTTGGTAGCTCAGTTCAGAGTCCTTTTCCTGACTGATGAGGTTTGCTAGAGATAAGCAAGGAGAATGGCTGCTGCTTTGAGTAACAGAACATCTTGCCCTTTGGAGAATTACTGCAGTTTTAAAGAGTTAATTTTTTGGCACTTTTTTTCCTGAGACAGACAAGAAGCACTTGGTATGACCAGTAACATGCCCCAGGATGTGGCTCTCCATGTGCTACTCTTACTTGCTGAAGTGTGCAGAGATAGACCTTTACACTTGCAAAGGTGTCACAAAAACAAGTCAGTTTATGTTATCACTTCTGTTTTCCAGAGAATTAAGAGCTGTTTACTGTCACCAGAGTAGCTGCCCAAAGGGGATTCTTTTTCCCTACTGCAAAATCCCAGCAGGCACAAATGAGAAACCCAGCCATGCCCTTACAGGAACAGATTGCCAGTGGATTGCCCTTGCTAGTATCTCTTCAGCACAACAGATTTCCCTGCTTCCTGATGTATTCAGGCCAGCATAAGAGATTTGCTGCAAGGAACTACATAACATAATGCTGTGCCAGGTCAGAGACTGTTAACAGGAACTCTTCAAATACATAGATGTGCCATAGTAAATGACTTGTAATCACAGAGAGGTCCAGCAGGTCATCCTGCTGTCCTCTGTGCATTGGGACACAACTGTTTAGTTGCCCTGCTTCTTTAGCCTTCCTTGTATCCATCAACTTCCATTACAATTGTCTCTTTCTTACCTCTTACTTTGCTCCACCTGCCCTTGGCAGTGCGGAGTTCTGGGGTGTCTTCCAGAGATTCAAGTGACAGCAAGGTTAGTTCAAACATCACCTCCTGATACAGGGAATGCTGTGATGTTTACTGTCATGAGGCTTTTTAGCAACAAATCTAAGATTCTGTGATTTTCAAGATGATTCCTTGCACATGGAAGCCAGAAGAGCATCCACACTAGGACAAAAAACCACAGGGATTTCCTACCCTATCTCACCCTCCCAGCCTAGTTAGCTTCTTAACCAGAGACAAAGTCAGACTGGATCAACACCTGCTTTCTAAAAAGTCACAAGAAAACTATTACTTTTAAGAGGAAATACTGTGCGGGTCACAGTGCAATATATTTAACTCCAGTTTATTATTTATTCTTAAGTCAGCTGTGTATCAAGGCTAAACAAGGGCTTTCTACTTCCTCTCTGGCTTGGTATCAGTGACTGTTCAGGAAAAGTTTCTATTTTTCCTGTAAGTATTGCCTTTTGTGTTTAATATTTTACATACACATCCATAAATGCCACAATCTGGCAATCAGGAATTGTGCTGTTCACCCAGTATCCTTGTTCTACTGATTACTATGCCAAAATATCACTAGTGTTGTGTTGTGAAAGATTCATTTTGCAAATACGCTGGAAAAACACAGGCTGCTTTCCTTGCAGAGATCTGTGAAGCTAAAATGTGTCTGTGATCAAGTGTACAAATGTTTCCAACTAACACCCCTATTCAGTACAAGATTATTACTCCAGTCACCAAAACTTGGGATCCCTCTTACACTAAAGGAGACTATTATATCCCTCTCATATCTATTAGAGAAAGCTGGCAAAATATTGTTAGGTCTTTCAATAGATAAATTTTCTCTCCATTACTGCAAAAAGCCTTAGTATAAATACAAAGTAGGTGAGTGCAATTAGCATAAAACCCTAAAATCTCCTTCTACTATTTATGCCTCTCTAAGATTAAGCCTGTTGGAATTCTGTTTGGTGAACTCTCCAGAGGAAGGGTGTCACAGGCTGGTGGTATACATGGCACTGCAGTTTGATATCCTTGAAATGCTCTTCCAATGGTGGGTGATGATCCCTGAGCAGTGTAGTGGTTGGAAAAGAGGAAGAATGTGTACGTCAGGATGTCTGGCTGTAGCAGGCACTACAAAGGGGCTGGAATCCATGCCCTCATTACAAGAACCTCCCTTTTTTGAGATGATTTGTATGTTGACCTCAGCCTTGCAGAGTAGTTTTATTGTAACTCAGCTGCTTAGTTCTTTAAAGATGGCCTCTAGAGTTCTTAGAAGTTTGAAGGTGAATTAACTCTGGTGGTTTTTTTCCTTTTTAGCTAAGGGAGGAAACAGAGGCAGCAACTCCTGAACCACAAATTGATCTTGAAGATCTCCTGGAGGTCCCTAATGAAGAACAGAAATTAAAACTACAGGTCAGATAGAGGGACTTGGTGATTTTAAGTTAGCGAAGTTTTCTTCATAAAGACTAGTAGCATGTGGGGTAGAGAATAGGTGTTTGTAGTGTTGCATGATGCTTTCTTGTGCCTTCCTTTTTGTAGAGAGGGGAGAATTAGATCAACTCATGAAATACTAAATGACCACTCCTTGTTTTTTTAGGAAATCCTCCATGAGTGCTCCAGCCCCACAGAGGTGAGTGAAGCACCATATAAATTTACATGTATACATGTTATATTATTCTTGTTATTGTTACAGTGTCTTTGCTGCTGCTTGGCTGAGTCGCCAAGACACTACTGTGCTGCAGATTATTTAATCATAATGGGAGGTGTTTGCCACTTTATTCTGTGATTGTAAAATTGCATATAAATGCACATGAATGAGCTGAAGGCAGAGCACTAGAGCAAATAAGGAAATATGCTTTAAAATCAGAGAAGTTCTTTCCATGTTTCGGACATCCTAATCTGATCAGTCTGAGCTGCTATTTGATCCTCAGTGTAGAAAAGGCATAGACAGTGACATAGCTCACATAATCACTTTTTACACTATTAACTGAATACATTCTTATCTTAAAACACTCTAGGGTTATGAGTGACAAGAATGTAGAATGGCCCTTAGGTTGGACTGGGCAGGTAACTGCTGAGCAGTGGCTGTGTAGGTTAGTTTCACACATGGCTTTTTTTCCCCCATGTAACTTTGCAAGTTTTTACTTTGAATTAGACAGTTAAATCCCACAATGTCCAGACAATTGCAGGCAATACTGTGTGCATGCACCACACAGATTGCCTTTGCTGCACTGCACACCTGTGGAAAATGGGGTCCCCATCACTGCTTCAGCCACGTGCACATGAACATTTTGCTTCAGACATCAGACTCCACGTGCTGTCAAGCCAATGTGGCTGTGCAGTGATGAACATACAGAAAATGAGATGAATGCATGACTGAAATTCAATCACTGAACCAATATTAGTATCACTGAAATTAAACTGGGCTGTAGCAATCATCACAGATACTCTCCTAGCAGGGGTTTCAGAAAAGCTGGCAATATGAAATAGTTTTCAGAGTGTCTGAATGTCAGATCTGAGGCAGGAATCTCACATTCCCAGAGCAATAACTGAAGAGAGTTTGGTCTGCTAAGTCAGAAGCTATGAAAGTGTCTTGTGGACAGTACAGTACCTGCTGAATACAGATACTGCTGCCCCATTGGCAAAAACACATACTTTCACCCTGGGGATCTTGAATCTAGTCCCCTTGAAAGATCACAGCAGTTTAACTGCAGAAGTCAGACAAGAAACTGAAAGGACTGACTGAAAAGAAATGTATGATCCTAGGCATTTACTTCCAGAGCATGTTGTGGCAACCTCTGATCACCCAAGTGAGGACACTGGGCTTCCACACAGCACAAATGGTAACAAGCTGCAATACTTCCAGTGACCTTGCCTAATTACAAGAACATGTAGTGATGTCTGTGGGTAAGAAAGGCTGCACACCTCTTTATGGTGATGTTACTTGCCATGCAGAGGGTAAAGTTTGCACTAGTCACATTGCCTTCTGCTTGGAATAACCAGATAGGCCAGTTTAGTTCATAGTCCTTGGCTGTGTCAGCAAAGTAAGTCAGGGTTTGTCTCCAGTAACTGCTCATCTATCTGCTCTGCCTGTCCTCAACCCCTGCTCAACATTATCATTAGTCCTACATGTTTTGCTCCACCTCTTCTCTGCCAGCCACTTCCTTGTAGAACTGGCACAGCTCCAGGATGGTTTGCAATTCACAACATGGAGCTCTACTGGTTCAACAAGAGGGACAGCTTGCTTTGCCCTAGATTGGGAGGGCAGCAGAAGTGGGCAGGAGGTTATGGTGGCAACAGGAAGCAGTGGAACCTAAAAGAGAACAGCAGCATCCTGAGGTCATCTCACGGTGGGAAAAGCAGGTATCTGCAATACAGAGGGTCAGGCTAGCTCCTGAGGAGGAAGTAAACATGGCTGTTCCAAGTGGAGACAGGGGAAGGGGAGGAGCTTTCAGACCATTCTCATCCATCACAAAGTCTCCCTTCCTAAGCTAAAAAATAGGTTTGCTCAACATATGTAAAAATTCTGGTTTCTGCTCAGTGTGAGGGTGAATGTGGGAGTGATGGAAACGCCATAGTACTCTTTGGGCTGGTGAGCTGGAATTAATACGACATCCTTCTTCAACCAACTCTTATTGTAGGACTTCATTACGGAATTGCTTAGTCGATTGAGAGGTCTCCGAAGAGTCACCAATCCTCAGAAGAAATGACCTTGCTCACATGGAAAACCCAGCTTTGGTTACAAGGAAACGTGTATCTTCCTGACAAAAACCAGGATCAGCAACAGAACTTCTGAATATGTTTAGGACTTATTATTATTGAGAAACACCACCAAGTTTGTGAATTTGTACCAGTGGTTTGAAGTCTCCACTCCTTCCAGATCTACACACACAGCAGGGAGCTAGACTGTACATTTTCCTGATTCTTAAAGAGTATGTTAACCTGAGGAAGAGGACAAGATGTCCCTCCTTTAGATTCTTCTAGGAATTTCCATGCTGGCCAAGGAGCACTGAATACAATTCTCAGGAGCTCATCAAGACTTCTTTTTTTCATCCACTGCAAGGAAAATAAGGCATTGGTTATCACTCATTCATCAATATGGAAAATCAGCCACAGTTAAGCTGCACCTCATTTCAGTCTGGCTTGAACCCAACTGTGATCTCCTGCCTGTTACTGCTGTACCTAACTCTACAGCATTGCACATACTTTGCAAGTCTTACTAAGCCTCTGTTATTTATGAAGGTTGGACAGAAAATATATGATAGTTTGAGTGCATCTGGTCTACTTAAGGGTAAGTTTGTGAAACAGCTGCTAAGGCTAATGGCTATTTTTTTTTCCATTTTGTGGAATTTAAGACTTAAAACTTAGGAGCCTTTTCTAAAGGAACAAGGTCTGGGAATGATTTTTCTCCTAGTTTAAAAATCACGTTGGAAAAATACTTATTTTATATTAAAACAGAGAAAACCATCCATGAACTGCTTGATTTTGCACACTCTTTAGATTCTAAAGAAAAACTGAAGTAAAAAAATACCTACTCCCAACTTCCCTTTAGGGAGCATCTTGGAGTGAGTCTTTTGCAGACAGGTAGGTCTCACAAATGAGCACTGAAGTAGGACACAGTACCTTACTGCACAAACTCTTCTGGCTACAACTAATATTTGTCTGGAAAAATACAGAGGAAACTACATCCAGCCTCTCAGCAAGTCAGTAACTTGACACATGTGACTAGGAAATAAGACAGCAAATGGAGGCTGATCGCTTAGGCAGAGCGCTCTCACATTATGCCCTGTCCCTACGTTGATACCTGCCACACAAACACAAGAGATGAGTCTGAGTCACATCCAGAGGAGCTCCTACAGAGCACAACATTCAAGACCAGCTTTTGAGTGCATCTTTTGTCTGCTTGGTGAGCCAGGGGCAGAAGGGACCAACTATGGAACCAGAGTGACATGCAGGTTAGCTAACAAAGACAAGGATTCTTGGGCTGGTCTGGTAACATCTTAAATGCATTAGTCTTTCCATCTTTATCAGTAGCAGAGTGATGACTATGATGTAGTTCTTCCCTCCTATTTTCCAGCTGTCAGTGAATAAACTGTAGGTTGTGTCCTCTGAGAGGACAAAATCCAAGCTGCAGTAACAACTGTGATGTAAGGATCTGGTTCCTTTCACATGCTTTTCTTGTATCTGACTGAAGTTGGCAAGTAATGGACTTCATGTCTTGTTTTAAGATGGTCCAAGATGTTCTACTCACTAGGCTGGAGAAATGGTCTTTCTTTATCAGGTCCAATATATATCTTTAGTAGCCCTGGGAACATGACATTTTTGGCTTAAAAAGGGGCTAGTGGGACATGCCTACCCTCATGAAATATCAATCAGTAAAATAACAGCAAAAAGTTAAATCCAGACCTGCAATGATTGCAGATCTGATACTGCTTACAGATGACACCTGCTAGGACTCATGTAACACACCCCTTGAGAAAGGAGAGCAACATATTGACAAAAAGCTCTGAGCACTGGTAAAAAAAGACTAGGATCAAACAGAAGTTCAGGTGGAAGAGCTAAGTGGACAGGACATGAGGAGAGTGTCCTAAACTAGAGATGCAATTAGCTACAGCACAGCAGTATAGGAGTTCAGATTACTTACATACCCCACTAACAGGCTTTGTTTTATTCTGCTGAGCTGCAACAGCACAAAGACATGACACGCCTCTCCTCTGTCCCAAGAGAAATAGTTTCTTCCCCCTGGGAACTGTTCTGTATTTCCTCAATATGGAGTGATGCAAAAAGAATTTTTGTCTGTGCTTTAAGGTAGACATTGTTAGAATTGAAGACAAAGCAGGTTCTGAAAACTCTGCTTGATCAAAGCTGTCTTTATACTTATTCTGCAAGTAGCAGGAAAGGAGTAAGCTGCAGACCCTATCAGGTGCAGTTGGTTCTGATACATAATGATACCTGAGAGCACTTCAGTTGAGAACACTGAGATCAGGGGAGCAAGGCAACATGTGGCCAGTGGTAGATGGTTTCTCAGCTCACTGGTGCAAAAGAAAAAGCAACGTAATGCAATCAGAGTAACCTCTTTTTTGTTTCATTTTTAAACAGCAGTAAATCACACTTGGCTTGATTTACTCTTCTCACACTAGACCACAAAGATAGATTAAATCAATGCTTGAAAATTTATTTTTACAAACATCTTCCAGTTAACTTTGCTGTTTCTCAGCACCATCACTAGCATAAGTATGTAGATAATACCTAAAAATGTTGTTTGAAAGGAACTCTGCCCTCTTGATTATACCAAGATAACCCAATGTATGAATGTTCATGAGCTTTTCTAATTTGAATTCTTGTTGGAGTCCACATTTGATAATTCACATACAAAACATTTTGAGAGGGAAAGAAAATCCCTCATGACTTGCTACAAAGACAAGAGCAAACAAGTTGAATCTCTTTCTGGAAGATGCCAAGCTGTCTTCTGTCCTTGAACAGCTATGACTGAAGTTGATCTAGCCTGTCAGGAATTGACTGATAACCAGTATCTTTGTTTACCAGCACCTTTTCAAAGACAAGGATAGGGAGTAAGCAACACAGCTAACAGTGCACTGCCCACTTTAAGGTCATGCAGCATTCCTCTTTCACAACACAGATTCAGCTAGGTGTGCTTCCTGCAGACAGCCCATCTGGATATCCCTCTGCCCCTCCTACATGGTGTTTACTGAGGCAACAGCTATGGTGGGAATGGCTTTTCAGGGGAAAGTGATTGGGCTACTACTAAAATGCCCCATTACATGCAGAAAGTGCAGCAGCCACAAAAATGTCCATTAGTGGTGCAGGGAAAGCAGCAGCTAGTGTCTGTATGACTTGAAGAGAGTCTTCCATGTATGACTAAGTTCTATTTCAGGTAATGGGTTGGGTGTATTTCTGGATTCCTTGGGATGGCCCCACAGAAACCAATCTGGGAATCTAAATAAACTGCTTCTGGCTGCAACCTGCTCCATTACTACTGATGTGAACAGGGCAGGGCTTACAAGACAGAGGCTGTCTAACTGCAAGGGAGCTCAAGGTTTTGTCGTGGCTGATGAAGCATTCAAAATGTTGCAAGTATCATACCAGCTCATACTAAGATATTGAAAAAACCAGCAGCTGTAAAACAAGAAACAAAATCACTACTAACTGCTTGGAGAAGATACAGGCTGAAGCCCAAAGGAGTGAATCAATTTAGGAGAGAAATAAGAATAGATAGTTGCACCTTCCCCTGTATATGTAAAACAGGAAGGCTTTAACCTCAGATAGAACTGGGCTGTCTTACTATCAGACTAATTATTCATGTCAAATAGCAATGAAAAAGTGTCACTCCTATAACATAAATAAAGAACAGCATTTTGTTTTGATTTTTAAGACTGCAAGCTCCTCAGGGTTGTAACTTATTTAAATTTTGTGTATCACAGGGTTAATTGTGAGCTCTTGCATCAGAACAACTCAAGTAGTTTTCCCATCTACCTGTCCCAAGGAGACAGGCACTGGTGAAGCAAGGGCTGCCAGGAGAAAGAAGATCCCCCACAGAAGTCAAGTTTTGCCACCCCTTCCTAAGAAAAGGTTTTGATGGCACTGCTGGATATGCTTGCCATTTATAGTGTGTTAACCTAAAGTATTACCATTCTACATTGTTTGAATCAGGTTTTTGTTGACGATCCAAAGCAATACATTAGCAGAAACCCACCTTCAACAGTGGTTTAATTCATTTGCTGTCCTCTGACCAGAGGTGCAGGTAAACACTGTTTCATCACTTCGCCTCGGAGGCACTGACCTTAAGCTCGGGGGCAAGACAGACAACTGGGAGTGGCAGTGTCAAACCAGACAGGCAAGATTAATTGGAAATTCCCTGTCAAGGGCAAATCCTTTATTTTGATGCAATTGGAATTCCTCAGCCTTAGAGAGCTCTCTCAGAAGTCACATTATTTGGAAAGAGTTCATCCTGATGGAATAATAGAGTATGTTTACAGCCAATTTACTTGGGTATTTGAAGCAATTCTGGGTGTTCTGGGCACTGCAAGTGCCACTTGCATCTGGATTGTCTCCCAGGAGGGATACAGACATGCAACTGAGCTTCTCTCCTAATCAGATGAAGAGCATCACACAGGTAACATCTTTATCCTACCAGGGGACTAAATAATAAACAAAGTCAAATCCTGCTTTCAGACTAATACACAACTCTTTCAGACTAATATGTTGCTCTTACAGATGACATGACCTTGCACAGCCACTGCAGGCCACAACACTGTATCAGTAGCAGATTGCCTTCTCAAAGGATCCTTCCTTTCCTGTCAGTGAACAACACTGCCCTGCATCTTTTTCCAGACATGCCACAGAAACATTTTTTGATGACTTCACTATTCTTCATTTCTTTCCCTAAGCTGCTTGACACTAGGACTAACACACCATTATAAGAAAGCAACATTTTGTTAAAGGCTATCAGGCATTTTCAGGAGAGACTTTAACCACAGGCCTCTGTAATTAAGTTTTATTATGTTTTGCAAGTTCCCATCACACACGTGATCACAATGCAGACATTTTTCTCAGTGCAAAGTGCTTTGCTGCCTGGTGAACCAGTGTACAAGCTCTTAGTAAAAGCAGGAAGTTATTTATCAGCCAGTCAGTACTGCCTTAAACACACATCTTTACTGCTACCCACATTGTTTTACCATCTGCATTTATGGACTTGTATCCACAAGTATCCATATCCTCCTCATATCAAGTCCTCATTTATCCCCAAGCATGCACAGCAAACCCTGCACTTCTCAGGTGTATTTTTGAAGACCAAGTCACATGCCCTCCAAGCCTCTCTCAAATTACAGCACATCCTTTAACTGTCCAAAACATCACCCGTTTTGGCTGCAAATCCACTTAGATTCTTCCCATCTGGCCTGCTCCTCTGTTTTCCCATTCTCCAGCTCCTTTTCTGCCCATGAGTGTGGTCACTTCTGTTTGCAAGGAAGATGATAGCGGGAGGTGTGGTGGTCCTTCAGGTCAAACTCCTCATGGCCTTCCCTAAGAAGCAAATACAAAGTGCAGTCAGAAGTAAATACCCAGGCCAGTAACTCACCCTTAGCCACTGCACAAGACATCTCCCAGCAGCCCTTAACAAGAAACTTATTGCAAGGGTTGGCTGTGAGGACATGACTGGCAGCCATGTGGACTAACTACTTAAGATATTTGCTTGCAACAGAAATTTCTGAAATGCTTTATGGGAAAGTCTGCTCATCCTTGTCAGCTGGATTTGAAAATTACAACAGGTCCTCCTGCTTCTTTCCCTCTTGGAAAGATTCATGTAACTCATGGCTCATTTTCAGCACTGTGTCTGTGACTCCAGGGACATTAGCAACTGTGACAACGGACAAAATGACAGTCCCCTCCAGAAAACTCTGGAAATTACTGAAGATAATGCAGTGTATTGGCAGCTGTCTTAACCATGCTCAGGGGCAGGCAGTGTTGAGTAAGACACAAGCCTGCATCTGCAGGCTGTGTGGATGATACACTCACCTGCCAGACTGTTAAATCTGCTTTTACTGATGCCTGCTGTCAGATACTTTTGTTCATATGCTTTGTTTTTAATAATCTAACACTGCCAGTCATATATTTTCCAAACATTTTCATATGGATTTCCCCCACCGCATTTGCATTTCCCTACAAATACATTTGCAGGAAATGAGAGAATATGCACAAAAAGCATCTCTTATTATCCCAACCACAATTTTAGCAACCTGCTGTCTTAATGTCATCCAACACTAATATGAGAACCCAGCCAACTACCCAATACTTTTGAGGCATGGAAAAAGAGAAGTCACTCAACCTGTTAGGAATAACTTTTATTCAAATGAATTAACTCTCCAAATCTGAGACATGAAAATTTTGTCAAAAATCAATCTACACATGTTTAAGAACAAAGACTACAGCTGCTGCAACGCCTGACTGGTGAAAAGAGGCTCACACACATATTTCAACAAAGAATTTTTTAATATGGTTTAGGATTGCAAAGTCTTAACCTAAGAAAACCATCAGGAATTCGTACTATCTGATCTCCCCCTTTAAGGGAATCCAGCCTAGGTCATCCATCAACGGCATTAACAAGCCATAGGAGTCACTGAACAATGGTCTCATTTATCCCATCCCACGTAATGCAGCATATCAGCTGCTCCAGAGAACACTCAGACAATGTGCCCAAACATGCACTGAAGCATTTCTGCCTAGGACCAGTTTTGTTCTTGAAGCCTGGGACAAATACTGATCTCACAAAGTATTTCTCTAACAGCTAACATTCAGCTCAAATCTGGATTCCTCATATCTTGCCTCCTACTGCCTGTTTTTCTGCCTAATGAGAAAAACATACAAAGGAGACCAAGCTTACCTTTGACCCACCTCTTAGACCCAGAGCAATTGCAAGACTCACCAAAAACAGCGCTGGCAGTAGAGGTCCCCGTCACAGCCATGGCACCGCAAAGTGGCATCTTCGTTGCAGATGCAGCACCAGGGTAACTCATCCTCATCACTATCATCTGCCCTTGCAAGAGCTGTGGTGGCTGGAGTGTGGCTCTAATTCACAAAGAGAACAAGAGACAGCAAGCTCAAACCTCAGCACGGACAATAAAGGATCTTAACTGTAACACATGATGGCCACAGTGACCTGTCCCATAGTCCACAGTTTCCTCTCTGTTGATCCTAAGTCTGTGAGATGAACTTGCCCAGAGTGCAGGGACAGGCTCCATATGCACCTAGACTGTTAAATAAAAACCTAAGGTACTTTCTAGAATTTGAGTTTGAATCTATGTTACTTGGTATCTAAACAGATATTCAGCCTCTTTTAGTGTCTACAGTGACGTACACCCACGTTGCGTGTGCTAAGGGCATAAAGATATTCTGGCAAACACCACAACAATACCATATGACAGACAATTCCTGCTGCAGAAGCAAGAGATCAAACAGTTTTGCTGAAAGGGGCTAAGAGGGAAAGGAAGGGAATGCAGAGGTGGGGGCATTGTTTTCTCCCTGTTGTGGGAAGAAAACTGTGGGACAAAGGAAGTGCTTTGTCAAAAGGCCCCTACTATTCATTCATATCTGAGGCTGGGACAAAAAGATCTTCTGAAATCATAATCTAAATATATCCATACAGCCAACTATGGCCTCCTTCTCCCTTACAGAGAACTCCTGTGGAACTGAAAACACAGAGACATAGTGCCTGGACACTGGCAAAAGCAGTTTCCTGACACAATCTTTTCCTAACACTATCTTTTGCATCAGTAATCCCAGAAATGCAAGGTGTACTACCTGAGATGGATGTTTTTGATAATGCTTACAATTATATAATTTCTTCCACTGGGAGCAGGCCTGACAGGTGCCTGTGAGTCACAGGTGTATTTAATTCTTGTAATATACATTTGAGATTATGTATATATTTCCACAGTAGGCCAGAATACACTTGGAGCATAGGGTATCCTGCTACTAATTCCTTCCTCTGACATTATATGAGAACATGAACAGTAGAATACTATCCAGAGGTTCTATTCTGCACATGCTGAAAGCATTGGTAAACCTCTCATTTACTCTGGTTCTGATTGTATGGTACTAGACCGTGGCCCTGTAGATCTTATTATACATATATATATATATAAAAATTCTGTAATTGTGAAGTGTAATTGTGAGGTGTCTACCAACTTGGTTTACACAATACTGTAACATTCAACACAAAGCCAGCCTGAAAGGAATTGTATTCCAGGGAACAATTCCTTTTATAAGTACGAGGATGATTCACAGCTGAGCTCAGAGCTGGTCAGCCTTGCAGAAGCTGCTTGGCTCGTTAGCTCTGAAGAAACTGGTTGGTTAATTTTTTTTTCTGTATCAAGCCTAGGATACAACAAACTTTTGCTGCAGAACTGTACTCTCCTGACACCCTGGAACACTCCAGACATCAGTTCAAGAGATCCTAACCAGTTCACTGACCTTTTGCTTTGCTTGCTTACACGGGTTCTGTTCTGAGAGTCCTGGTTGGGTGGTCTGATCTGGGGGAATGTTGAATCCACTTGCTTCATCCAGGGCTGCTTCCTCTGTGAGCTGGTAAGAGCACAAAGCAAGAAGTCTCTTATTTCAAACACAGCTGCAAGCCTCATTCTAGGCCCTAAACCTCCTGTGCTTGTTGCTCTCATGCAGTAACAGGAGATGACAAGTCTGAGTGCAGCTGGTGTTACCCAGACAGATGTAAGCTCGCTCTGCACTCCGAACACTGTGTGTCCATTGTGGACAGTCTGCAGCAGCAGGGGCCTGCAGCTCACACACTCTGCTTTGCAGTGCAGCTAGCAGGCCCTCAGCATCATGCTAATCACACACGTGATATATCAGACAAATTTAAGCTCAGGTCTGCCTGCAAGACAATTCAGAGACATTTTGGGGAGAAATGTAGGTGTAAGCTGGGCTACACAGCACATATCTCATCATCCATGTTCTAACTGGCTGGAAGAAAACACAGAACAAGAAGAGAGGAAGTACCAGCAAAGTGTGATTATACAGGAGACACACACAGACCAAAGAGACACTAAGCATGAATGAGAAAGACAATGTGACAGACTAGAAATATTGTTGTCAATTGCCTGTCAAATAGTTGAATGGCCCATGGGAGCTAGTATTGGAAAAGCACTAGGAAAGTAAGGAATGCAACTCTTCTCAGGAACAGAAACACAACCTTTGTACGCTCACCAGGTAACACACACACAAGGCATAACCAAGAGGAAGAAAAACAAGGCCACAGCTGCCACTTCTGACCTGTTTCAGCACTCGGCGAATGGCCTCCTCCTCAGCCACTTCCTCATCACTGTCAGGGAGCTTATAGGTTTCCAGTGTAACTGTAGGAGTAAGAAATGTGAGACTGTAACTCACACCTGCCTCAAGCCTTGTACACACTAATGTACCAGAGACAATTCTTTGTGGTGTGAGCTGGCTGTAGCATTCTAGCTCTGACCTTTTAAGGGGCAGGTTCTTCATAAAGGACGTTACTGTTTATTTTTAATACTCAGAAGAGAGACAGAAAAGACCCCCACCAAAACCAGAGTTTTGCTTTCAAAAGTTTTGGTAACATCACCAGATCATGCTAGAATTATCCCAAAGAAGGGTGCAAGACAAAGCAGTCTGACATTACAGTCCCAGCCTTTACCCTCAACTTAGATCTTGCATATTGATTTCATAACAACCCAACCTTTACAACTTTGCAGACAGAACCAAATCTCAGTCTGTTTCTTGCAGAACAGAAGAATTAAATGGATAAACACTAATAAAGAATTTACACTGTCATAGCAACTTGATTCCTCTCTTGGCACTGTATTCTCATCTGCTACCTACCTTTCTCTGGGTCCTCGCCTTTGAGTGCTGCCAGTCTCTTGGCAACCTGTAGGATCTTTTCCTGCCTAGTGTTCTCTTCCCGCAGCTCAGCAGCAGCTTCTGCCAGAAGTTTATTCTTCTCTTCCTCTAGCTGCTTTGGGTCCAGATTTGCAGGGCAAACACAATCTTCACTTCCCCGATTGAGGTCATTCAAACTCTGGCTACTAACAGCTGCAGACAGACACACAGAACACACTGGTGACTCAGCAGCAACGTTCCTTGGGCACAGAAAACACGACAAATAATGCTATGAGAGCAGCTTGCTGCTCTCCATGAAACTGGATAATGAGAGGGAAAGGCATGCCAGCAGGATCTTCACTGTATATGAAGAGAAGAAAATGAGCTAATCTGTGGTCTACAGTGAGATTACAGAGAAAGCCATGCAGCCAGGAAGATAATGGTATGCCAGATTCTGATGTTTTGTAACAGTGCACAGGTGCATTAGGAGTAGCAACAGCTCCTCCCCAGGGAGGAGTCACTTTAGAGAAACGTAGAATCTGAATAATACAACCCTGACAAGAAGGAACTATCTCCAGACATTGAGACCCAGTGTGGAGCCAGATGGCTGCTTTTGGTCAGTGAGGGGAATTATAAGGGGAAGACAGGGACAAACTGGACACTCAGCTCACCTGTAAGTTACACAGGGAGGCGCAAACTCCCTTCTCAGCATAGCACATACATTGTTAGACATAAACAGGTCTTTAGAAGCCAAAACAGATACCTTGAGGCTGAACTCTAGGTCTGTAATGCTCATCAATGGCAACCTCCTCAGATAGTTGAGTTAACAGGTCATCTGTCTGCTGAACCAGACTGCGGGTATCCGGAGGTTGGCGTACCTAAGAAACCAGGGGAGTGTGGGAAAAGGCAAATGAGAGGAAAGCGGCATACTCAATCAAAGGAGAATTTTGGCAGCCAAGATCACCCTAAATGGGAGCAGTATACAAAGATGCCTCCGCTGACATTAAGAATCTCAGTTTACAGTTATGTGGCGTAAGATTTTTAAGGGCTTCATTTTCAGAGGTATTAAATGCACACAGCTCTAAGAGCAGTCACCCAAACAAGGCAAATGGGTGCTGAATGTGTAGGAATACATGGTGCTGGGTCCCAACTCCAGCTCTGCCACTACCTCCAGTGTAAACAAAGTGCCATTCTCAACAGTGCCAGCCAGCCAGCAGCCCCACAGAGACCTACAATAACAGCTGGGCATGCAGCTGAAAGAACCATAAGGAAATGGTATCTTGGGGGATAAGATCATTCCCATAGGCTTTCAAGGCATATATCCAACTAGTTCTTCTACAAACTCAGACAAATCACGCTGGGCTTCCATTTCTGGAAAAATTAACAGGATTCTGCCCAGTTGGTATGCACTAACAACTAGAAGATGTAATTAGAAGGTAACACAAACAGCTCTGAAAAACTATGACCACTCATGTACATAAATAAGTTGAGAGCAAAAAACCTTAGGATCTATTGTTAAAAATATACACACAAACTACATCTGGCATAAAGGAACGCGCTGCATTCAAACTGAAGCAGTGAACGGGTAAAGGCTGGTGATTTGCTTCTGGAGCAATGACACAATCAAGAAACAGAGATTTCTGAAGAAAGCTACCTGGACACAAAAAAGCTGAAGAAGGAAGAATGGTTAGCATGTTGTGACACCAGTTACTGTGTCTGCTCAGAATAACTTGCTGACTAAAGAGCTGAGGGAGCTTACAGGTCTGGGAGCTTGGGAAGGAGGATCTCTACCCTGCAGGACAGCCAACCGGTCCTCCATTTCCTGAGCGGATGGAACAGGTCCTCGGCCATCCTCCTTCAGGGCTGCCAGCCTAGCTTCGATCTCAGCCTGAGTAGGGATGGACTCTGCAATTCACAATAACCCAAGGGAGGAGATTATTCTATTATTGAAAATGAAAAGCTACATGTTTTTTCCTTTAAAATTGTATTTCTTTCTGGAACCAGACTCTAAACATCTGAGCAAAAACCTCGCCCAGCCCTGAAGTGAATGAAGGGTCATACTGTAGTGACTCAGAGACTACCCTGATGCTAACTGCTATTCCTTTCTTCCAAGTCCTTGCCTTCTTCACAGTTTATCTCCTAGCCATAACACAAGTATTAGGGTTATGTCATCTGGAAATCAGTTGACTTGGGATTCTAGGGACAGGCAGAGAAATGAGTGTAATTTAGGCACTTCAGTCCATTGGTCCCACATCTCCTAATGCAATCCCAGCCTTATCAGACTGAAACTCTCCCCTGCCACACAACAGATGAGAGGCAATGGCTGCAAGTTATTCCAGGCGAGGTTTAGATTGTATATTAGGAAAAATTGCTTCACAGAAAGGGTTGTCAAGCACTGGAAAAGGCTGCCCGGGGAAGTGGCTGAGTTACCATCCTTGGCGGTATTCAAAAGATGTGTAGATGTGGCACTTTGGGATATGGTTTAGTGGTGGACTTGGCAGTGCTGGGTTAACGGCTGAACTCCATGATTCTATGATAACCAGGTAACCACTCTGAAGAGTGTTCTTTTTCTTTTAGAGACCACACATAACATTTAAAATAATTTATTCTCATGCAAGCACCTCAAAGCAGTCCCAGAACCTGATAGATGTGGACTGAGATGAAAATCCTTTTCCTTCTTTGTGAGACAAGGCTGGTCAGAACATAGTCCCACAGAGACTGGAACTGCTGTTGCCCAAGACAATGACTCACAGGAAACCTTCTTCAAAATAGTTTGGCCAAAGACTTTGATTTCATTCTACTCCAAGTGGGTTTGACACAGGTTTTTGCCCCAAAAAATGGAAAATGAGGAAGTGATTTTACAGGTAAGATACTGCTCCAAAACTGAGTAGCAGTTTCAAAAGAAACCCCAAGAACCAAAATGAATCTGGAACATTGATCTAAAATCATTGTAGAAGTTGGCCATTGTGGCAGCAGACCTTGGATGCTCTGTCCTATTTTAAGCCTTCATCCCCCTAATATCACAGCCACTTAAAGCCCAGCACTTTCCTCTCCCTCCAGGTTCCTTGTTTCCCAAATAGTAGTGTTCCCACCCAAGGTATTTATGGTGTTCTCTAAAACTCACTTGGTTTCCTTTCCTCCCTGAGCCTCTCCAGTCTCTCTGCAATAGCTCTATCCTCTTTTGAGAGACCCTGGTATCTGCAGCCTGCTCGACCTGGGGGTTTTGCAGCTGCCTTCGGTTGGTCTTTCAGCTGGTTTTGTTTAGCCTCAAAAGCTGCTACACGCCTGTGACAAGGATGGAAAAAAAATCATGTCAATTGAGAACAGAGATTTTAACCTGGAGATAAGAAAACATCCTCTGTGAACCCAACAGGCTATCCGAAGAATGCCAGTGCAGAACAGAAATGAAATCACTCTCTCCAATATCAGCACAATAAAGTACTCCTAAGAGTAAGGAAAACCTTAGCTCACAAGAACAACACATCTGGCAGCACTTCCCAGAAGACAAGGAACATTTCACCACAAGGTTCCTGTTTCCAAGCCAACTCTGCTCAGCCACAGATAATTGCAGGCAGGTGGCTGTTCAGGAGTCTATTCAGAAGAGCATCCCCTCCACCCTCCAAACAAACTCCAAACAAACAGCCCAAACAGCAAAAGAAAAAAGTTCATCCTTAATCTAACTCTGAACAAGCAAATACCCACACCACAAGCCCCACTTCTGCTGGTATCCATAGGGGAAGAGGAGGCCCCAAAAGGCTCATCTGCAGTAGAAAGAACTGCTTGGCAAGAGCAACTCACTTTTTGTAGTTTTCTGGTGGTGACCATTTTGCTGAACTGCTCTGAGATTCTTCTCTGAAAGACAAAAATTGTTTCTCTGAACTCAAGATACTGACAATACTTGACAATACTGACAATCATCTAGTCTCTCATCTCAAGCGAAATCAGTAGGTGTTTCTTGACTTTTTAGTACAGCCCCTTACTTAACCTCATTAATACTGAAAGGGATCAGCTTATGCAAGGGATTAAGATAATATAGCTGCCCAGGACAGGGGGAGCCTTCATCTCTGTCCTTTGGTCCAGTTGTTTTGCATCTGGACAGACCGTGACTTAATACGGTCACCGGTGATCCAAAGGAGGTGGGGCTGAAATACCCTTGGCTCCCACAGCCTGCACCTCCCAGCTCACAGAGCGGGCAGGGAGTACTTAGGTAAGACTCCCAGTGTAATTAGCTTCCATGCAGCAGGACACTCTGCAAGGAGCTGGGGCATGCAACAAACACAGAATTATATAACATACAAGTAAAACAAAGTGTTACAAAAGTTATTATATAACATCTTACAAAACACTTGAACACTGCACACCACAAACATGTCTAACTCTCCTACTATGCTGTGCTTAGGCTGAGGGACTAAAGCAGACACTTATGTAAGTTAGTTAGCATATTTTATTTGTTCTTAGAAATCTTAGCTAAGGACCATAGAGTAATGACTGAATGCAACATTGTTGGAAAGCTTTCCAAAGTTCTAAGGCTTCAATTCTGACAGTTATTTGCATGAAGAACAACAATATATGCAGCTTACAGAACTGCAGCCTATGTGTATTACTTGCAGGACAGGATGCCATCCAGAGGGACCTGGACAAGCTCAAGTGGGCCCTTGTGAATCTCACGAGGTTAAACAAGACAAAGTGCAAAGTGCAAGCTGGGGCAACTCCTGGTATCAACACAGGCTGGGGCATGGACAGATGAAGAGCAGCCCTGCTGAGAAGGACCTGGGAGTGCTGGTGAATAGGAGGCTGGACATGGCCCAGCAATGTGTGCTCACAGCCCAGAAAGCCAAGTGTGTCCTGGGCTGTATCCAGAGCAGCATGGCCAGCAGGGCAAGGGAGGGGACTCTACCCATCTCTTCCTCTCTCATGGGACCCCACCTGCAGGGCTGCATCCAGCTCTGGGGTCCCCAACTCAGGACAGACATGGACCTGTTTGAGTGTGTCCAGTGGGGGCCACCAAATTGATTAAAGGGATGGAAAACCTCTCCTGTGAGGAAAGACTGAGCTGGTTNAAACCCTCTCCTCTGAGGAAAGGCTAACAGAATTGGGATTATTCAGCCTGGAAAAGAGATGGCTCCAGGGTGATCTAACTGCAGCCTCCAGTACCTGAAGGAAACTTCCAGAAAAGATGGAGAAGGACTTTTTTAGAAGAGCACATGGTGACAGGACGAGGGGGAATGGTTTTAAACTGAAAGAACACAGGTTTAGATTAGATACTAGAAAAAAATTCTTTACTTGGAGAGTGGTGAAACACTGGAACAGGTTGCCCAGAGAAACTGTGGATGCCCCATCCCTGGAAGTGTTCAAGGTCAGGTGGGATGGAGCTCTTAGCAACCTGGTCTAGTGGAAGGTATCCCTGCCCACAGCACAGGGGCTGGAAATAAATGATTTTTAAGGTCTCTTCCAACCCAGACCATTCTATGATTCTATAATCTACCTGCTAATCAGTCTGGGAAGATTATTCTTCTGCTGTAGCTCTCTAGTGCTGATATTAAAATTAAAAGAAAAAAACACTCAGAGGAAATGTCAAGACAGGCGGCCTTGTTTTCTTAATAGCTTTGAAGTTGTGAAGGGAAATCAGAAAATTTCAAAACTGAAAAGACTGAATACTTTGAAGTGTCCTTCACTGCTTTCGGCAGCCCATGAAGACCTTCACTAATGAGGCTCTTCTCCTTTAGACACCTGCAGAGAGAGAAAATTCCCTCCTTGCTGATGAAAATTCCTTGCTATAGGAGAAAAGTGAGGAAAGGAAACAAGAGATATGCAAGAGAAAAAGAAGGACACAGAAGAATTGGTTGACAGAGGAATTCTGGTGTACACCTGTGTTCTTGTGTTGCTTGTTAAAGTGTACAATCCTGCTGCTACTCAATTACATGTTTTGTTTTCAACAGGAAGTCTACTGGTTATGTTTGCAAATAATTTTTAAGGTTTTCTTTTAAAAGCAAAAATTTTATAGATTTTAGGCTACAAAACTTTTCGTTTTCAGGCCACACATAGCAGAGATCCCTCAATAAGGAGGATTTATGTCATTGTTTGCCCACAGAAAAAATAACACTTTGAACATCTTACTGTCAGGCTACTCAACCATACACGTGTGAGAAGAATGCCAAAACTGTTAAAGAGGTGTAGATTTCTGGGCAAAAACACAGCGTGGCTTAACCTCGGCCCATCTAGTTAGGATTTCCACAGGAATTCCATTCCACAGGAATTCAGTGTGCATCCATGAAGACTTAAACCTGATGCTTTCAAACTACTTTGTCAACCATAGAGAACAAGCACAAATCCTGATTCCTATTTTAGGACTGCACAGCTCATATAACAACAAACTCAGAGATGTCCTGTCTTGAAATTCTGGGGTACAGGCAGCATCCATGCATGCATGGAAGGCAGAGCTCTCTTGCAGAAATCTTCAACACCACATGGAATGTAAACTGAAGGAAAAAAGCAGCAAACTGTCTTTGGGTGAAGAAACACTCCTGTCTTACCCA
Source organism: Peucedramus taeniatus (assembly GCA_013400575.1). Taxonomy (NCBI): domain Eukaryota; kingdom Metazoa; phylum Chordata; class Aves; order Passeriformes; family Fringillidae; genus Peucedramus; species Peucedramus taeniatus. The sequence goes on from WBNO01009922.1 coordinate 132,103, forward strand.
GTTAGTTTTCCATGGCACTGCTTGCACACCTTCTGGTGAGTGTTTCCACAGCGGGGAACAACAGCACTGAAGCTCCGGCAGCCCGAGCAGAAGGACCGCCCGCAGTTCTTGCAGCCACACTGCAGAGACAGGAGAGAGGGGCAGGACAGGGCTTCAGCACCTCGCCCCACACCGGTGCCGCTTGCGGGCACAGTGCCCGTGCCGAGGCACACACAAAATAGTGCTGGAGTCATGCTGATTTTTTTTTGTGACAGAACTGTTTCACCAGCTGCTGCTGAAGATATGGAGACTCAAGGACCTTGGAGCGCCAGCAGATAACTCCTGCTGGGAGTAGAGTCACCGTTTCACCCCACAGTATAGCGAAGTGTGTGTGCGAACTGTCTGAGACCACGACAGAATCCTGGACTAGAGGGATGCCATTCCATGACTTTTTGTTTTTTTTGGTCAGTAATTTCCCATATTTGAGGACATATCGGAATTAGGCACCACGAGAGCTCAGTAAGCAAGGACAACAACGCCAGGATGCTGGCCGGGAAGCGTGTCTCGGCGCCGGGCCAAGCAGCTCCCGGCTCCCCTCTCGGACCCTCGCACGGCGGGGGAGGCACCCGCGGCACTGGCCCGCTCCTGACCCCCCGCAGCCGGACTTGCCTCTTTCTTGAAGACAGAGAACTTGGATGCGCACCCATAGCACCGGCTATCCATGGCGCTACCGCCCCAGTTCGCCCTCAGGCACGGCGCCGCACTCTCGCCATCCCAAGCTCCATGGTCTGCCCGGTGTTGCGGCTGCCTCAGGCCCAAGGATCGGTGGCGAGCGGGGCTGTCACAAACCGGGAGCCACGGACGCCACCCTCCCGTCCCCTCAAGACCGAGCTGGAGACGCACGGCCCTACGGGAGTTGTAGTCCCTTGCTCCTCCCTTCCCGCCTTTAGACGCCAGGCGGCTCTCCGCAAACAAACTACACTGCCCAGGGCTCCATACGATACAGCGCTCGGCCGGCTCGGCTACCGTCGCCGCGCGATGCATTGTGGAACATGCAGTCTGGTGCCCATGCCCGCCCCCGCCGGAGGCGCCATGGCCCGGAGGGCATTAGCTGCCCTCGGGTGTAAATGAGACTAGAAAGTGCATTCTCTAGGGCTGATAGTGCTGCGCTCAAGCTACTCTGGGTAGGTTTTTTTTTGGTCCTAAACTTGTGAGATCCTGGCTCAGAATAGTAAGAATCAGCTGAACTGCAAAACTCCAGTTATCCCCAGCCCATCCTTCTGCCGGTGTTGATCCGCCTGCCCTCAGGAGCCAGTGTCCTGCAGTGTTCGCAGAAAGAGTCACGGAGTGCAAATGAGTCATCCTGTTAACCGCGTGGGTTTGCAGGTACATTGTGCATTCTTTCCACTTTAATATATAACCCCACGTTGTAAAGACCTACACAATTAAATTAGGAAACGGACCGATTTATTCAAGGAAATAAAACTCATTAATATCTGAATAAAACTAAATTTAAAGGGCAAAAATTGGAGGTTCTCTCTCAATCTTTCATTTTTGGCATTTGTTTACTTGTTGGGATTTTTGTTTGGTTAGATTTTTTTAATGTAAAAAACATTAAAAAGACTAAACTAAACTTCGTACCTGTCCAGCAATTGTGTTAGAGACCAGCCGGACATTCCAGGTATTGTAGGCATAAAGCAGGAAATCGAGACATATAAACTCAAATAAAAGGCTTCATTGTCTTTGCTATTGAGCTGCTCAGTGGGGAAACAGGAGCAGGAGGCTTCAATCTTGATGTTCCAGCGCAACCTACCGATTGACGGGTGGAATTTGGAGTGCCGCTCTTTGGGAGAAAAGACAAGCAGCAGCCCAAGGAATCCTTCCCGTGCATGGAGCAGCGGCAGCAGCGGGGCGCGGGGGTCACGGAGCCTCCCTGCTGAGGAGCCGCACGGAGCTGGAGCCATGGCCAGGGCGGGACGGGAGATCTGTCCCTCTCACCTCTCTGCAGAAGCAGCGCTACACGCTCCCATTCCCGTTCCCGTTCCCGTTCCCGTTCCCCTTCCCCTTCCCTGCAGGTGTCCACTAGAGGGGGCCCGGCCCCCGCTGTTCTCCAGCTCCTCAGCCGGAGGCCATTCGGCAGCAGGGCAGCAGCAGCTTTCCTTTATTTCTCTTTTTTGCCCGCGGCTGTTTCCCATGGTAAAGCGAACTCGGTTATAAAATCCTATGTGACGACTTAGCCTATAAGGTTTTCAATTTCTGTTTGAATTGCAGGAGAGATTAAATGGGCTTTGGTTTGTATGCCTTCTTGCCAAACTCAGTTGTTGCACAGTAAGTTGTATATTCTCTGTCCTGCAATGTTACAGCTGCTCTGCTCTGGGGAGCTCCCACCTGGAGTGCTGCATCCGGGTCTGGAGTCCTCAGAAAAGACAAGGACCTGTTGGAGCACATCCAGAAGAGGGCCACAGAGATGATTAGGGAGCTGGAGCACCTTTCCTACAAGGAACATACTGAGGGAGTCAGGTCGAGTTGCATCAAGAGACCAGAAGAGACCTCATTGCAGCCTTTCAGTACTTATAGGGGGCTTATATGAGATGGGAACAAAAATTTTAGCAGGGCCTGTTGTGATAGGACGAGGGACAATGGTTTTGAACTAGAAGAGAGTTGATTTAGACTAGATATAAGGATAAAAGCTTTTATGTGTGGGTGGTGAGACACTGTAACAGGTTGCCCAGGGAGATGGTGGATGCCCTACCTCTGGAAACATTCAAAGTCAGGTTGAGTGGGGCTCTGATCAACTTGGGCTAGTTGAAGATGACTGCTTATTGCAGGGTTTTGGACTAGGTGACCTTTACATGTCCCTTTCAACCCAAACTGTTCTATGATTCAATAGCCGGGGTTGTAGTCATGCAAGCAAGTGTCATCTCAACCGCAGTTATTTGTTTATGTAAGGGAAATGTATTTTAAATTAAACACAAAAATAGACCTATGAGTAGTACATTTTTGTGTGCTTCTGTAATGCTTTATTCCAGGCTGTTTTTCTCCTGCAGCAATAATTGACAGATCTCTGTTCTGGTTCTTAAAGACTACGAAAGCATAGCTCTCAAAGGCTCTGATTTGCCTCCCAGGCAGGAACCAGGACAGTCTCAAAGCAGGTAAAAAAGGAATACATGGGCACAAATGCTCTTATTTCTTCCACAGACACAGGCTTGTAGAAGTGGGTCTCTCTGTAAAAACATCTGGGTTGGTATGCAATTAAGGTAATACCTGTTTGTGTCATGAGTTGTGTACATCTATGGGATTGCATTTATTCCTCACTGCTAGATACCTCTGTGTTTTAAGGTTAAATCCTTACATTTTGGATTTCAAAAGTGTGTTAAGTGAGTGCTCAACTTTAATTAGAACTTCTGAAAATCCTCCTATTGTGGTATTTGAATCCTAAACTTTTGACTATACTGTCCCTTGTGTCTACTAGCTAGTTACTCTTTATATAGTTCAGAATATGAGTGTATTTATACATGGGCAATGTCCTACTTAAAACCATATTTCTAGGGACAAATTTCAAGACCAGTATTCTGTATGTGGTATATTGCTTTTGGAATATACTGTTGTTCTTTTACCAAAGATGGGTAAACATCTAAAAGACATTGCACATCTGTAGAGCTCCACATCAGACCAAGGAAAGGGAATCTAAAGTAATACTCAAGTTACAAAGCTGTTAAACACTGTTTAAAACAGGGACCCATTCAACTTTGTTACATAATCAGAGTTGTCATGGAGTTGTTACTTTTGCACCTCCATCAAAGTCCTCAGACTCAAGGAGAAGAATTAGCATTTTTACAGTCTGAAGCTGAGTTTAAAAATAGAAGTAGAGTTTAACTTTCTGACATGCTGATGAAATGGTTACATTCTCCAAAAATATGCCAATCTAAATAGTGAGCCAAATTAAATGAAGGAATATTTTTATAGCCAGAAGATTGGAGCTTGTAAGAAATACAAGTATTTGTTGCCTGCTGTGCATGCACTTTCCCACCATGATGCAAGAAATCTCTAAACCATGATGTCCACAACTTATCAATTGTCATTCTTCTGTGGGTGAACGTTAACCAGTGCTTAAAAAGCAAAACATTACAGATCTTAAACCCTCCGCTGCTACAAAGTCATCATAATTCAAAATTTTTTTGGTTGCACCAGGAAAACAAATTGGCAATTTCTACATGCTCTTCTTCACAAAGACATAATTTCAGCAAAGTCTTTTATTCTTCATTATGTTTTGGCATCTCCCAGTTTGGCACTAGCATTTAATTCTGAAGACATCAAGTCCAGGCGAAGTGTTAGGTGTTTACAGTGGTGATTTCTTTCTCCACTCCAGCCATCTCTTTAAAGGAGGAGGATTTCTCTCTACAGACAAGGTACTTCACACCTAAAATGCTCTCCCAAGAGAGAATTCAATGGTCTTTGCATTAGGTTTTCAGGTCTCATTTTTAAAAAGTATTTTGGTAACACCTTATGGACAATTTTAATACCTGACTCAGGCCACAGCAAAGTGACAGCAGTAGATGCTTCATTCCATTCCCTCTCCCTCACTGCTTGTTCCTGCCACTCTTAACTTTAGTTCCTTCAGTTAAATCTGTTCCCTGACCTGGTTCATCTCACAGAGGAGTAGTGCAAATCTTCAAGTTGAGGTACTGTATGTCATACTATGACACCACCTGTTTGGTGTCAAATGGTGATTTCCAGGCTAAGCTCTGGTGCCTGTATGAACTGTAAGTTATCTTGGCTTTAAAATGTAAATAAATGTGTCTGAAGATTTTTCTGTATGCATGCTGGAATGCACATCTAGATTGGGTAATAGCATTTGCCAGAATACAGGTTAAAGTTGCTACACAGCCATGTTCTGAATTTTTTTATGGGCACAGTTTCTACCACTAGAAGTTCTTGAAAATTTGCTTACATAGTTTCAGCTCTGCTATTGTGTTTGGCCATGCAACACCAGCAATGAGAATACTATAACAAAAACCATACAGTCTCAGACAAAAGCATTCCATGGGCAGGAACATTTCTGTCCTTGATTCACCATGGAAAATACACCACTGTAGATGTAAGACTAAGAGGTCAAACCTCATGCTTGTTAAAGGTATCAGATAGGCTATATTTTTTTTCTGAAATTGGTGGCATCTTCTCTTTTACCTGTGGCTAGCTGGACTCTTACTCTCATTCTGTGTTTTTTAAACCCCATCTGTATTATACTTACCTAGCAAATGTATAACTCATCACAAATCCAGGCAACTCCCACACTAAATCACTATGGAATTCAACCAGCACAAAGTTCCCAGTGGAAGTAAAGTCTGCAACCTTCTCTGTCCCACAATAAGGGCCAACTGCAGGTGATGTAGGGCGGCTTCCATCATGTATGACCAAGTAGTCATAGATGCATCTGTCACTATATTCCAGCTCAAAGGATAACATTCTGAGAGATATCTGGAGAAAATACAACCAAAGCACTTTGTTTCCAGGTTGCAGCCTTTTCTCTTACCCATTTAGTAACAACAACTAATACTCTAAACTCCTTATGTGCAGGCACCATTTTTTTATTCTGTGTGTGCACCACATCCTGATCCCATATGGCAATGCAAATTAGTAGCAAATTATTTGCTTAGTTTATCAGTATTTGGATTGGAAGGAGAAGCAAGGGACAAGATTGATCTTCTACGCTTCACATTCTTTCCTCTAGAGAAATATAAAAACAGCACCTGTGTGATGTTTCATTTTTCTAGTGGGAGCTCTTACCTAGGGATTATTTTGAGCAAAGCCTTGTGGTACAGGCTAGATTCATGAGTTCACTTGCACATGTAAAGGTTTTCCCGTGCTGAGCACCTCAGATACCAAGATCCAGTATAAATTCTTAAAATGAATTTTTTTGCTTTCAGATTTTTACTGTGAGAATACCTGCTGAAAAGGTGACATAACAGTGCTTATTCTTCAAGGGAAACAGAGGTTTCATCAGAGAACAGTGGTGAAACCCACAAATGAATTCATCTGTGCCTTACCTTGTATCCCACTGGAGAAGTGATGACCCAGAAACATGCTCGGTTCTTGGGGTATTTATTGGGGTAGTTTGGAGAGGTGATGACTCCCTTTGAATCTCTGAAAGTGGCTCCACAATTCACTGAGGAGTAAAGGAGAAAAACAGATATATTAACAAGAGCATTTTGTCAGTAGAAATGAGCTTGCTTACACCCTATTGTATTATTTCTTCAGACCAAGAAGAAATGTGCTACCATGAAAACCTACTGCTGAAGTACTTTATTTCTTCACTTAGTATTTGTTTCAGCAGCTGTACTGAAGGAACTAGAAACATGTCTGATAAATAATCTTTGGAGGACAGGGAACAGCTGCATCTAGAGCTGTATCTGACTTTCCAATCAACTGTTACCATATTAGTATAGCATTCTGATGGCACTGACTGCCTTTCAGAAAAGAATCAGCTCAAGTATTCAAGATTGCATTATCAAGCTAGGTCTAGTGCTTTCTAGAAATTACGCAATTGAATAAAGAAAAAAGAGTAAAAATAAAAATAAGACTTTTCTAAGACTTCTTCAATTTATGGTCTAAAGAAGCTTGGATTTTCAGTTGAAATAAGGCAACCTTGGGCGACTGTCTTCTTTCTGAAAGCATGGCACAGCACAACAGATTTTGGTCTGGCAGTCCAGAATGCATTTGTGTGTTTGCAAAAAGACACCCCTCACGTGACTACAGGAAGCACTGTGTTTTGTGTACATAACAAAAGCATTTAATTCAGAAGGTGCAAGGTACCCAAGATGGTCAGTACCTCTGCTGCTGCATAAAACCCCACAAAGCCTTGAATAATGTCTTGCCCAGATACTGGCTTTGCATCTCATTGGTTGAGGTCTCTTGTTGATTCTGCAATCTTTGTGCTCTTTGGCTGCACTGCTGCTATTGATTTCAGTCATTGCATTGTTTTTATTTAAATACATTTTTCTGGAGATATGAAGAAGGCTAACAGAGGCTCTCAGAAGAATGTGAGTGAGATCTCAGGATAACTAACATGAGACTCATGCAGCATCCCATTTTCTGTTTTCTGTGAACCTTTAGACACATCATTGCCTGGCCTTCTGCATTTCCAATTGCTGTGAAAGTGTGAAGAAACAGTGAAAAGATCTACTCTGTAGGGTATAGCAAAAGTTTTCAGTTCTTCTGTACAAGTACTGCTAATGCTGTTCTCCAAGCTTTGTGAAGAAGTGTTCATACCCCTGTTGTAGGAGGCTCTGAATCCTGTGGCTGTAATGCTCTCATCGCTTGCAAACTCTACCAGCATTGTCGATCCAGATGCCACTAAGGAGGGCAGTGGAGCCTTCCCACAGTACTTGTCCAGCAAGACAGGGGAGCTCTTGCTGTTCCCGTTGTAAATTTTTATATAGTCAGAAGAACAGTCTGAGGAGCGTTGGAGATCAAAAGCCTCAAACTGCAGGAAAATCTGGAGAAACAAGAAAGCCAAAATTTGGTTTAATGTTATACACAGGGAAAGTCTCAAACCATCTACCTGACTATGAAGTGAACCTTCGTATTCATTTTACTGTCCATGTAAAATGAATGTAATGTATTCATTACTGAAACCTTACTTTATATATAAAAAGAGCACAGAATTTCATCTAGCTGTCCTATTACTGAAATCCCAGAGACTGATGTTTCACTACTTCTTGTCTTTGAAAAACCATTCTGTCTGAACTGGATAAAAATCGAGTGAAATAATCCCTCTAATAGTCAGTTCTTATGAAAATTGTTGAGACTTTCATTTACTGCATAACAAAATAAATGTCTTGATCCATGAACTGACTCCCAGGGGTTACTCATGGTAATGAAATAATGCTGTGTAGCCTGGATACTGTGCTTCAAACCTTTTTCTTCCTAATAAAAATTACCTTACTTCGACGGATGCGGATCAACCACAGACAGTTGCTATTGTTCGGGTATGGGGATGGGTAATTGACAGAGGAGAACGAGCCTTTGGGTTTAGGCAACACAGAGCTACAGCAATCTGAAGGGAAGAACCAAACAGCATTGAAGAGAATGAAAACTGCACAAAAATATTCCCATAATGCTTGACAGGTCTCTCCAACCATTTGCAGCAGTGAAGCTTGTAAAAATTCATTATACTGCTTACAACTGTATTGCTGTTCCTGGTCTAAAAATTATTGAAAACCTGCAAGTGAAATAAAGGTAGTTAAAGTACTTTGCTGTTTCAGCTACTAATGTATTTTTTTAAGACAATAGGGCTTCATTCACATATATTAGTGTACTAAAAAAGGCCTGGATCTTTCATGAACTTCCTTAACTTCAATCGCAGAAGTACTTTCAATGACAGCAGTACATAAATTTCTATTAGCAACTGTGTGTATTCATAAGTGTGTGCAAAAATCAAGTTTGAAAACAGTAACAGAGAGAACTAAAGGCAACCTACAGACCTAGTGACTGGTATACAAAGTCTGATCTCATCTGTCTTCTGTCTTTCCATATCTTCATTTTTTGCATTTTATGTAACTCCCCAAATTACAAAATATGAATATACGACATCTGCTCATAGGAATTCATGACATTTTTCTCTTGCTTCCTACTTTTCCTGAGACAACCAGACTTTTTATGGTTTATTTTCAGTCCCCGAGTTTTTCTCTCTTTTTTAAATTTAGTGCTTTTCTTCCAAAACATACAGATCTAATTATGAAATTACATAGTAATGGTATTGAAGTGAGATCCATTCCCAGCCCCAGTGTCAAGAATAAATACCACTAAATACTTGTTATCACTATCTTTGAGACACATAAATTGTAAAGTTGTCTTATCTGTAGTTGTGAATTTGGAGGAGCCACTCTCAGCAATGATTTCTGTACCTAACAATCCAACTGAAGGAATGCTGATTCCTTCTAAATTCTAATTATTTAACTAAGTTCTAACACAAGAGCAGTACACTAATATTAAGATCTTGTTAATGCTTCTTGCTGTTTTGGTGGAAACTAATTGAATAACTTCTCAGAAAAGTCAAATACCATATAAATCAATTAGCCTTTGTCCAGGGAGTTAAAGCAAAACCCGTGCAGTGCAGGAGCATGATGTTATACCTGTTTTGTGAATCTTGGCTGAAGAGTTCCTGTTTACAGAGGAATGTTAGCTATTTCTAGACCTTAAGATACCACAGGGATGAGTTAAGAAATGGATGTGGCAAGAAAGAAGATACCTATACAAAATGCTTATGGTTTTCTCCTCCAAGGTGTTTTGATCAGGCTGAATGGCACCCATGCTTACAGCCCTGCAGACATTTTGTAATTAAGAGAAATCACAAATCTGCTGGCACTGCTGATGCACTTGACTCTAAGCTATACTCATGCTGAGGAGAGCTTACATGCTTTGCAACCTTTAGAGCTTTCCTGAAATGAGAATTTGACAGAGGTAGCAACCATGAGTTCTCTGATGGATTTTGCTTATCTCAAAGAGCAGGGATTAGGTGAGGATAACTCAAAATGAGAGTGAATTATTGAAAGTAAATTGTCCTTTCCAAGAAGGCAGCAATTTGGCACAGAGACAGTTCTGTTTCCTGTTGTAGGGTAAGAGAGAGGTAGTGAAGGAACTGTGGGCCACATTCCTTTGGGGGATGTCTGTCAGTGCCTACAGACATCAGCTGTATTCACATGCCTTCTATCTACAGCACTTACTGCACTTGTAGAGCTTGTTGATTTTAGCTACATCCAAGTTACTCAGCCCTTCTCTCTGCCCAATAGGTATAGAGGGGTCAGGAACTGGTACAATAGTTGGTTTTCCTGGAGTGCTGGAGAAATCATACCTGTAGAAATAAGGAAATCACATTTCTAGATTGCTTTTCATAGACAGGGAAGTTCTCTAACTTCATTATCATTTCTCGTGTACCATGTAAACAGAATTTTAATGGAAATGGACTAGGAGCTTCTCAGAGACCCAATAGCCTTCCCTGAAGAGGACCAGCATGGCAGATATTTGGTGTTCAGCACGTGAAAGCAAGCAAGCAGAAAAAGCTGCTCTGTCCTGAGTGAAAAGGCCTTTCACTAATGTCCAGCAAAATTGACCGAATCTCACCTTCTTGGTTCCTGAGGCAGAGGAGCAGAAATAGTCCTGTCTCAGTTACTAATTGCCTATTTGTTATCTGCAATTTCCTGCCTTCTGCTAGTTATTTTAGTTATGGACTAAAATGCAGCCTAAGACAGTGTTCCCAGATTAAGAGAAGGCAGCATACAATGTCTCAATTATATTAAAAAATTCCATTTTTCTTGCCTCTACACTTGAATGTTGTTGTCTATGATCAGCTGTTACTACATTTACAAAATAATTTAGACTTCAGAACTGATTTAGATCAGTAGTTCAGTAGAATTAGACTTTGGGCCACAGCCCTGTCAAAGGCCTTTAGCAAGAGGCAAGAGTTCACTGGAAGAAAATGTTGTCCTATGTTTCGTTTCTCTCCATATCAACTCTTGTTTTCCAGGAATCCTGCTGACAGAGGAAGTATGCTCTCCCTTAATTATGTCCATGCACTCAATTTTAAATGAACAGCAAAAGTCATTCCCTGCACAGAGCAACTTCTTCTTCCTAGGTGTGAGCAGATGATGTGAAAGGTGTTTGCTCCTTTGAAAGGATATCTCTGCAAACAACGTACGCGCCATAGTGCATCACTGAGGAGTAGTCATAGGGAAGGCCCAGGTTTTTGGAATTCATTTTTCCAAAGTTCCCTTGTTCCCCTGTAAGGTAGGAAAGCAGCATTTCAGTCAGAACAATTATTACTGCTCTAACAGTACACTGCCTGCTGTCATAATCTAGAGAATAACAGGATACTAATATGTGTTCTAATGAGATCTTGGATCTATAAAAACCACCAGACATTTTTGAAATCCATGGGAACCCATTTTTACAGTCTAGTAGGTTTCAGAATATAAAGTTAATCAAATAGATTTTGATATAATCAATGAATACATTCTACTCTTCAAGCAAAAGTATTCCTCTGTCCATCCTCATTAGAGTGTCTCCAAATACATTTCAGAGCATTATCATGAATACTATAAGCATCCAACCTGTGTCCCCAAAGCTGCATCCATACCTTGAGAGGGAAGTCTGGCTGACCGCCTAGATGAAAAATGAGGAGCTATACATGGGTGATGTCATGCTGAGTCCTTCCACTACAGTGTTATAATGCCACAAAAGAAAGGAATATATTTTCCCTGTTACTTGCCCCAGAGCCCATGCTACCAGACATGTTCTGGCTTTGTCTCTGGTCAAACCCACCAGCAGTGACTAGAGTGAAGCGATGTGACTCACATGAAGCAGAAAAACAAATTCTGTCCGAACAGCTGCTGAGCATCTCATCACTTTTCATCTGTTTAGCCTTAAAAAGCCAATGTGAGATAAGGTGTTACACTGATACAGGGCTGGGGCCCAGGGACAGAGACTGGATTTCATTTCACCTAGCTTAATTTCTTCAAGTTAGGCACTGAAACTATTTCTCAAGGCTTCCAGGATAGTCAGAGGAGAGGGAAAGAAAGACAGACAGTGTTGGAGGGAGTTTCATGTGAAGAAGGCACTTCTTTTTCTCACTGTCTGGAGATGATGAGTATGAATTACGTGCTGGGTCTCTTCTCCATGGTGAGACAGGCAAGCAAGCACTGTCAGAGCAGGGAGCTGAATGCAGCCAGCCTGGCATTAAGACTAAAGCTCCAGTCACTGAGCGCTCCTTTCCAGTTCTGTACCTTCATTATTGTAACTACAAATGTGGTTTGTAAACCACAGACCATCTGGACAAGAGTTCTGAGTTGGACATCCTTGAGATTTGCACAACTCAGCTGGCAGGCTTCCAACCAGAGCAAATCTCAGCTAGTAATGTCCTTCAGCACTGGTCCTGGTCTGAGGGCTAAGAGATGCAAAAAGATTTGAAATCCCAATAGAAAATTTGGGGATAAACATTAATTTGGAGCTTTTCATAGCTGTAAAACTCAATTAAGGCATAAACTGTTTCTCAGCAGCATTGGCCTTCCTGACTCTGTTTTAATCTCAGTCCCTCTTATCTGCTATACTAACTTCAGAAAGAATTATCAGCAAGTGTGCAGCTTTTTTTTAGGTGACGAACAGAGAACACAGTTCAAACGTGGTGAAACACTGAAGCATATGGCTACTGTTTGGCAAAGAAGTGCTTTGCTGAATTAGTTTGCTAAATAAAGAAAAAGTGACAGCATCCTAGCTGGACTGAGGTGCTGCCAGCAAACTACTACCTACCTCATCCCATGCCAAAGACATCTGGCTGTCTAGACCTGCACATGTTTGGGGACTTACCCCATCTTTTCCACTCTCAAAAAAGGAAAAAAATCTACCTCTGCCAGAATGTAAGTGCAGTGACTCAGAAGAGCTGAAAAGGAAGCTATGGCTGAAGACAATGAATATATTTTTTTTTCCAAAAATGTAGGAAAAACAAGCTGAGTTTCAAGCAGCTAAGTGGACAGCAACCAATCAGGCTGCATTTTGTCAAAACAAAGTAGGATGGCTTCCAAGGTAAATTGCTGGATAAAAACTAAACCCAGAAAACATTCACAATATGCAAGTCCTGGCAGGAGAAAACCAGCTTGTGTGAGAGAGCTGAGACGCTGGCAAAGGTCTTCAGGTCCAGTTTTGCACCAAGGTCAGCAGGAGCTCTGCCATCAGCAGTGTTAACAGCAGCAAGTTGTAACATTACAGTCCTCATGAACATAACTCTTCCTCCATTTCCTTTTCCCTGCATATCTTTGCATTTTTTTCCCTACAATGCTTGAGCTGCACACTCTGCATTCCAACTCTCCTGCCACACCAACCATCTCATTCTACACTCATGATGAGCACTCAAAACACTGATGATATACCTCATCTCCTTTGGCATAGCCTTCTTTTCTTTACCTCTTCCCCCTCATTTATCATTTCATGATACTGTGCTTGAATCACAGCTTAGTTACATCTGTATCCTTCAGGAATGATGACATCTGAACCTGTGGAGTTCCTTTTGCAAAACTGCTGTAAGACTATGTGTATTTAGTGTGTATAACTTCATGTTTTCAACTTCTCTTCCCTAGCACATCCTTCACTGACATTTCAAACATGGCACACCCTTGTTGTACAATGGCAAACAACTCATAGCAAAATTACTCCTTAACACTGAGCTGAAACATCAATAAAGAGCAACACAAATGGAATTTACTTAGGATATCTTGGGAATAGCTGAAGAAAGTTTGGAGAACAGTGTGTTAGGAATTTGCAATAAAAACAATCAAGTTCCATCTGGAGAAAAAGATGGATGTATTTTTAGCTGTGCATGATATTGTGTGGTTGAGTATCTTATCTGTTGAAGAGACTTAATGGAATTTGGTATTCAATTGTCTGGCCTCATTTACTATTATTTTCCATAATGAACTAAATAGACTATTGTATTTTTACAATTGTTATGGATTACTCAGCTCTCTAAACAGCTGTGAGACAAGTGAATCCCTGCATACTTTCTTCTGGTATTTTCCTTCTATGTACTGCTTTCTCACTTTCCCTTGTATCTCCTGCCATTCTCTCTACCCTTTCCTCCCCCGAGCGTGGAGCTTTTGTATATGATGAGCCCATGTTCCCTGCACACAGGTCATGGGCACATGCCCAAACGATTCATTCCTTTCTATAAATAGTATCCACTTGCTTTTCCTCTACAGAATTACCACTCCTGATTGCTTCCCATGGCTCCTTCTTTTCATATGTATATGATCCTGTCCACGAGGAGGAAATAATTGCAGTCTTTCCTCTCACATCAAGCCAGGTCCCAGAATTCTGGAAAGCTGATGGTTGCATATGTTTCCAATGCCTCCACATTGAGCCCCTTGCTCATACACATTTTAGGATATGTGCATTTCACTCACTGCCAAGATGCCTACTGGCTGCCTTCCCCTATTTCAATGGCTTTCCTGGGATAGAACTATTGTGTCATTCCCCAACATGATCTTGAATGTCACACTTCACCCCCCTCAGTTAAGGGTCCCATAGTCTCGCTTCCTGGCCAAGTCTTTGCAACAGCATTTTGTAATCCTGATGATCCTGGTATTTGGGGGTCTGGGCTCAAGATGGCAATCAAAATAAGAATACAGAGCTACTTTCAGGCTGCATCTTTCACAGAGCCATAGTGTAGCCACAAAAATTCCCTTAGTACAAACACTGAACAAGAAATTCCATCACACTGAATGTGCTGCTGCTGCTGCAATTCAGCCAGCATTAATCATTGTTCTTATTTGCATTGTTGTTCACAGGAGAAACATTCTCCTTTAACTGTAGGTATATATTTTCTCTTAAGATTTAGTGGACATACCTGCCACTATGTGTTCCCACATAATCTTGACAAACCTGTCCCGATCACTCCGTGCCTGTTCATGGATGAAACCCAGTGCGTGGTTCATTTCATGCTGAATTGCTCCTTTATCCATGCAGCCATTTTTCACCAGGCCTACTGCTTGACGTCCTCCAATCTTTCCAAAGTAAGACCAGCAGCTAAGAATAAGCCATCAATAACCAAAAGGATCACATTTAGCAAATACAAATATATAGATGTATTGATTATATACGTATTGATCACCAAGGTTCTCTAGATATGCAGCCACAGGAGGGGACATGCAAATAGTCACTGGCATGAGATATCTACGCTTCTAAAAGCTGCCAAATGACACGGTGGGAGGGAAATAAAGCCTTTGTGATGAGGATGGCAAATTTTAAACTAACAACCAAATCAAACTAAGGCAAAGCAGAATAAAGTGTTAAGCAAAACCTGAAACAATTATACTTATTACTTATTTTGAATTACACCCCATTATCTTTAAATCCACACACACATTTATTCCTGCAGCCTATTAGCTGATGTAACTACCAGTATATCTAAAAAACGAAAAATGGCACCTTCTCTCTAAATATTTACTGCTAGCTTGAAAAAAAAACCCAAAACAATTACTTAAATCCAAAACAAACCAGAAAAAAATTGAAAAGACTTTTTGAGTGCTGCCACTCTCAGGAGATGGGGAGCTTACCTCTGCCCTCGTTCAACATAAACGTAGTCTGTTTCTGTAGTGCGATTTACAAATTGCACACAGGTCAGTGTGGAGATCTCCTGCAAAGCATCAGCAATCCAAGACCTCTCTGTTGTTGCTAGAAAGAGAAGGGGGCCAGGAGGAATCTTTCTTGGTTAATCAAAAACCAAGGTGCATTGATGGGGTGCATTCCTTTCAAACTTCACAGCACTCATTAGCTCTTTATCATACAAGTATAGTAAAAAAAGGGCACCAAACATTCAGAGTTCTTCAAACTGACTGGACTTATGGGGAAGTATAACAATTGCAGCTATCCCATATGCGTATTATTTAGGAGACAACTGATGGAAAGCAAAAGATTGGCATTGTACTTTCCATTAGACAGAACAGAAGAAATGAGGCAGTTTCAGATACAAATAGTTGGATTAAAGTATCCCAAATAAGCCGGCTGATTGTAGCTAAGCACCAAAACCCCATTTTTTTTATTAGAAAGAGCAAATGCCTGCCACAGCCCCCTTGGAATCACTTGAGACAGCCAAGGCTCTGAAGATCATGATGTTTCTGTTCAGGTACCAAATAAAGATCAGAGTGTTTATCTACATTTTAGCCTAATTTGGCTTCCTCAGTTATGAATCATCTGCAACTGATCTGTATCTCAGTTTCCTAATATGTAAACTTTGGAGAGAGGGAGATAGAGGGAATAACCCTCACGTATCCACAAAAGCATATAGTGCAGTTCTGGAGGCCCATGGGCAGAGAAGCAGCCTAGATAACACAGTGATTGAGCTTTCCCCAGTTCCTTTCCCTGAGGAACGAGAATCAGGCTCAGGCTGTATTTTACTTCCATGCCATTTTCTCTCAAGGGAAGATCTTTGAAGAAGAGTCAGTATGGAATTCACTCCTGCAGCTTTTTGTATAGGACACAGCTACTGACTGACTAGAGGAAATCAACAAAGGAAAAATATCTCCGAGGATTTTTCCTCCATTTTTGCCTCTAGAGGGGTTCTAGTGTGGGAATATTTCTATAAGAGATTTAAAAGAAAATTATAGTGTTAAAAAACATGTTCCTAGTGGTAATTTTGACAAAAATACATTTATAATGTCAATAAATTATGCCTTTTCTAATGTACTTGCTAGATATCAAAGTACATGGTGGCTAACAGGAGCAAGCTAATATTTGAAATTACAATTAGTTACCTGACTATTGGCCCAAGTAACCACATATTTTAGTGTGATCTGTTTGGAGTCTTAGCCAAACTTCCATGGGGCTAACAGGATAGAAAAAGAGATGTGTCAATAAATTCTCACTTGTGCAAAGGTTGCTTTTGGTGCATGCCAGAGAAGCATAAAATAACAGGGAGTTGGGGACTGGAAAATCAAGGCTAACTTTAGAGTATCCATTTGCATACACTCACAGAAATCAGAAGAGATGTTAACTGGAACCTTGACCAGTCCATCTTGTGACTTGGGCCACAAACAACTCTCACAGTTAATTGCACTGCGTCGCCCTCTTCTCAAGAGGATGTCTCCTTCATACACAGCTATTTCACTGCCTAGCAGGTGCAGAAAATAACATACAAGGCACTGAGAAGGCAAATACATGTGCAGAAAGGGAGACAAGAGGTACACACTAACCAAGATATTGCATCATTGGAAATTTCTTTCACTGAAGTTCATTTCCTAATAATGTGAGGAAGGATTAGTATGCTAAGACTGGTTAGGTCTGCCTTGCTTCCTGGATAGAAAAGTTTAGTATTAATATAAATGTCATAGTGTAGCTGCAATCAAAGTTGTGACTAAATAAACTTTAGCTTAAGAAGCTTTGGGAGCTTTCAGAGGGGAATGCTAAGTGTTATAAGTCATTGTCCTTTTCATTAGAGCTTGTGGAATTAAAGAAAAATTATACTGACCTCTGTAAAAATAAGATTAATAATACATCACTATTAAATAAATTACTATTTTTATCATGCATATTGAATGTATGCAAGCTATTAATGTCCAGGTTAACTGTGAATTTGACATAAGACATTGTGATGTGCTCTTCAGTTCTGACTCTAAAATACTGGGAATACATTTCTCACAGACAAAAGCTATCTGTTATTAGGCAAAAAAAATACAGAAGTCTTGGGTATAGCAGACAGGAAAGTACCATATATTACATAAGAAAGAAAACAAAGTGAAAAATACTCTGATTTGCTAGGGCTACATATGGAAAAGAACATTTCATGTAGCAACTGTTCAATAATTCTTCATAATTTCTTTATCACAACAGCATAAAAAATCACAATGAATGTGACTTTAAAACACATTTGAGTTCTGTGAATTGCCTTCCACTGATGGTGGAAAAAAACCCAAAACATTTTCAAAGAGAAAAATATAGCAAATCATGATATTGAAGTATATAGATGCAGCTCCACCAAAACCTGTAATTATTTATATAATAATTACAATCAAACTCACCTAAGTCATTCTTTCTTGTAGCTATCTGGAAAAAAAAAATAGTACATATATTTTAGTATATGCTCATCTCCATAGCAGAAAACTTCTGTCAAGTAGATTCACAGCAGTAAGAGTTTCTAATTAATTTTAAGATAGAGCAACTCAGCAGCAGCAATGTAAATTCTCAACATCTCAGAGCAGGGACACACCTGGACGGGTTTACTTAGTGCAAAGCTACAGAGAAATGCTAAATGAGTTGGCAGAAGAAAGTACTTCATCTTCAAATTTCCAAGATGATCTTCTCTGCTCTGCAGCTCAGTTCTCAAAATTGTGGTTAGTTTACTTGGGGCAAGTTTTATGGGAAAGCTGCTGCTGTTGTTAACAAGCATAACAAAATTAGATAACAAGAAGTATTTTCACAAAACAAACAAGCTGCAGGACCTCTCAAGAGAATTTCCAGGCTCTCATTTCTTATTTATCTTTAGAAAACAGAGGAAGTGGAGCAATAGGAGAGAAAATTCAGTAACCTTTAAGTGACTCATCTTTAATTCGAAGAAGAAGCCATGAGCTGCTGCAGGTCCCCTCACTGCTGACCAAGGGACAGGATATCCAGCAGGAGTCTGTTTGCAGCCAAACTCCTCTCAAGGAGCTCTTTGATCCATCCACACTGACTACCTGCAATAGTAACTCCTTAGCTTGCTGCCAGGAGACACCCTGCTCTGCAGAGCCCATCTATCTGCCTGTCCCCTCTGTGCACAGCTCCCAGCCAAGCATTTCTGGCCAGGAGCACTAAAAATCTGTTGGAGTCAGACATGAATCTGATTGTTGACAGAAATTGGTTTTTCAACATGGTATCTCGCAATATAATCATTGCTGACAGAAATTGTTTGTCTTTATGGAGTCTGCAAATACAGAAAACCACCAGGTCACAGAGTTTTGGCTTCTCAGCTTCTGGGAAGCCCTCCTTCCTTTGATGTCCATGAATAGAAACAAGACTAGAAAAGCAGGCTGAATCCTAGAAAACTCATACTGTAAGAGTAAGGCAAAGAATTGGAATATTCAGGCTATAGCCACATGAACAGCACTATAGGTAGGCAGATCCTGTTTTCTTCTCCCAGCTTCAGTCTCTGCACAAATACTGAGGAGCTGTAAAAAAATGACAAAGATTTACTGTATCAGATCTTTAAGAAACAAGCAAGAAAACCTTTGACATTTCCTGAAAAGACAATATTTTGAGGAACCTATGTGATTCACAGCAAATCAAGATGGCAATTGACTTTCTAGAGGGATATATGGGCTGACCCTTTGTTTTTAAGGAGTACTTTGCTAGGAAAATTTTAGCTGATATTATGTAAAGCTTTACTACTAATATTTTAATTTTACTCTACTAATAGTTTGCTCCCTAACTTTCTAAAACAGTCCACATTTCTGTGACTTCCACAATTTATCTGCATTTATCATTTCCATGTAGAAAAATAATGAGATAAAGATAAAAATGGCCTTTTTTTTTTCATTGGCTGATCAGAGGAAGAAGTTCAGAAGTCCTTATTCGTTTGTTATATCATTAACCAGAGGTCCTCCAGTACAGTTCCAAGCAACCTCTGTGTCTATTCAAGATCAGCCTCAAAAGAGAGACAGAAGGAGTCACAGGAGCATATTTCTGCTGCTACACATCACAAAATGACAGAGGAGAGAGCAGAAGTTATTAGGCAATAAAAGCAAGAGAACAAGATCAGATCACTGTGGAGAGCCTGCAGCTGGGTCACTCCAGGTGTGCAGCAAGCAGGGATTCGAGGGCCCTTTGAAGTTCTGCCATATAGTTTTGCATATTCATTCCATGGGGAAAAAAAAAAACTCAAATCAAGAGATTTATCCCATGGTTTAATTAGTTTTCCTGACTGCCAGAATCAACTGGGTATTTTTCAAGGCTAATTTATGGACCAAAGTCTTGTATCACCTGATAAAGCATTATCAGGAGTTGTCTCATAGATGCAAATTTCCTTTTTGATGCTGCTTCTCTACATTATCTGCTTTGATATTCTACCAGAATACTGTTCAGGTCTTGATTTCATTATCTATCCAAATAATTTGACTACACAGCTCTAACTTGCTTTACTTCTCCCATATGCCTTTTTTCACATTGCATTTGACAGTTCTCATTCTTAGCCACACTGCCCTTGATCTGCCACATATTTTTTCACTGCAATTTGTTAGAAATTTTAATATTATATTTATCATATTTTTGGGGATGCTTACTTAGTTTCACTTTTATTCCATGACAGAGAATGGGCACTTCTTTCACCATGTAATCCGAATCACTCTTGGCAAAACATTAAATGACAAAGTCAGAAAAAACAAACATCTGTAGGTGTTTAAGTAGAAGGTTTTTCCCTATTTCTGTATCAGTAACAGGTATCATCACAAGCATTTATTATAGTATGTCCCATGTATTTTCCATAATGAGAAAGTATAGAGGCATTTTCCCCAGCTAAAGCATTAGAGTGAATGAACCTATGAAAGGTTCCCTTCCTGTGAAGGGAAACAAAATTCAGGAGGGTGAATGGCCATGTGATTGTCTAAGCAACCAGTGGAATATCACATTAAAGCTCAGCTCCTCAGCTATTCACTCAAAGGTTATGCAGGCAATTTCTAGTGAACAAACAGTTGGCAGAACTCAACTGTGTGTTCACCTTAGGAACCTTATTACCTTTGAGGAGGAATCACAGATAGCTCTACATGTTTAAAGAGGCCAACTGTTCTTGCTACATTAAAAATACCAATTTTTAAAGTAACAGTTACAGAAAGCATTGCACTTACTGCATGACAATTCTTTTTAAAGCTGTTTTGAGCAACTCTGCATTCAGGGAGAAGTCAGATTCTGCAGAAGAGCATTTAGAAATAACTTTGTAGCCATTAAATGAAGCTATTATATTATGCTATAACAGGCTAAAAAGAGTTAATAAAAACATACAATTTAAAATGATAATAATTTAAAATTATTATATTTAAGAGTTAACTGTTTACAGATATTGTGTCTTTCAGGATGCTAGGATTAGTGAAAGCATGCAATTCATGCCTCATTAACTGATTGAGAGAAGAAAATGAGCTTTCCTGCTTTTGAGTTGTCAGTCAGTTAATCCGTTTAGAATAATTTAATAATTGACCTTGATCAAGTGCAAAAGTGTTTTGGCTTTTGCAGAAAAGGTCAAAATCACAAAATTAAGATTTTTATCTGGTCCCTGGTCCTTACTTTGTCCCAGTTACCAGGCATCAAAAGCCAACCTTTCATAGAAAAGGTTTTGAGCAAAGCATACACTTGATACAAAAAAATCTTTTGAATGCTAGTTTTAATATAATCAGTCAATTGAGGTGCATGCTACAGCACTTTATTCCACTGCATATATTGGCATATTTCCACATTTTGGGTATGTTTTAATTTAAAAGAAAGATTTATTCTTTAAAAGAAAAAAAATCACCAGTGTCGATACTGAACTATGTTGAAATCAGTTTAAAACCAACATGTGTGCAGACTCTGTTCCTCCCAGATCTCCTGCAGCAGTGTGATCTCTGCTATATTACCACCACTTATCCTTTACCTTTCCAGTGTCAAAATGATATTATAATGTCAGAAAGGAGAGGTGCAAGTCCAAAGACTTTGCACTGGAGATAAATCCAGGGGTCAGTGAGCCTTAACCCCAAATGATGCCTAGAGACAGGAATCAGCTGAAGCATTTCCAGCACAGTTGGTTTTCTCTGATTGCAGTAGCTGTAGGCTGAAGAGAACTTTACTATAGCTTTTGAACTTGATGCATGGGGCAAGTTGGGCTCCTGGAGACAAGCTACAAAGGTTGTTTTCAGAGTTTGAGTATCTTCGTACCCAAGGACTGAGCCAGATGGGATTGGCTGGTCTGTAGCTTCCTTGGTTCTGGTAAAATCTGTCTGAAACCTGTGTCCAACTGCAAACATGGCACTAAAGCATTGTTTTATGTTCAGACACATAGCAGAAGTCCTAATTTAATGCTGCTCTCTAGTGGTTTGCCATTTGTGCAAGTGGGACGCATTTCCAGAAAGAGTCAGGAATGCCCCATCACCACTCACAGCCTGTTTGCTCCTTTGATCCCTGTCTCAGCAGGGATCACTAACTGCTTCCTGCAGAAAATGCTTACAGGCATGCAGAGTCTGTCCTGTAAGCTGTGCTGAGAAGTGATGCATCAGTTTTAGCCTGAACCATCTCAAAACTTTGGTTTAGCTTCTGCAGCTTGTGCCTGCAGTACACACCTCCTCCAGACACTTACAGATTATACATACAATGCCACAATGTGTTTCTGAGGTGCTTTGATGGCCCATTAGGAAAATGGGCCATTTAACTGCACCATTTTCTCTAAGATTCTCAAATCTCAAGATTTCTTTTATTGATGATTCCTCCTAGGAGCTTTTATTGTGGAACCTAAATAATCCTCCAATAATCCTCTCTTCTAGCTCCACAGCTACACAGCACAGGTCATTACCCCTTTCCTGATTTGCCTTGAAAGAGAACCAAGACAAATGGGCCAGAAGGGAACAGCCAGAAAAGGGCTACTCTATAAGGGGGGCTCCCTAGGAGAGCACAGCCTGATTGATGTGAATTGCATCCAGAAGCTGAAGGCAGAGACAAGACTAAAGACAAGGACACAGAACAGATCCAAGGTCCAGGAAAGACACCAAGACTGGGCCAAAGACCAGTCTATATGGTATGACAGTATGGAAGAAATGCAGTTGCTCATCCTGGATCCTTTTTAAAGTTTGATTGCACTTTCCTTTAGCTCTGGCCCTGTGGTGATTTAAGCAGCACTTACTGAGCTCACTCAGTGGCCAAGCAGTTTCATATGTGAGCTGCCTCTGAACTCCTGGGTGAGCATCATCTGCTCCTAGTAAGTTGCTGCTATTTACTGCACTGATTTGTGCTAAAACCCTTTCTTGTCAGCAGTGATATTTTCTCTGGGACATTCTTCTGAAATGTGAGATTTCCCCAGATCAGCTCCTGTAAGGAATGTTTTATCGGGAACATCCCTGTTCCGCTCTGTAGCACATCAGCCTAAGGGATGCACAGCTTTGCTGCAGTAAACTTATCTTCTCTTTACTACTTGTTTATCTACTGATGCCATCAACTCTGATTGATTTCTGTTGGTTTGTTGGTTTTTTTTTTTTTTTTTTTTGTTTTTTTTTTTTTAATTCTCATTTAACCCATGTTATATGATGCCATTTGTCAGAATTTACACTGCTTTTTATTTTCACTGTTCAGATCTTCCATTCTTTATTTCTGCTTCTTTTTGTGTCTAAGCATGATTGTTGCCTTTTTACAATGTCTAGTACACATCTTATTTCCATTTCAGATAATGATATTTTCTTGCCTTTTTTTTTATTCTTTTAGTTGCTCCTTTTGTCTAACTTCTTTGCTTTTTGGGAATATTTTTATAGGTTCATATTACAAGTGTGCATTTTTCAGGTCTTTCTCTGCAACCAGAATTTGGACTTTATAAAAACACAGAAACATATACACATGTACATGTATTTCCACAGCAGCTTTCAGGGCAAGAAAGAAAAATGATTTCATACACAAGAGATTACTTTCAGATGAAATTTCTTACTAGGTAAGCATTGAGCACCTGGGAGAAAGCAAACATTTATTTCATAAATCTGTCAGGCTGATACTTCAGAAATCAAATTGGTTCAGTTTCTTTGAGTATTTGTAAGGACAGCACATGTTTTGGGACTACACTGCTAAGCTAAAAAAGGTCAAAAAAAAGTACAAATGGATAATGATGTTCAGAACTTTCTTAGCATGTCTCATTCAAATTCTTATGAAACTATATTAAAATATTACACTGAAAAATGGGGTGACTAGCTGCATTTCATCAATAAAGAAATTCAGAGGCTGACTCATGGAAAAGCATATCCAGGATCTCTCAGTAGGAGAATGAGAACTGAGTCCCATGTCCTCACTCTCTGTGTGGATTGCTACACATTCCTGACAAGCAATATTTGGCAAAGGAACAGAGCCTCCAGTTTTTAAGCGTTCTCTTGTAAGCCCTTACAAATCATCTGTGTGCTATTATCTCATTTCTACACAGAAATTAAGGTCAAAGCTGAAACAGGGGAATCTGAGAACCTGCTGTAGAATTTTAGTGCTGGTTGATATTTAAGTCAGATATTTTAGATGCCAATGTTCTACTAGGAAAAAACATTAAAATTCAGTTGGTCACTGTATTTCTCCTGGAGATTAAAAGGAGCTAAAATTACTATATAAGGGTATATTGCTGTCTCTGTCAGCTGAAGAACCAGATACCTCATGAACAGTAAAATTAAAGCAAGGAAAGAAGGAAGAGAAAAATATGGTGACAGAATCTGAGTCTCTTGAACCTGTGCTGTTCTGACAGCTGTGGGATTGCCACAGCATTTTATGCAGTTCTGCTATGCAAACTTAGCACTTTCCCTGCTGCACTGGAGAACTGACACCTTTAGCATTTTGCTTTTTAAACAGCTCATATATTTTTCAACAGTTACTAGAATCCATATAACTTGCCTGTGCTTTTATCTCCAGGCCAATGCTGGTATCCTATCTCCATGGTAGCTCTACAATAGGAAAACTGGGGTCAATTTTTTTCCTTTTAGAGCTATAATTACCAAGGCACAGCCCATTAGTGGAGAATAGCATGAAGGAGATGAAAGTTCCCTTTCATGGCAGTAATGGTCCCACCACATTTCAACAGGCTCAGGAAAAGGATTAACTGTACGTGCTAATCCCCATATGCAGGCATAAAAGCATAAGTGCATAAAGGCAGAAGCACAGAGTTTTGCATAGGGGCAGTGTCTCTTGCAAGCACCTAAGCAAACAAACACTAACAAATATTTGCTCTGCAAGGGTTTTTTAAAGTATGTATGAAATCTGTAACAAGCATTTAAATAGTCTGTGCAAAATACTTCTTGTGTAGTTTTGTGGTGAAGCCAAGGTATGAATCTCTCTCCCCCACCCCCTCCAATCCACTGCTGTGAGTTGGGTCTGAGATGGAACTGGATTCCTGTCAAAATGATGGTTATATATTATATCATCAGCTCTGAAGCATTGTTGTCACCCACTTTGTGTGCAACTCAAATGGAATATTCAGAAATACACGAGAGTGGATCCTTTGACTGATGTACTGCCAGGCATTTTTTTTTAATATGTGTGCCCCCATCATTCCTGTTCATACAGCATCCCCAGTGCAAGGTTTAATTCATAGTAAATTACTCCCAATTTCATGCAGCTTTTTCTTCAAGTAATTATCTGAGAGTCTTGGTTCTTACTGAAGTGACACCAGTGCCTACAGAATGGCAGACAGTCCTCTGGAGTTCATTTATCATCTGAAGACTGGGACTTGCTCTAACCCTAATCTATAAGAAGTCAGTCACCTGTGGCAGCTTGCAATATCTGTATTGGCTGTAAACTGCAAATCTACACATGGCTTGCATATTACACCAAATAAGGGAATGTGCAACCCTATTCTTTGTTTAATACTAGTCATTCTGGGATTACATATAGTTGGTTTGAAGTGTTCAGCACTCTAGACACCATTCCAGGTGCTGACATCTGCCCTAGCCTGACATGACAGGCAGCTTGAACACAGACTTGCCTCTGTGGATGCTGTCTGGGGAATTTTTTAGAATTTTTTTTTTGCCTAGTGATTGGACTTTCCCATCAATATTAAAGTGTATTGTCAGTTACTCTTGGTGGAAACTTGTTTTGAGCAGAAGCTGTTGAATGTGGGTAGTTTTAAAAGCTACACAAAGTGTGCCTGTGTGAGAAGTGAAGCATCTCTGGCAGTTATTGTCAATGTGGTGACACTGACTGTCATTTTTCTTTTTGCTGTGGATTCCCAGGTAGATGGTCTCTGCCTGTTTCCTAGTGTTGTGGTTCAACAACACTGTCACTATTCCAGAGGGTGTCTTGGAACATTAATATGGATCTAATGAAGGGCAGTGGATCAGTGGTCAGGTTGGAAAGATGACCTGGGAGAGGGAGTAAGAGGGCAGGACAGAGACAGTTGGCTAAAGCTGCAGTGGACAAGCAGATCTGCACCCAGCTACAGCCCAAAGTACACCTGTAGATCATAGGAAAGTTCACACAATGCCCAGCAGAGAAACAAGCCACTGATGTTAATCTCTCATTTCTAAAAGAACAGGGGAAAGGAAAACTCCACTTACTCAAAAGGAACACAGAAACTCAGCAGAAGTTTAATCAAGTCAATATTTAATTAAGTCTTAACACTGTAAGGTACAATTGATGTTGGAATAAAAGTGTATCTCAGTTCAGTGCCACTAGTATTCTTTCTAGACCACAGATTCTAGACTTGAAGGCAACTAGTTGATTTTTCATCCGTTGTCAACATTGCGAAGAAACTTTACCCTGGAGAGGGGAGATCACACAGTGGGTGATAAATTCATTAGAGGATGTTGGCCAGAAGCACAGATTATAGGAAACACCATAACTCTGCAAGCATTATCATGTCAGTGTCTCCTTTCTGTAAAAGAATTTACTGTCTGTGTAGGTGGAAAAAAACCCAACTCAAACAGGTCAAAAATACCCTGTAAAGAGAGGAACCATCATATGAATTTTATTGTTCATGATAGGGGTGAATTATTATCAAGAGCCTTGTTCTGACATCCTGAGAAAAAATCACTGGTTATTCCAAATGTCAGCAGAATCTACTAGCAGAGCTTTGCTGTCTGTACAATTCCAAGTCTTTGGCATGAGTTCAAAGTAAAAATGAATCTCAAAATTCCTGAAATCTGGGAAGCCCATATGTGAATCCAGTTATGTATCCTGGCATTTTGGCAGAAAGAGTTTTCTGTTGCAAGACTTTGAAGCCTACATAAAAATTAAATTGCCTTCATGCTCTGTAACTAAAGGCCTATTAAATATATCAGCTTTGTTTAAGTGAAACCAAAAGTTCAAACTTGCTTATTTCAGGGTTTTTTTCCCTCATTAAAATTATCAAAACCTGCTTTTATTGCCAAACACATGGCTTTTGATGAAATGCAGCTTTCAGTCACTTTTTAGGCTGGATTTTGAAATTAATCTCATTTGAATTTTAATTTTGGAAATGTATAGCTATAGATGCTTTCACAGTTTATTTGGTATTAAGTGATTTCAAATCTTGTTAGTTTATTTTTCTCAGTGATTCAAAGTTAACCGTATACTACATGAACAAACTGTCTACCTTTATTATGTTTTAAAGCTAAACTAAAATTAGTGTCTTCTTCATTCTCAAAAAGCATGAATTCTAATTTAAAAGAATTTTGTCTTCAGACAAAATTCTTGACCAATTTGAGAGTTAAATAGATGCGGTATCTGATGTATTCCTCTTGTACTGAAACAAAAGAAAAATCCTATGGAAATTAGTGAGAACTTTGTATGACCTCAATGATGAAGTCCTAAATTTAATATCTGAATGCTCCTATAACTATTATCTAATGAGCAGGAGGTGCAACCCTTATAGTTATGCTTCTATAATGGCTCTTACTTTATCATTTATGCCATCCTTGTGGGTTGTAGCATTTTCTATCTATTGTTTGCAGGGTTGTGCATGATAGAAGATGTAGGTGAAAAATCAGGCTGTAAGAATCCTTGGTTGCCAACAATGTGCCCTTTTTTATACAACCCATTTTGTACAAAATCTCACTAGAAGATGCCACCATCTGTTGGTGGAAGTGCTTTGTCCATTTAATAGAAGCCTCATGAAACACCTCTTGCCATAATGAAACAGAAACCCATTCTTTCTTGGTGTTCTGAGAACAAGCAGACCATGTCGACAGTCAGTGACTCCTCATATCACCTTCAGTGTATTTATTTTCTTGTCATGTAAAAGGTTGGGAGAGGCTCTGTCACAGGCATTAAATAGCCTGCCCCATTTAACAACACCCTTTCAAAGAACTATAAAGAAACAAAACAAAGAACAAAAAATAATAAGCCAAGCTGGTGTGTGGAGTTCAGGATTTTACACAACTGAGCAAAAAGCATTTGCATTCAGAGAAGTGGGCTGACTGATTACAGCTCTACAAGGTAATGGGTAAGTGCTCTGACTGTGCAGAAGGACCTTTATTAGAGATTTGAAATGGATTTTAGATAAGAACTTTCCCAATAAGGTCACAAAATGTGCCGGATACATGAGAAGTGTAACACATTATTATTTTATCACAGAAACATCAAAATCTCTTCCTTCCATGGGCAAGACCCAGATGTTATATGCATGGAACAATATGTCAAATCCTATTATAACAAATTTCAGAAACTACTAATAAATCTCCTATTGTTACCATCCCCTAACAAGGCATTCAGGAATATGCTGACTACTTGTCTACACTTGATTCCATTCCTTTTCTTGATACCTTTCCTATTTCCTGATAAAAAGACTTCCCACTGCCCAGGGGGAACTGTAGCTTATCTTTATTTCATGCAACACCAAACCATAATTTTGCATTTAAACATACCTATACACTTTGCACCTAATGCTAAAATGCCATGTGAAATACCAAAATTTGCACAGGGGAAAAGAACCCTGCTGCATATGAGCTTTTGGCATGCCAAATTCCTCAGCTTGAGTACGACAGGCCCTTCACAGGAGAGGGCAGGTGGAAACCTGTGAACCTCTAAATGGTCCTTTCTATAACTCTGAATCTGATAAGGCAGCCAAATCACAAGACTGTCTATGCTTTTCTTGTCATACCTTTAGAACTTAAGGGTGTTTGAAAAGAAATAGCAACTCCTTAAAAGGAGTCAGTTCCTGAATTAGGCTGTTACCAGTCCAGGATGTAGGAGGCTGAGAGATGCTCCTTGCTCTGCCACAAACGTTTTCTGTGGCAGCCGATACCTTGTTCAGATTCCAGTGTAGGGTGGTGTTTATACAACTGACTGCTGTAGGTGTACAGCTTCCCTTGGTCTGGTTACCTTTGTGCCTCAGCTGAACTTCGTGCCAGAGAGAATTTTATTAATTCTCTGCTGGAGTTGGAATGTTCTCCAATGTCCAGCTCCCCAGTGCAGCAATTACCTCCCTGCCTTGCAGGGATGTTGTAGAGGTGAAGTTTGGAAGGAGAGAATCAAATGTTGCTGTACTGACAGCTATAGAGGCCTGTAAAGCATAAAAAGTAAGGGTAGGTCTCAATACAAAAGTCCTCCACCAAGATGTAGCATGAGGAAAACTAATGCTAATGTCTTTGCAAAGTTGTGGCTAATTTGTTTGTTGCATGTTTTTGGGATGCTTGAAAAGGCCAATGGCAAATTTATTTCCTCAAGGTAAGGAATTTTTTTTTCATCTGGAACAAGAGATGTCTGGCAGAGTCGTAAAAGCTCCAGTCATTACTAACTGGCTGCTTTATTGTCTGGAAATAATTTCCTAGCAGGACCCTTTAACACATGAGCCAACTACTACCACTGTTCTGTGATCACCTGCTTCATGAATTATTACTGTGTATTATTGTCCTGTCTTACACCACCTGGCACTTGCATTTCCTTTTGCTGCATTATGCTTTTTAACAGCAGGCAACGATAAGGCTGCTCAAATGTCACACAGGGCAAGAATATGACTTAAGAACCTAGGGATAAAAAATGGAGGTAAACTGGGGTAACAAAGCAGGGCCCTTCTGCTTGATGAAGGCAGCCACCTGCACTCATGTGAAATTGAACCTTGCAGCAGTCTAATCTAGCACCAGTTATCTCTGTTTTAATGTTTCTGTCCACCTGAGTACTTTAAAACAAACATTAGTTATCTCAGTCTTTTTGAATACATCTAAGGGAAAGCTCTTATTTCATTTATGTCACTGTAGGGGTGTGATTTGGGACTTCAGTTGTTGATATGGTTCTTATCTCTGAGCCAGTGAATGGTTATCAGCATAGGCAAAAAGTGCTGAAACCTCATCTCCTAAAGTTAGTAAACATGACAGGGAGAAGCTGTTAGTCATTTTGCATCTGAGGAGTGGACTTTCTAGTCTACACAGAAAAAATATACCTGAATATCACTGTTTCACATACTCATCCCTACACAAAACATGGTAACTTCTATAAAACTTTCTTTTTCTAATAAGTAGTTTGGGAATGTACTGTGACCAAATCTGAAGGTATTTTTTTTTTCACTGACTTCAATACCTTGAAGAAAATTATAAATGATCACTGTTTTAGGTAGATGTTTGAGACCTCAGCCTTCACTGAAAATTCTAGGTAGGCAAATCTCCCCAGCTGGTCCATACTTCTTGAAGGCTGGGAGAGGAATTTCTCCATGAAAAGACATCACTTTTAATTTACAAACAATGGAGTTTATGGAAGCATATACATTAGCCATTTTGCTTCAGTGGAGACACACTTTTGAGGTGAATCTCACCAGACCAGGACTGGAGTGCATTAAAGGGACTAAATCCTTTTGAATGAAACTAAGTAATAATTTTGGTGCTGCTGAAATAGATTCATGAATAAAGTTCTTTCTGTGCTTAGCACAAAGTAAACAAATTTGTTTCTCATTCTTTGCCCCCTACCCCCATTCCCTATTTGTCGATCATCCAGAATAGTCTGATTTTTCAGCTGGAACATTCTTGAAATGTTCTGCAGACATTGCAAACATTACAATCTAAAGTTAACTTTTTTAAAAGATTGCACTTCGATCTATTTTATTTTATGTGCTTAGGAACTTGCTGAGAAAAAAATTATGTTCATCTGAAATTCACTATTTTAAATGGAGAAAGTTGCATTTTGAACCTCACTAGAGCAAATCATTTAACCTGGATGAGGGAAAATATATTTTTCTCTTTAACCCTTTATACTTTAGGCAATATTATTTTATTGTTAGTCAGGCTATAATTCACATGTTAAACTCAACACAAACTTTATATCCTTTCTACCCACCAAAATATGGATTTGCATTATATAATTAAAAATTTAATATAATTCTACTAATACTATTGACAAGATTATTTGATATAAATTTTATTTGTTTTGAAAGAAGGACTTACATTTTGGTTATAATTTTACAGTTAGTTATATATATCTAATATAGATGGACACACATATATGTGCAGATCTGTAGAAATTAGTGTGGTATGTGAAACCTTTGCTGAATTCATTGGCTTCCACTACTGCTCTTCTGAAAAGATTCCCATGCTTGTGAAGTATCTTTATATTTGCATAAGAAATTATAAATTCTGCTTTGAGAGTCTGTGCCAGGAAAGGGCTGCAGAATACTTCTTCTCAGAAGTGATGCAGATAATTATGTAAGGCATGGATGTGTTGTGAAAAGCAAAGGAAATGAATCTTTTAAATTGTCAGCCCATGTGAGGTGAGGGAATTACTTTGTTAGGTGTCTTTCAAGAGTTTCCTTTTCAACTGAAAAATGGAAACCAGTCTTATGGTACCACTCCAAGGAGGTTCTCAATTAGAAATGACAGTGTGGGACAAACAAAAAATTAACTTTGCACTGAAAGAAGGTATTCCTAGACTTTAAGGTGATGTAATTGTTCCTTTTATGGTTTCTGAGTAAATAGGGTCCACTGTATTCCAGAATGCCTTAAAAGACATATATGGGGTACTTCTTTAGAGAGAAATTGCAAGATTTTTTTTAGTCAAGAAATAGAAACCCTAAAGAATGGAACAAAAGCAGGCTCTCCTTTTTTGGTTCAACCACTTGTTGAGTTAGTTATGTTCTCTCCATATTAACTCAGCTTCATATGTAGAATAATATTAAATCAGAGAAAAATGAACTCTTAATCACTGTTATTCATTTAATGTTATTTTCTCTCCCTATTTCAGGAATCTTTACTTCAAACCCCTTTTCTTTTTGTTTTGCTTTGTCCGGCTTCCCTCATTGCACTAAACCATCCACTGACAGAACATGCTTCTACCCATGTGTGTGGCTGTGCTCAGTGGTAGTTTTAAAGCAATACACAAGAAATGAAACTTTAGACACCAAAGATGACGTCCAGATTCTTTTATCTTTGCCACCAAACTGCGCTCCCTCGCGTGAAGCAGCGGCATGGGCACAGCCCCATCCTGAGGGCTGCAGCCACGCTGCCCTGGCTGAGGAGAGCGGGAGGAGAGGGCTCGGGAGCCCCACGCCCTCCCGGGCACCCAGCTTGTGCCTGGGATCCTTGTCCAGCTGGTGAGGGCTCTGGAGGAGCGGCTGAGGGACATGGGGATGTTTACCCGGAGAAAAGGAGGCTCAGGGTGACCTTTCTCTGCAACTCCCTCGCCAGAGGTTGTCGCCAGCTGGGGGTCGGTCCCTTCTCGCAGGTAACAAGTGACAAGGTGAGAGGACATAGTCTCAAGCTGTTTAGGTTGGACATTAAGAGGAATCTCTTTGCAATAAGGCTGGTTAGACACCGGAATGGATTGACCAGGGAGGTGATGGAGTCACTGTCCTGGGAGTTAAGGCTAGATACGGCATTTAGCGGCACGGCCTAGCTGACATGGGGGTGCTTACGTTGGACTCAGTGATCTCATAGATCTCTTCCAGCCTAATTGATTCTATTTGATTCTGTGAATGCCGACAAGCCTGCAGCGAGGGCAGAGCTCGGAGAACTGCCTCCTCATCTTGGCCAAACAAACACTTCCATGTTTGACTTAAGGCTGAGTCAATTCATCTCCCTTCGTTGCATTCCCAGCAGTTTACAGTGGAGATTGGAAGAGGCCAGTATGTACCACAGGTGAAGCACGTCGCCTGCCATGTCAGGCAGCGCTGTTGCCTGGCGGGGTGTCTCGGTGCAGGCTGCGCGGAGCCCCGGCTCCACGGGGAGGTGTCGGCTCCGAGCCCCCCGCAGCATCACTGCGAGCCCCGAGCCCCCCGCCAACATGGCGCCCCTGACCCCCGCGCTTCCTCTTCCGGCCGGGTTGCCATGGCGCNCCCGCCGGTGTGTGTTTACATCGGGCAGGAGGAGCCGGAGCCCCAGCGCCAGGGGAGACGGGCACGCAGCCGCCGGCCGCCCGCCCTCCCTCCATCCCGCCGGGCGGTGCTCCGGGAGACGCGGCATGAAGGTGATGCTGGCGGCTGTTCCCGGGGCGGGGGGTTCGGC
>WBNO01009925.1:0-47594 GCA_013400575.1 Peucedramus taeniatus
AAAAAAAAAAACCCAAATAACCCTAGAGGCTAGTGTTCATGCAGCAAATTTCAGTGTTTTAGCTTGGCAGCTAACAGAGAATGTAACAGCATATTTTTCACAGAGTGATTTGGCTTGGAAGGGACCTTAAGATTGTCTTGTTCCAAGCCCTCTCCCATGGGCAGGGACACCTTCCACTGGACCAGGTTGCTCCAAGCTGGCAATTTTTTGGTCATACATGTATTGTTCTGAAATGTTTGTGGATATTTTAGTAGTTTTTAATATCTGTTTAATAGTGTAATAAAGGCTTTAGAAGTGCAATGATTTCTTTGTGTCTAACAGACTGCAGAAATGACATTAATATCACTCATTTCACTAACAACCCCTCTCTGCTCAAATACTGTGGATTTCTTTAGCTGGGCTGATTAGTAAATTCTAGTTTCAATGGCTGTTTTCTGTTCAAGTCATGGATGCTTTTATTTCCAGCTCTTCAGAGTCCCATGAAAAACATTTGTCAAAATGGTGCTGTTTGCTTAAGATGCGTGATTCTTTCCTTATTTGTGTGCATGTGTGTATGCACAGCCATTTTTAAAATTGATCTGGAGAAGGAGCTCTGCCTTCATAGTCTGAATGTCTGGAACAGAGTCAAGAAAAGATGAAAAGGGAGACTTCCCAGGAAATTAAATACTTGTGAATTGCAGTCTTTTTGGGGTTTTTAGTAATGCCCTCCTTGATTTCCTAGATGGTTAATTTCATTTTTCAGAGCAAGGAAGAGATTTTTGTGAGTAGAAAATATTTTCTTAATTGTAATGGATTGGGGAAATGGTTAGCTGAGTGCATTTTTCTATTTTGTAATCATTGCTTAAGCATTGTTTTATTCCCAGGGTCTGTTTTTTCTTAACCTGTTCTTATCTTTACATTCCACTCAGGGCTCAGTAGTCAGTTTTGCATAAAAATATAAAACCCCATAAATAAATACTTTGATGGGATACTAATTTACTTTCTCTTTTCTAATACCACACAATTTACAAGTTGTTTTTGTCCGCTCTCCCTCTTTCTCTTTGTTATGCTTCTGACCACAAATAGGTAAGCAGCGTTTATTTCCAAAATGAGGCATCTGGTGATAATTAATCTTATCTAGAATCTGCTTCTCAGTGGAATCTAATTAGATTTGTCTTTAGGCAGTTGGTTCCTCTTCCTTCAATTTGTAATGTTACTGTTTCAAAAATTTTTTGAGTGTATGTTCTCTAGGTGCTTGTCTTAATCTCCCAGAATCATATATGGCAGTCTCTACTGTTTAAATAAATACTGGACAATTTATATTCTTTTTTGGGGATGAAATAGAATGAAAAGTGAAAATGTATTTGTTATTCTGAATAGGTATGTCTGCTACTGATAGTTTTTTCATTTTTTTCCTTTCACCCTTTTATTTTCAATGAAAGATGAAGTTCTCTCAGGGCATCCATCTGCTTTTAAGAAACACATCAAAGACCATTAAGCATCCATACTGTGTAGCTGTTTCATTAGTTTCAAAGTACCAGTTGCACTCGCACTAATGATGCCATTAATTTGCTGAGTTGTTGGTAGTCTCATAGTTTTATCACTAATTCTTGGATTAAAAATGAAAAAAAAAATCAAAAATCACAGAGCTAGCGTGGTCATACTTGACTAGTGGTGGAATCGAGTAGATGTACATGTATATTCATGTTGTTCTAACAGAAAAATTCATACAGGAGGAGCCTTGGTAATGTTTTGATCAGCTGTGCAGCAACAGTAATGGATACAGCAGCAGGGGTTGAGGTGAAGTTCACTGTGTGGCACAGATTAGGTGTAAGCTTTCCATCCACATAGCAAAGGCTGGTGTGGCTGTAAGGGATGAGGCAGGTGTGAACCACCTCAGCAGTACCTGCCTGGATGAACAGATGATTTTAAAAGCTGCTCAAAAAGATGCTCAAAAAGACAAAAACTGTCCTCATTCCACTGAGTTTTGCTTGTCAACATTTACAGAGAGCAATTTTCCTCTCTTCATGTTTATTTGATCATTTAGCAAAAGCCACCTTAGCTTGTTTGTTAAAAGTGCAGCTTGTACTGCACTTTTAAATGCTCTCTTAAAACCTTGGAAGCTAATATCCAGCTACTAGATTTTCAGGCTGCTGTGGTACAACCTGCCCAATTTACTTCTCAGCCAATTAAAAAAATAATCAAACCAAACCCTTGTTAAATAGAAAATTGGGAGGGAAAGAGATTTGATAGAAAAAGGGATCACTTTTAATACTGAATGAAGTTGAACTCTCAAGCCTGTTGAGGGGATGAACCCTGCTGCAAGATTCCTGTTTTGTCTTGACAATTCTTTGAGCTTGTAAACAGAATCTGTTGAGAACACTGGTGATGGCCAGAGCCCAGTTGCTGTAGAACTGTTGTCTCCATGGGAATTAGCAAACAGGCAGACATCTCTGAGGCTGTACAATGCTCTGGCTGCTCTTCTCTGCTTGGTATGAGTGGTTGTTGGCATGAGGCTATGAGGATGTGAAATTTGTGGTTGTTCTTTTGATTAACGTGGTGTGTATAGACTTTCCAATGAGTGATCAAAGGGAGACCAAAATATTTCAGAACTTGGAGCACAGAAACTTGCCCAAAGGAAGAAATGAACACAAATAGAAAATCTAATAAATATTACAAATCTGCCAAATGAGCAATTATAAAAGTACTAATAAATATATTTTTAAACTTACTATAATGAAGAAAGATGCTGACATGAAACAGAGGGGAATTTGCTCTGATTTAAAGTCTTTTATTTTCTAAAGCAAAAAAGCATCAGTAGACAGGGAGGATTTTTCCCTACATTGACTGTTACAGTGAAAGGAATCCAAAATTTCAGGCACATAATCACAAGGTTTTGTAATGTAGTGAGTTTATGTACATCTGCTTAGCACCAGTCACCAACTGTGCCTAATTTTAGGTTCAAGCTTACACTTTGCCATTTGGAATAAACTTGATATGTACATGCTGAGTAGCTTAACAGACATCTGGTGACTTTTTAGGGAGAAAGAGTATGATTATGGGCATAAGAGAAAACATTTAATTACTGCAGCATCAATTCTAGTAATGGAACATCCAAGTGAGGGAGTTGCTTTCCTCAGAACAAAAGTTCCTGCAATTTTGTACTGTGTGATTTCAAAAGTTGGACTTCACAGTAGCAAGGCTTTAAAAAAAAAAGAGTAGTGAAAGTAAGATTTTTAAAAATGTGGAGAAACGTTCCAAGAGAAGCTGGGTGAGATGATTTCTAGGATGGTAATTTCCTATAGAAAATGCAAATATTTTGTAGTTAAATAGTTTCCAGTTAAAACAGGAAAGGACCAGGATCATCTTGCTTTTATTACTGACATGTATTGTGTGTACATTTTAGCAACCTAACTGATCACTCATGTTAATACAGTAAATTAATGCTGAATGCTTAAGATATTTGACTGGAGACTGGAAAAGTCAACTTTAATGAATTTTAGTATATGATTTTACGGAGGCATGGCAAATGACCAGCTAGTTTTGAAATTGTGGTCCTGCTACATTTCCTTAAAACTCAGATCTCACTATGATCAGCAATGTACTAAAATTAAAGAAGTAAATTAATATATATTTTCTGTTTTGTTTAGGGTGCAAAATTTGGACATTCAATGGGATTAAATCAGGCTCCTCCTCCACGCTCTTCTGCTCGAAGATCATTTGGAAGATCGAAGCGATTCAGTATTACTCGCTCTCTGGATGACCTCGAGGTAATTAACTCACTTAAAATTCAGAAGTGAGTCTTAGACAATTTACAGTAGGTAGTGCTGATAATTGCTGAAAGAAAGTTAGTAATGTATTAGTATAATAAAGTCATTTACTATCATATGACATTTTTGTGAGGGGAATACAGATTTCAGGTATCAACCTGTCTTTTCAGTATTTCTTTAGTAGGTTACATTGGTGCCAGCAGTGGCCATTCTTTCTGTGGGGAATTCTGACTTTATTTTTCATATCACAGTTGGTCCTGTGTAAATCCAAAGAATACACTTTTGCTGATCAAAATGTTCATAATGTCTCAGAAATGAATATATCGTGATATATATAAAAATTAAATGTTCATCATATTCTGGTTTTTGTTCAGGTGATGAATTTTGACAGCAGTTGAGAAAAGGGAATTCCTAATCAACTTGGTGATTTTGGGTCCTTTTAAGTGTAATATTATGCTATTTTACATCTGGTGTAACATCAGTTGTTATCTGCTCTCAGAACCATATTGGCTTTGAGGAAAACAAGGAATGAAAAGCCATCCTCCTGTTCTCCTGTAGGAATATGGCTTCATTATTTCTTCACTCCTAGTGTGCCTCCTCAGGAAAACCTGACCCACAGTGATGTGAAGGTGAATGGAGAGATTCTTCCCTTAGCCCTTTACCTTGCCTGTTTGGAGGAAGTCTGGTGACTGGGGAAAACAAAAATCTGTGCAGAGCTCTTGGCACAAGAGCCATGCAATGCATACTGCACCACTCTTCAGCACGGGAGGGAATGTGGCACACTGAGCCCTCCAAATGGGAAGGAGGTGTTTAAAAAGCATTTGAGATAGGAGGAGGGAAGAAAGAGACACTCTGAGTTTTCTGCTGTGGGAAAATGTAGGAAGAACAGCATTTCACTCTGAACTAAAGGAGAAGGGAGCTCAGTGCAGTGGATATTTAGGGAGCAGAATATATGGAGGAGCTTCTGGCATGTTTAGGGAATGCAGGTAGGAATTGTAATTATTTATTTCTCAGATATTTTTCTATTTTTCTGTTTTTCATAGTGATCTTTGTTCTCTGAAGCTTTTAAGTGTCTTGCTTTTTTTTCTAGTTATGGAAAATACTTAATTTCTTTGCACTCATAACTTTAATACAGTAACTGCATAACTTAAACACAGCAAGAACTTCTGGTTAGAGGGATTTGGGAACCATCTAGCTGCATCTTTCATAATCAGAAAATAGTGATTCTTCTAAATTGAAGAAGTTTCCAGTTTTGACAGAATTTCTGATTGCAGTAAGACTGAATTCTCTCAGAATACCAAAGAATCTAGTGCTAGCAATTCACATGCAACAGGAAAAACATGGTTCTTTCCACAGTCTTAGAGATTGAAATTTCATGCAGTTTTTTTGCACATTTTGTGTTTTGAGTGTTTTAAACATCAAAAATAAAATTTAATTTCTGTTGTTGGAGCTGTTTCCCATTACGTAAACACTCATTAAGACAGGCACTTGGGACTTTCCACTAATTTCAGACAGATATGGTAGTTACTGGCCTAAAAAGTCCTTTTTTCCCCTCATTATGTCCTAGTTGGTATTCGTTGGTATCTGTAAAAAGAGTAGCACCAACAGGAGGGATTGAGTCAATCTGTGTCCCAGTGTTCCCATCGTTACTGAGTTACTTTGGAAGGGGAAACTTTCATCCTAGGTCACAATATGAACTGGACAAAGGAATGGTCTGGATTCAAACCTGTATTTGGATGAATGCCCTTAGCACATGTAGCTGTGTGGGTGTGGGCTGTTCTCTGTCCAGCTCCTTCTTTTCACTTTGAAATATTTTTTTCACTCTGCATGCTGTAAGAGAATGATATCCTTGATATCCCCTCCACCAGGAGAAACAACAATCCAGAGAAGAATTTAAAAAGCTTTGTATGTCAAAATAAAATAATGTTGAGGTGTTTTAATTTTGGTTCAAACTTCAACACTGCTGCTTCGGCACTTGTCCCAAGCACTCTTACACTGAGTAGTAGAACATAATGTTGTTAGTACATGTTTAGTTTATTTCAGGCTGTCTATTCAGGGTTGGTGGAAGAGGAAATAACAATAGCAGGAAATTCTTAGAGACTCCACCTTTGGAATAATGACCATGAGTGTATTGTATAGGCTACTTGCTTGCTTTTGTGTTATTTTCAGTTATCTTAGCAGAATGGATAAGGTAATAATCCAAACATGAAATTTGGAAGTTAATATGCTTCTCTGAGCTTGTGGGTTTGATTCCTGCTGGCATCCAAATTAATCTTCTAAATTGAGCAGTGTAAGTAGGTTCCATGGAGTTTCTTTTATGGGCATTTGATGAACACTGTTCATTGCTTACAGGTCTAAAAAGGCTGTATTTGGATTTTTTTGGTTGAAGTATGAGCAGTGTGTGAAACACCAGCTGTCAGTGTTGCTGGCTGCTGCCATAAGGTGGCGTGATTTCTTTGAAATTTGTTATTTATTTATTTTTAAAAATATCTGTCAAAGAATACAGCATATTCATAGATATTGTAATAAATAAACAAAAAATTTCATGAGAAAATGTCACTTTTTCTTTTAACTTGTTAGATTACTTCTGGCTATACGTGCACAGATAGAATTCTTGTAAGATTATGATTAATGGTATACTTCCCTCTCCTTAAGCATTTTACCTGCAGAAGCTCTTTTGTACATAGAAAAAAACAGGCAAGTTTGTAGGGTTAATATCTAGGTGCTGTTTTTACTGATAGAAAAACAGTAAAATCACATAGATACAAAAATCTTGTATCTTGTATACAAGATTTTTTTTAAAAATGCAGGGATCAAGACGGGATGAGAGTGCAAAATTATTGGTGCAGTTGTGCTATAATTGTGATAGGGAAAATGTCTTACAAAAGAGAAAATGCACAATTTTATTTCTGAACTGCGGCAATTGTGCTTGTTCACAGCGGGTCTGATTATGATTAATTAGTCTTTAAATTGGAACTGAATTCAGAAAATGAGCATGTCTAGTACGTGCCCTAGTTATGTTGTTTTCACAAGAAATGTATTTAGAAAATTTTATTTATTAAATTACAAGAAAACTGGTTTTGTTAAGAACAGAGTTATCTTTTATCTAGCAATAAATTTTCCTGTGTGAATAATTTGTTATGAGGTAGTGTACATTAAAAACCATGTTAACATTCTGTGATTTGCACCAATTTTACTTTTTAGCATATTTGCTGATTCATATTTTCAAGGTGTAACTTAAGCTGAAAGAACCTTATGATTATTTTGTATTTGGCTTAATGAGAGGGCATGATCCTGTCTTTCTTCCCACTTTTCTTCCCTGTAGGTAAATGCCACTACTCTCATCCTCTTGCACAATTCTGTTCTGGAAAAGATGTGTATAAATTTATAAACAAGTTAAAGGTGTCTCTGTGAGACTGCAGACAGTAGAACACTACCTATGTAAAAATTTACTTTAAGCACAGTAATTGTAATTCTTCTATTCATCACCAGTTTTGGTAACACTTTCAACTGTAGCCCATTCCACTCATTTTTAACTTTTTTTGAAGTCTGTAAAAATGGGGTATTTTCTTGCAGTATTTTCTTGAAGTCAAAAAATTTAGGTTCCTCCTCACCAAGAAGAACATTCAAAGCTGGTTTTTCCTGAAAATAGTTTTTGTACTTGTACTTTTTGTTTTTCTCTGTGGTTAAAAATAGGGCAGGGTAATATAATGAGACATAATCTCTTAGGGAAACAAGTGTCAAATTTTGTAGGTCTTGTTAAATAAGCATTTAATGCAGAGATATTTTTAAAATTAAAGATGATTTAATTATTTGAACTAAATATCAGGACAAGAGAAGATGGCTGTTGCAGCTTTTTTTCTTGTTCTCATCCTTTTTTGGAAAGCTTAAAGCTATATTGTATATTATAAACAACATTTGTTGTATCAAACTTCTAGAGTTTAGTAATGTTTTCAAAGTTGGAATGCATCATGTATTCTTAAAAATCAGTGTGAGGGCTTTTGTTAGAATGTTCCATCTTAATTATAACCATTAATAATGTAGCATTATTAGGTGTTATTATAGATAATAATGCTTGGGGTTTTTTTTTTTCTTTTTTTTTTAACTCTACTGAATCAAGTTCTTTTTGCATTTCATCTGCTATTTGAAAGCATACAGCACATCTCTTTGGTATGAGGTTTTTATACTAATGGATGACATGTCTCTGCTGGATATTAGCTTTGGCATCTGTGGGTGGCAAAACTCCCCCTAAATGCTCATTTGACTTAATAAGGAGTTTTTAAGTGGGTACCTGTTTTTGTTTGACTGATTTAAATAATCAGACAAAGCTTACACAGGGAGATAATAGCTTATATTAGACCAACTAGTGTACTAGGAAAATCAGACAAGAAGATCTAAACATGCCCCAAACTTTTCCCACCCTCTCATATGATCTAATAAAAAGTATTACCTCTCCCTGCAGAGGTTGCTTTATTGATGTTCTTAGATCATCACCATGGCCACAATACCACCACTATGGTGAGTGTAAGTACATGTTTTAAATCAAGAGGCCTCTTCATTCTCAGATTTTAACAGTGAATTCAAAATTTGAAAAGAATATATAGTTTTGTCTTAGATTTCACCTATTAGTTAAAAACATGTTCTATTGTGTACCCCCTTTAAGAACTGCATCTTTGGCAATATTTTGCCCAAATTTTTATCTAAGATAGAACCAACCAACTGGCAGTTTTGCTGTCAGCTTTCATGAAAGGGGGAGGAAAGGCCAATTGTGAAATAACAGTGCACACATGAGAAAATCTCCATTCTTGTATGTAAAAGGCAGTATTGCATTTTTAACATGCTATAATGAGTTCCTAAAGGTTTAATCCAGTCTCATGTATGGATATTCTGAAGTCTGAGTGCTAACACTGAGCAGCCCCTGACGCTGCTGTGTTGGAAGCTTCATGGATCTGTGCTCACAGATGAGGTTCTTGTTTTTCTTTTCCCTTTGCACCAGGGCTCAGCTTCTGGAGCAGTGAGAGGTGTGTTTAGTGATTTCAGACTCCCTGACTAGACCGGCTCAAACCCTTCTGCTGAGCCATGATGTCTGGCTGTAAATAGTGTAAATCAGTCATGGCATTACACACTGATGTTTTTACCTTGAATTACTGATGTGCTCATGGATCAGTAAGACTTTTATCCAGTGGTTTGTGCCAGGCATTTTTCTGCTTTCTTCAGGCCCTGGGCTGAACAGTCCTGGCTGGAGTTGTTCACCTGCTGGGCTGCACAGTGGCCACACAGCTGTGCTGGTCACTGAAACTGCCAGGACATGGGGGCAGGCAGGGGATTGCACTGTCTGGACTGCCATGTGTCCAGCATCATTTGGTTTCACATTTGCTTCTCTAGACTGCTCTATTAAGAATTTCAGACTCTCCAGCCTTCTCTAGAGCATCATCCTCAGGCTTCTACTTTGGCATGTGGGATCTTATCAGGTAGTTTATTTATATCTCTTTGGAAGAAGGAAACATCATGCTAGCAGTATACATTTTATTTTTCTTCACAGATTGTGTTCTAGCATTACTGTTAGGTTTTTGCTGGTATTTTATATGGTACTATAATTTAAAAAAGGTTTTTCACTATCTGCTCTTAAGTTTACATTTATGGACTTTTTCATGGAAAGTTCATGTGCTCCTCACACTGTTTTGTAAAGTATCTGACAAAGGTGGGTTGGTCAACAGATCAATACAGTTGTGGGCAACCACTTCATTGTGAATTTGAGGTACTTATTTCTACATAGAATCCAGAATGTCAAACCGTGCTTTTTTTCCCCAGGCACTAAGAATAATGGGATTTATTTTCTGTTACGTCAATTAGTAAAATGACTGTCCTTCAGTAATGTTAATGTTTACTGTTTTCTCCTGCTTTTGGGTTATTTTCTTTACTTCAGATTCTGGAGAAATTTGCCATGTAAGAAGCAGAGTATTCAGAGAATCTGTTGAGAGCTGGATCTCATCTCTTTGTTTTCTGTGAGGTGCATATTGGCAGTGCTCATCACAGCAGTGCTCACCCCATCCTGTGGTGCTTGAGAAGAATCCAACAGTGTTGCCTAGGATGGATTCCTAAGGGAATGAGGTCCCCATATGTGCAAAGGCAGTTGGCACAGTACAGAGAAATTTCTTCTTGAGGAGGCAATCAGTAGATTGTCTGACCCTGCCACTCAAGTGCTGTCCAAGCCTTATTGCCTCCAGGATTGGCTCTCCAACACAAGCCCATTTCTGCCACAGAGCCAGAGACACAATATGTGCTTTCAGGTACTAGAGATAAACTTGTATTCTGTATACATTAATTTTCTTGTAGTAGTCAGTACTGCCATTCTTAAGATGTGTGATTAAAGGGACACAGAATCACAGGCTGTAAATACCTCTGCAGTTGTGGAACTACAAGGATCAGACAGGGTGAGCAAGTTCAAGTAACCACCTGGAGCTACAGAGGGGTTGCATTCCTTAGTTCAGCAATGTCAGATACTGGGATTTGGCTTTGGCTCTGTTGTTTTGGTTCTGGTTTCCTTGAGAACTGTCAATGCTCACACAAATGGTGCTCTTGTTAGGTTGGCAACCTCTCAGGGGTGTCTTTCTCCCTGACCTGGCATTCTTCAAAAATTTGGCTTACTCTCTTTGAACTGAAGCTGTTCCCTCTTCTGGGTCTGAGGCATGTGACATTAAGGCAGAATAATGCTACTATTTACTGCACTGATTCTGAAATGCAGAATTATTTGCTGCTTAAGGGTGATCCTTGCTGCAGTTTCTTATATTACATTTGTTGATTCAAGGGCATCTTTAAGGCTCCTCCCAGGAAGGTGAGCAGTGAGGTGGTTACTCCTGGTAATAAGGATGAGAGCAGTCTCTGAAGATGAGATCAGGCTGCTTTTATAAGACTGAATGACTGGGCAACAAAATGACAGATGAAAATGTATGCAGATAAATGTAAAGTAATACAAATGAGGTAGAATAGCTCTAGCTTCATATAACAAATGATATATATGTTTCTCAGCAGACTGTTTCTTCTCAGAAGTGAGGTCTTTGAGTTATAAGAGGGAGTTGCATGTAAACAACAGCTCAGTACAGTAGCAACGAAGTAAAATCCTGTATTACAGATTATTACACAAGGAATAGATGATTCCATTACATACAACTGTGGTTTGTTTTTCCATACCTGGTCTCTTTATTTTAAAATTTTCTGATATATTAGAAGAAGAAGAGTGTTTAGAAAGGTGTAAGAAAGAATGGAAAATCATGGGTGGCACAGGAAAAGTAGTTGGGATTGATTGCTCACTCTCTCCTTCGGGACAAGAAGTCGACACCATTAATTAAAGATAGCTGGAGCCAGGAGCAAAACAAACAGGAGAACACGATTGCTCATGTGGGAGGTGAGTTGGTCTGTGGGATGCCTCACCACTGAGTGCTGTGGATGCAAGAAATTTGCATGTCCTGGAGGGAAAGTGGACAAGTATTTGGAAAAGAGAGCCACTGGGGATTATTAAGGAGACAAGCCACACCAGGTTCAGGAAATCTCTTGAACAAAAAATACTTGGAGTCTGGGAGAATGTCATCAGGGAAATGTCTGATACGTTGCCCTGTGCTGCTCATTGGTAGACTTCCATGTGTGGCCACTACTGGAAACATAATCCTGGGTTTGATAAATCCATGTTCTGAACTGATTATGTGCAGATGTGAGGGTGGGCAGTGCCTTCCCCTGGCTGTGGGACTGTGGTGTCCCCTTGGCACAGGAGGCTGTGCTGCCTTTCCCTTGCTGTGAGATTGTTGTGAAGGGCTGGCTGGCTGGGGTACCTGCTGGTGCTGGTGCCTGCCCTGGGCACTGGGAGCATTCCCTGTTTGTGCTGCAGCACTGGGGGGATGGCTCTGGCCACTGCCCTGCCCAGAACTGCTGCTGCTGCTGAGATTGTCCAGGCAGCTCCTGGAATGAGTGGGAATGAGGAACTGCCTGACTGCTCCGGTGCCTCTCCGTCCCTGCCCTCCCTCGCTGCTCTTCCTGTTACCTGGTGTGTCTTCTGACATGACAAAATAATAACTGAGGAGGGATTTTTGCTCTATGATGAGACCTGGCTGATGTTAGGGAGTGAATAAGGCTTTATTGAGTGAACTGGATTGGTATTTCTAGAGCATAATCACAGAATGCATACAGCACATATTGATAGCATCTGCAAATTGTTTCTGACTCTCTCTCATGCTTAAACTGCTGGGATTTTGGGTAGGAGTTTGTACCACCTAATTTTCACCGTCCTCATGCATTTATCTGTCCAGTGAAACTTAAGCAATAAAAAGGAGTCAGCTA
Source organism: Peucedramus taeniatus (assembly GCA_013400575.1). Lineage (NCBI taxonomy): Eukaryota > Metazoa > Chordata > Aves > Passeriformes > Fringillidae > Peucedramus > Peucedramus taeniatus. The sequence goes on from WBNO01009925.1 coordinate 12,081, forward strand.
GAACTTTTACTAGATGCTTTTTATTTACTTACTAGCATTTTTTATTCACTATTAAATCATTAAAACATTTCACTTGTAGTTCTAAAACTTAAAAAATACAGTAAAAAGCCCATCCGCAACTTCCCTCTGGACAAAGGAACTGCTGAAGAATAATGTTTAAGGATTATTTTTGGGCAGAAAGTGCATGCACTTTTTTCTGAAAATGCACAGATATTGCGGGTCTGTCTGCAGAGTAGGTGTGGTATTGAAAACTATGAGAGTAATGTTTCACTTGGAACATGATCCTCATAAATGCCAATGCTCTGCTTACTCACAAGAACACGGGGAGTTGTGGTAGGATGAGCCAGGTTGCACAATCTGCATACATGTGATTGTAATCACACCGAGACACGTACATACACGCCAGAAACTGCAAGGAGTTTGCTGTGAGTCGTACATGTTTTAACAGTATTTTTTTAAAAGTATTTTTAGATTATATTTTAATTATTTTTAGTAGAGATTGGTGACTTGGTTCATGCAGGTAATATGCCCATCAAAGGGAAATGTATTAAAAAGGGAATACTTTGGATGAGAAAGCAAGGTTGACTCAATGCTTAAACAAGTTTGGACAAACCTTTAAGACAGAGTCCTGTAGGCCCTCAATGAATGCATTTCACATTAGCAGATTCCTCAGCAGGGCTGTTGTCTTTACAGAAGCTTTACTGTTACGCAGGACCTGCCTAAACACCATTTTGAAAGCTGCCTGTTCCTTTTGATGAGAAGATACAGAACCAGTACTGAGGGCGGGGAATGTGCTGGGGAGGGAGGAGAATGGGAGAGGTGTTGATAGGGCAACAGAGAGAGAAGCCTCATTTTTTTACTGGACTCTGGAAGAAGTAAATATGTGTTCAGAAAGAGCGTAATAATAAAGTTGAAGGGACTGTTTCTTAACAATGAGATATTAAACCATTTATACATGGAGAAAACTTTTACTGATAGTCAAGTGTCTGTAAGTATAAAGTTTTGTTTGTCTAAAGCGAGCAGAAAACAGGAATATGATTTAATGAGTTGTCTTCCGAGCTAAGAAATCTTGCAGTGAAATATGATAAATTATGCTTCTCAGGATTCAATGAGGTTTTAAAGAGACAAAGTTTGTAAGTATAAGTATTTAAGTTGACTTTCTATATAAGCTGTTATAAAATTAAGAATATACCATTTTAATAGCCATGCTTAAAATTCTTTATCAGCATTATATTGTTTTTAAAGTGAGTGTAGTAGATATACTGATATTTCGCTAAGTTTTTTAAAATAAACCTTTCACTTAATTTTTATTATACTTGCACGTGTTTCCGTAAAGCAAAAATGTCTTTACAGATATGTTACCTTGTAATTGTTACAGTGCTTTTTTAAAAGTTATGCAGCTAAAGGAATTTTTCTTGTTCCATCTGGAATTTTATCTAATAAAACAGAATCCAGATGGTGTGAGCTATTAGGATAACTGAAAATATATGAAAGGTATTTATAGAATACAAAATATCTGAGGTGTAGAGACTTAGATCAGTTTTGGCTTGTTGTTGCTCAGAAAACACTTATTTTGGAAGTAAGCATCCTAGCTGTATTACCAAATTTTGACATTTTAGTCTTATTCTTTCTGTCTATGTATCTCAGTATAAAATTGTCTTACATGCTAAAAATATGGCAGCAAAATATTTTCATATTTTAACTCAGGAGGGAAATAAATAATTGCAAAGCATGGGAAGATATTATATGCATTCTTTGCTTAAAATATAGTCGTTTTCATTCTCACTTTTACATTGATTTCCTTTAAGATTTATTAATTTTTAGGGGCTACATCAGTAGTAGGAAATTCAGAAGTGACTAAACGTGTTTCAGTGATCTGTCACTTAATCATATCCTCTTTAATATGCAGTTTCGTTTACTGTTGGACTGCAAGTTACCTTCTATTTGGATGTGCAAGTTATGCTGTTTCTGCATGTTTTTATTAGTGGAGAAAATTCAGTTGTCCTAAAATGTTGATCAACAGAAGGGGAAAATAAAACCAAGAAATTGTCACAAACATTTTTGCAAAAGCGTATTTTTTAAATTTTCATTTTGCAGTCCTGGAGGATTGTTTTTCAAACTTTACAATATGGCTTGTAGAACCAGATAGTTTTTTTTTTTTAGAGTGGATTTCTGGATGGCAAACCTTGATGTTAGTACTTGAAAACGTGCACAGGAGTCTGAGCAGCGTGGCAGACAGCAGAGGGCACTCGGAGCAGTGCTTTGCATCATTCCCTTTGCTTCGCAGGATTTACTGTAGGGGAAGTCTCTGTGTCTGACAAGGCAGCTTCTACTTCATTTATTTATACACCAGCAAGTTCCAGCTAGTTTGGCTTCAAAATATTTTTGTTAATATTGCATTGGGAATAGGAAGGACTCCTATTTCAAAATTCATAGAGGGAATCCACAATGTGGTAAATGAAAGAATCTTCCCTCTTCTCATCAATAGCCCATATGGGGTCTGTTTATTGTTGAGTAGCTGACAAATCATTGACAAAAATATATTTAGACAGATTACAGAAAATTTGGAGAATTAGGGGGGAAAACATTCTATTTTATGGCAGAGTTTTCTTAATTTATGTGTAGGCTTTTTGATGCTCCTGCTTTTTATTTCAGAAACTGGGATCAGTGAGCTAAATCATATTCTTAAAATGTGGCTGTCATGCAAGTAGTTGTTACTTTAATTTGACATAAAAAAATCAATACTTGATGAGATTTAAGATTTTTGGTGGTGCATTCTGCCAGTGTCTCATTTAGTTTAGGACCCTGTGTGATGAGAAGCTGGTCCAAGGGATTGCCTCTTTCAGGTTGCCTGGTGGTTTTTATGTGTGTTTTCTTCTTTTAGGAGTCAGGGATATAATAAATCCCATTAATCTTCAGACAAGTTAAAACTTATCCAGGCTCCCTGTCATTTGGTCTTTCTCTTCAGCTTTTTCTGCTCTGAAAACAAATGTACAAAAGCAAATATGAGCAGGAAGTGGAGGGGAGGGTAAGAGAGAAAAACAGATCAACCTTATCTGGGGTCGCTCCCCCTTCCCACAGTTTAGCTCCTAAGCAGATGGATGTGGGTTTCCAAATGTCATCTTTGGTGTATCTGAATAAGGCTTTTAAAGCTGTTGTACCATATTTTAACACTTTCCATTAATAGCTTTGCAAATTAGCACTCTGTCTGCTTTGACCTTTGACCTCTGAGTTGCCTGCCCAATTTACAGATATGCTACACAAAATCACAAGATTTTATATCCGTAGCTGCTGAAATAAGCTGTGAAAATGTAGAGGGATATGAATTTTTTAAAGGGCTTTCAGTGCCACACGACACTTCATAGCCATGATCATTAACTGCTGCTGTCTAATTGCTAGAGCTTATTTTTCAGTGTCAGTAGAGTTGCTGTATGGAAAAAACGTGGACATGTAATGCTTAGTTCAGTGAAACAAAATTTAACAGTCTTAGTGTCTGTTTAAAGGAAGGGATTATTAGGTTTACAGTGCCTAGAATGTATAAAATACTGCCCACCCACAGTGTTCCCAACAACGTTCACTGCAATTGCTCCAGTGAGCTGCTGGTCTTGCAGCTTTATCCCCCTGTTGCATGTGGGGTCATTTTTCTCTTATTCCTTCTTATGGGTAACATTCTCACCTGTTGTGAGAATTGTACAAATGCTTTTGGTCTTTCTAGGTGATTCCTAGAGGATTTAGGTTGGGTGTTAAGTGTAAGTGCTATTGATAGAAGTCCTGTTTTGTGTTATCCCAAAGGGGTGTTCACAGGAAAGTTCTTCAGGCATTTCTGATCCATTTGTGATTACTATGCACCTGATTATTTGTAATTTTGTTGCTATTTGATTAAAATATTGACAGTGAAAATACATTCTGCATCCCACTTGGTTTAGCGTCAAACAAAATGCAGTATTTAAACAGCTCTGGCATTTTTTTCTTTATAGAGTTGCACATTTTGAATACTTATCCACACACAGTAAAACTGTTCTTCTGTGCAAGTACCATAGGGCACTTGCTTCTGAAATCCTAGAATAATGGAGGGTGTAATTTGTAACTTTTAAAATGCTTTTTTCCTGTCTACCCACCCATTTGTTTCCATTGCGTTTTGTCATGGTATTAAATGCTTGTAGGAACATTCCAAACTGCAGTGGTGTGCCTATTCAAACAAGTAATCAATCAAAAAATTAACTTTCCATCACAGCAATTGGCTTATGCCTCTAAAATTCTAGTTAGAATAGGCTTCATCTGCAATGGAGTTAAATTTCTTTTCTGATCACTCTAAATTAAATTGAGAAGATTAAGTTTTTCTGTTAACTAAGTCTCTTCATCCTAAATGCAAAATGGGAAGATGTGCAGGCTTTTACATTCTGGCTGTATCAAGTCAGTCTCACCATGAAGTATTGAGTAAAGGCTCTTCTCTTTCCTCATTTTCTCTCTTTCTAAGTTCCAAGTAACATTTGCCTTCTTCACGGGGTTGTTTGTGTGTTAGGGGCTCAACCTAGGAACTGTATGGCTTGGGGGGGGTTCCACATGCTGTACTGAGCAAGGGAGAAAGTTCCTCTTGCCTAAATGACTACTAGCTCGTCCACCTAGGGCTTAGGGACATCCCACCAGCAAAAAATGCCCAATAATCACTCCCGGATTGCAATTCTGGTGTTTATTTTTAGCAGAAAATTGTGTTCTGATTGCTATAAATAAAAGCAGTGAATGATTTAGGTACTGTCACTGTTGTGGACAGCAGCAAACTTCCTGAAATGCTGTACTTTCCATATAGAGTCTCTTGAAGACACCGCTGTCACAGGCAAGTGAATTGCACTTCCCTCTTTCATTACAAGGAGCCTATTTTGCTCTCTGTTCCTGAGGCTCTGTGCACAGAACTCTCTTGACATCAGCTGAGCACAGGTTCAGGTCGTGAGGGAGGAAGGGCAGAATAGAAGTTGGTTTCTGAAAGAAGAATTTTGTCTTTAGTGATGAGAGGCTACTCCTAGGTTTAATGAAATGCGCCAAGTCTCCTTGTATTGCAGATTTTTATGTGCAGTTTACAGCGTTAACCACTGAAAAGTTAAGCTGAATGGACTATTTGAGGTCCTATTTTGTTCTGGCTTGCATTATGTAAACCTCTGAAAATAGTGATTTACTGTGTAAATGTTTCTCTAACTAATGTTAGGGTGATTAACTAGTGTTTTTTTGGAAACTGTCTTGGAAATCTGTTTTATTGCATACAAGACTACCATAGGGTTCAGCATCATTTTATTTTCCTGATTTGTTATAGGAAACGTTCTCAAATACAATCAGCATGATTTATATAAAATGATCGAGCTTTTCTGGTGAGAGATAATTGAGATCTAATCTGAATCCCTGACGAACCACAGCTTCCTGCATTGGCCTGTTGCTATTGGTAACATAAAGGGAGTAAAATAGAACTTCATATGAAATGCCTTTAAACTTTACTGGCATGTACAGGCATGGAACAGCGTTGAATTTTTTAGTTTAATCTTTGAGAAGCCGACGTGTTAAGGAAATGCTTTTTCCATATTAAGTGAAGATGAATTTAGGAAGAGTACTGCTAGGAAAAATAACTGCTGTTTCTTACGAGGAGCGGGTAAGTGATATGAATTATATTTAGCTAAAGCAAGGCATTGTTGTAGTGAGAAATTAGAATAGGCTATTGTTATTGGCAAGAAATTAGAGAAGAATGGGATCAGCTTCAGAATGCTTTTTCCTTAGCCTTTAAGCTTTTTTACTTTAAAGTATTTGAGTTAAAATTCCTTTGTAAATGCAAACGTTGGGTTTTATTCTCAGAGAAAAGTAATATTGTTATACCAACTAACACTGAGATTTTGATATGTATTTATGAACTATGCCCATTATGTATAAAGCTAAAAACCCAGTATGTTTATAATGTGTGCCTATTATTTAATTATGTGCAATGTATTTTGTATATGCTTTCTGTACCATTATATCAATATTATATCTTTAGGTAAGACTGTATATATTTTGTATATATCTTTATAAAAATAATTTTAGGGATGGATTTGGCACTTAAGGTACTGTGTTTAGATGCGATAAGATTGGTTTTGTCTGGGGTAAAAAGTTGAACATTTATTTCTTAAAGGAATTCCAAATGTCACATAATTTATTCCTCATATGTTGTTTTTATAGATTCAAATATTTGAAAAGATTATATGGAATTTATTCAGTAAAGTTATTGTACAGTAGTTGTACAATATGTTTTTCTTCAGAACTCTTACATATAGAATGCTTTTGTGTTAACTGTTATAAATGCAATTTGGTGGTAGGGAATTGAAAAGTGAAATTGTGTAATAGTCCTCCTTTAAGTGGCATTCTGAAGGGGCACTCTTTTCAAAGAATTCTAAATGATGAAATTATTTGCAATAATATTTTGAAATGGGGATAAAAAGCCTGTTGTGTTATGCTACTTTTTAGGTGAGAAGTACATTTGAGATTATTTATTAGAAGGAAAAACTAGCAATAATTGATAAGTAATATGGCTTTATTTTGTATTTAAAATGTTAGAATTGTATATACCATATTTTGAGGCACAATCTGCCTCCCCTCCCAGTGTCCACTGGAGTTCATGGCATGAACTATGTTGATGCTGTAATATATTTGAAAATACATATATATCATGTAAATCCTGGAGTAATGTGACTGAAGACCTTGGGATCTGCTCATAATTCATACCTTGGCAAAAGAAGAAGTTGCTTCAGGTGATTTAAGAAGTAGTTTGAACAAAGCTAGATGCAAGCAGTTAACTGAGTGAAGGCTTTCCCTGAGATAAGTGACAGAATATTTGAAAGTTGGCTCTTTGTATTCAGCCTGTAAATCTTCAGAACCCTAGCGTTCAGATTTCCTAGCGTTAGCCTCTATACTGAAATCTTATGAGAAAATTAGTTTAGAAGGTTGGAGCTAGGTGTGCTATTCTAACCTGAAAGGCTTATTTACAGGGACTTTATAAAATAGTGTGTGAAGTGATGTTGTACTGGGTAAGTAACAGATTCTGGCAGCACTCAGAGAATTCTTTGGATGCGGCAAGAAGTCGATGCCTGTATTGCAAGAAAGCGTGCTTTGGAAAGGAGACAGAGAGGTCGTTTTTAATCCCTTTTATTCCAAATCTTTCTGGATGCCCAGGAAAAGAATAGAGGTTCCTGTTTAGTCTGTGATTCTGTCACTGTTAGAATAGGAGAGGGAAATACATCTTCACTCTCCTTACAGATTTTACCCTCTGTGTCTCAGGGGGAGTGGGAAACAGAGATGCCTTTCTTGGCTCAGGAAGGCACTCACCCCCACTGGAATGGCACAGATGATTTCATGTCGCTCCATTTTACTGCTAAGGCCTGGCATTTCCCAGTATGTGTCACCCCTGCCTGTATCCCCCTCTTTCCCTTTGTTCTACTCCAGTATTTGAGCATGACTTCAACTTGAGTGACAAATCTTGAGGTGGAGAAAAAGGACATTTTTGTGTTGTGTTACCTGGGTAGTTGTACACATGGATTTGCTCAATATAAAGTCTGGGCTGTAGATGGGCTAATTCTTGATTTTCTGCAGGATATTGTTATGGCAGAATTGGACAGTACCTAGTCATTCCCCTGGGACCCGATCCATGTAAAATGGAACATGTAAGATGGAACTAAGTGGATAAGAGTTTCTGTCACCTGAAAGATGTCATCAGACAAGCTTCATGCAGAAGTGCACACATCTAGCAGGTTACAGGCCATGAAAGCTAAAAGATACAGCCTGTTACAACCTTATGAACTTTCAGCCTTATGAATTATTCTCCTCTATGCCTCACTTGCTTTGTACCTTGTTGTTGGTTCAAGGTACGATGTTGTCTACTTCTGTTCTGGAAAAAAAATTAGGTACTCACAAAGTAGTTTTCTCCCTGATAATTATTGTAAGCTTAAACTATTTTAGATTTGCTGCTAGCAGATCCTGAACACAACATCAAAAGCTCACAGGCTCTCCTGGTTTTTCCACCTAGCAAAGAGAGATGATGCAAAGGGAAATGTAACATGTTTTCTCTTATTCAGAACTTTATGCTGTCAAATACATGCTGCAGCATTTGCCAGTTTAGAGGGACCTAGAGCATCTTTTGCTGTATGGTAACTGGAAAGCCACTCTTCAGCTTGCTGGCCCTGCCACTGAGCTTCCCTCTCAAATCACAGAGATCCAGACCCTGCCCTGAAATCCCTGGAGCAGAGTTGCATCCCCCAACTCTGCGGGGAGTGTGAGTGTCTGTGTAGCTCAGCTGCTCATCCAGCTAGATGAGCAAGCAGAGTTCCCATGAAGGGATATACTGGAAGGCATTTTAGCTGTCCTAAATTAGATTTATTTTTTAAATTTTGGTAGTTTGTTGCCATCTGATTCCTGGCATATACCATGGGCTTTTTCCTAAACCAATTTGGTAACTGGGGTAATTGAAAGAACCAATTTCAGTTCTTATCTGGTTGTGAAAGATTTGATGGTTTCGTAGAGTTAGATTTTATCTCTGGATGATAGCTCATGTGTACATTCACAACATATATGTTCTGTCATTTGGAATGAAATGCTTAAATACTTAAAAAAAAATCCTCACATTAGCCCTAACTGGCACAGAGTCATGCCCTGTCTTTCCTCCTCTTACAGAAATGGCTTCCTACAGGAGCTTTTCAATTTTATAGCTTTCTGATACATATGGTTTTCAATTGGTGGTTTTTAATATGTGTGTAGTGTTAAATTTCATCAAATAATCCAACTTTTTATGTGTAGTAGATTAAATTTTATCCTGAAGAGCCTCCAGTGGTGGGAAACAAGAGTGCTGAAGAATGAAAAAAAGCCCCCAACATAAACTGTATTTTTAAAATGAGATCATCATAGTATTTAAAAAAATCTGGTCTTGCAACTTATACCTTTCAAAGACAAATCTAGACAAGTTTCAGCTGAACAGTTTAGAAGAGAAACTTCTTTGTCTGAATGTGGACTATATGCAATTTCTAACAGGTTTAAACTGAGATTTCTAAGTACTCACAAACGTAGTTTGAACATATTACTGTGAATTCTTAAACAGTCATGACAAGCTTTAGTTTCTAGGTTTTATTGAATTAGGTTGTATTTAGTTACACAGATGAATTGAAGGAAATATTCTTGAAACACATTTAATTCTGTGATCTATAGAAATAAATGGATAATGCTTGGAACATGATAGGTATATTTAGTGAATCTGTAATGCAAAATATATTCCTCCTATAGCTGCTTTTCTAAAATGCTCTAACATAAAAATCACTAAGGCCTTGCCTGGAGAGGTTTTAAGATGCTGATATATGTAATGTAATGAGTCATTTAAAATAAACAAGCAAAACCAACCTGTGGTGTGTAGAAAGTTCACTGCCTTAATTTATGCTAAATAGATTGAGATAAAACTCTCAGTTTCCATCCATGATTGAGCTTTTCATTGAAATTGCACCATTTTCCCTTTAAAATTATATTTTATAATTGTTAACTTCCCAGTTTCTGATAGAATTAGTATGAATATTCTCTCTGCTATCATGAAAATTCTATTAATTTTGCTTCATACCTTTCAAAACCATGAAGAATTGTACTTGGTGTTTGAATCTAGGTTAATGAAAGCTAACGAAGTAAATGACCATTCCTAAAATATAGATATTTTGAAAGGACTTTGTTTTTTTCTTTTTTTCTGTCTAATGTGTAAACTGATACTGTTACTTTACTTGGAGTCATCTTTTCTTCACTCTTTTAGAAATGACACTGAAGTTGTTTATTCATTAACTGTACTGTACAATGATGTGACTGAGAAATTAGAAGCAATCACATTTATAAACCAGATTTCAGTAATGCAAATTAAATTTTCTAAATTACAAATATTAATTAAGTTATGGCTTCTGAATTTATAACATGATCACTAGGCTTATGTGCAAAACAGAAGTAGAAAAGATGTCCTAAGCCCCACTGAAGGATTGTAACCAGAACCATGTTTTTGATACCTGAAACAAAGCTATTAAAGGGAGATGCTCTTTGTTACATTATTATGTTTCACAGATCCAGAAGCATTTATGTAGTTAAGCAAGAAGTGCCACCATTTTTTCATTTTTAAAATCTTTTTCATGAGAGGTGTATTTGTGTTTATCTGAACGAGCACCAGGGGAATGCTGTCAATAGAGGATAGTTTAGACTTTGGAAGTCCCAGAATACTTTTGTCAAAGAGTAGATCAGATCCTCTCCTGCTGATGGGAATGGTGAGGCCACAGCACTTTGTAACAAGTGTTGTAACAGAGGCTGTTAACAGTAGGGTGAGAGCCTGCAGTGGAAGAGAGAAGGAAAGGAGAAGGTATTACTAAAGGTTTTTGTGGATTTTGAAGAAGAGTGGGAGTGTTTGTTGCCAAGGCTGAAAAACACAAACTATGGAGAGGTAGCTGCTAGCTTGAATTTTTATATTTGTGCTTTTCATCTTCTGTGTGTTTCTGACCTTGAAGAAGTTTTAGATACTATAGGGCATTGTTTCCTAGCTTTTTAATGAGCAGTACAAATGAAGAGAATATTTTTTAACTATTTAGAAGGTTTTTTAAAGGTTCAAGGACACTTTCAATCACCAAGAAAAGATTGGCCAAACTAAAATAAAAATACTTTCTATTAGTCATTAAAAAATCAATGCAAACTTAAATCTAAAAACCATTTGTCCTTCAGACTTCACTCAGCTGAGTGTCAAGGTTCAAGCATTGATTACCTCTTTGGGAAATGGTCAGTACTTGGATTTAATGAGGTGTTACATGCCTTGAGGTCATTTATGATTAAAATGGAGAAGTTTAGGGTAGATAAGCCCATGAACTTCAACAATTAGAATACTAATTGTCCTTGACAAGCTGATGTAAAATATAGGTAGAGGTGGTGAAGAGTTCTTACTTATTGGAAGTTAAGTTCTAGCTTATTGCAAGCACTCTGAACATCCTTTTGTTTCTGTGACAGTCAGAAGTGACTGACAGGGAAAGTTTTTAGAGTCACCTGATAAAACACTGAATTTTCATTTTAATGCCACATATCTCCAAATACTACAGCAAATGAAAATGCATGAGATATTGTTTTAATTCATATTGTTTTCCAGTCTTTGCAGGTCAGTTTTAGGTATCTATCTTGTCACAAGTACCAACTAATTGGTAGTTAGTTGCCCCTCCAAGAAGAACTTTTGGGAGCAATGTAGTTACCACAGCAGGAAATGCTTCTTCCAGTAAATACTGGTGGGATCAAGTCCCTGGACAGTAGTGGTTGAAAGGCCTGGGGTGAATTTCATGCTGGGGAGAAAACAACTGGCTTCTTTAGATTTTCCTCTCTAATATTATCTCTTATTAATAAGATGATGAAAGTAGCTAACACTGCAAATACTAACTGAATCTCAAAGATTTCTGATACTTGCCATGAAACTTCAGTAACACTTCTTTTTTCTTTTTTTCTTTTTTATTGCAGTCAGCAACTGTTTCTGATGGAGGTAAGCTGAAGCTTTTTTTTTACTTTTATAATGAAAAATAATCAATTTTCCACATTAAGCAACATAATATATGGTAAATTATGTGATATATTACAAGATGTAAGTCCGAGGTGGTGCAGAACTCTGTGGCTGCTTTGGGAACTGTGCCAGTGAAAATATTTCAGGCTTGTGTTCAACATACTTTTTTTTCACTGGTTTATTTGCATTTTTTTTGGGTACACTTTTTATATATGCACATTTTTATTATAACTAGGCTTCTTCATTCAAAATAATAGAGGCAGAGCTGGTAGACTTCTGTGTAATTGGATGGTACATAAAATCTCATTCTCTGTTTTACTGTCCTTTACATACCTTGTTTGCTCTTAAAGAGAGGCTCTAGCTTCTAAGTTGTAAGCTGTGTTGGTACATTTGTTGAGGTTGAACTTTCTTAAGTGTGATCCTTTCTGAGAAGGGGGTAAGTAATTTGATATTTGTAAAATCCCAGCATGGAGCTTTTGCACTTCTGGAGTACTTCTAAGTAAACTCCTCTTTATTGCACATAAGCTGGTTTGTTTTGATTTTAACATGCCTTTAATGTTTTAAAGGATGTCCACTCTTTGTTAAACATTAGAAGATGATTTCTCTGAAGCTTTGAAGTTAATTGAAACAGTTTGAAAAGGCTTCCTTAATGGAATAAAGGAATTTGTATAGTGTAGGGTATACAGGAGATAGCTTTTCTCCTTGTCTTCTCTGGCAGGAGTTGGTTCACTTGATCCTGCAGAGAAACTCATGTATTTTTGCATTTGATTTTCTTTGACAACATTACAAGACAAATTTATTAAATAAAAAGGGCAAAAAGGAGCAAGCTGTGCTGCCGTAATCAGTGCAGTGAAATTGGAAAAAAATATTTGGAATTCTAAGGATAATTTTTTTTATATTACATGCAAATGTAAGTGAAAATTAACAATAATATTTACAAAACTTCTTTATATCCTAATTTCTGATTCCTTGCAAGACTAAAACTGCACTTCAGTAAAACATTACTGTTTTGTCCCTTTTACTGGAGCCATTTTCCAGTGGCTGATTTTGTCAGGTATTTTCCTTCTCTGCTGCTGACACAGTGTAAAGCTTTACTGTCCTTCTGTCTGGAGAGAAGTAGACTCTGTGTTGTATCTGTCTTGTCTGCAAAGTGACAAAACAACAGAACAAAAAATAATAGTGTTTATTCTGCTTTTAATTTCTAAAATGTAGCATGTGTTTTTCTGGGAAAAATAGGTTTTTTTTTTCCTCCACACGCTACCTTCTTGATATAAAAATCAAAGCAGACCACAGACTTTCTGATTGTGTATGCAGTTGTTGAGGACCAAAAATTTGATTGATTTTTTTTATGCAATACAATGTACTTGTGTCTTGTCTCCACAAAGGGTCTTGTTCTATGTTAATGAAAGTTATTTTGTTGCTTATCTGGACTTGGAAATCCCTTGATAGTACTCATACAATAATAATTTTAAGATTTTTATCCTTCCAGCTGGAAATCTGTTTTAAAAATTCCACTTATTTTCAGTTCTTCCAATACAACTTCTGTCTTATTCCAAATCTGTAGGTAACTGTTTTCAAAATTAATTCTATACAGTTTTTTTAACTCATGAAATCTAAGGGCCATGTAAGGTCACAGAGGTGAAAAAAAACAGCCAAGAAGTTACGTGCAATTTTCTGCTGAATTGTATTCCCTATTTTTTTGCTAGTTCAGAATTTAACATGAACTCTCTCTTCATTGTTAAATGCTACTTAAGAAGGGGTATAATTTGTGTAAAAGTGGTTGTTGAACTATATTGAATAATATTGAATAAATATTTAAATACCCAGATAGTGGGTTGGAAAAAATAGGAGCCAGAGAGACTAACCAGAGAAAGTGAAGTTAAATGAATTCCTACTTCATTTCAAGCTGCACTGAGTAAAAAGTTCTGATTCATGTGTGAATTTTATTTTCTAACATTTACTTTCATTGAGTATGTCACAGCATGGAAATTTTTTCAGTTTTCCTTAGTCTCACAAATAGATCCACAGACTTAGATATTTTAGGGTATGTCTAGTTTAGAGAAATTTTCACCAGTGTAACCATTAGTACAGGACTGTATATTTCCCTTCCTAGACTAAATCTTTATCATCACAGAATCACAGAATGATTTGGGTTGGAAGGGATTGTAAAGGTCAACTTGTTCCAACCCCCCCTTGCCATCCAACCTGGCCTTGACACTGCCAGGGATGGGACATCTACAGTTTCTCTGGGCAACCTGTTACAGTGTTATCATTGCTGTCAGAGTGAAAAATTTCTAATATCTAATCTAAATCTACCCTCCTTCAGTTTAAAGCCATTACCCTTTGCCTGCTCTTGTCAGAAGTCCCTCTCCAGCTCTCTTGTAGCCCCCTTTAGGTACTGGAAGGTGCTCTAAGGTCTCTCCAGGACCCTCTCTTCTGCTTGGTATTATTAATTAATATTAGTATTTGTACATATAACTAGATACTATAAATACTGTTAGGCTTTAGTTTGGGAAGAAAATTCATGTGTAAAAAGTAATTAGGTGTTTATATACATCTCTTCAGTATAGTGGGAGGCACAACAGTTCTTTGTACATTTTCTTTCCAAAGTCAATAAGATTTATGTCATACGGCTTTTATGTTAGAGCCCAGCCCTGGAAACCTTGTTGTGTTTATTTTATATTTTACATCCCAGCTTGTGCAAGGCTGGGATGTTCTTATCAGCCAAAACTCTGCACTTGGGCATTGCAAGATAGCTGACTCGTAAATTAGTGTTGCTTTCCAGATGTGCTGACCAGTGGCAGCTCTTAACTGTAATTGATTTGTGTAATGAATTGCAGACAATCAGAATGCAAACTGTAATAGTGCTTAGATGCAAGATTACTGCTGTAGATCAGCTAATCTGCAGCACCTCTGCTCTAGGAGTAGCAGGAACCATTTCATGTTACTACAGCGACCTGTAATTAGCAGGTTTCTCTTACTTCCCACCTCAGAAACTGTCCTTTGCTGCTGACTGTGGGAGCTGTGGGAGTGTGTACACAGCACGCAGGCTGTGCCTGATGTTTTGAGCACTGTGCCATCTAAATTGTCACAGGGATGATCAATAGCCCCCCAGATAATGTCTGACTTTGCTATTTATACCTGGAAGGCGCTTTAGAAAGGAAGAACCTTGAGGTCAAAGGATCTATAACAGAAGTACGATCATCATTCATCTCCCAGACAGAGGTGGTGAGGTATCTGAGCTAGTGAGAATGTCTGAGTCAGTTCTCACCTGCTATTCCCTGCAGAGATCAGTTCCACAAAGCTGAAATACTTCAGCCTAACAGATACTATGTGCACATATTTTTTCCTAAGATACTACTTTGCTGTAGTTTCTGCTGCTTTTTGCTTTTAGTGTTCTTCACTTGGAAAGAATTTTCATAAGGAAAAGTGTTCCTAAAGACCTTTCTGAAAGGAATCTGATGTTTGCAGTAATAAATAATGTAAAACTGTGTTTTAAAAAGTAACCAAAGAAGATAAGGCAAAAAATTTGCAATGAAGTGCAAAATAAAGCAAAACAGTGTTTATGCTTTTTGCACTATAAATACAGATGGATTGTTTCCTCTAACAGGTATATGACTTATTTGTCAGTTCTGCTGGTGGTGAATGCTCACTGTAGCTGTGTTCCACTGCAGCATAAATAATTCAAGTTCCTTTAGCAGCAGTGGCAAAAGGTCTTTTCTTTAAATTATTCATGTAGCATTTTATAATGCTTTGTGTTAAGTATACTATTGCTTCCCTCTGCTTGAAGCAACGAGGGTAAGGAATCAGTTTGTTTAGAATGGTGTTAGAAGCTCTCAGGAATTGCTGTGGGGAACTTTGTTAGCTTCCCTCATCCCAAAATTGCAGAGGAACAAACAATGTGCTGTACAGTCAGACTAAGCTGCACCCAATGGGTTCCGGGACGTTTCAGCTGAACTTGGTATGGATTCAGAAGGATGGCTGTCAGTGAAGAGCTTGAAGTATTTGATTAAGTGGCACCACAGTGGTTCTTACCAGCTTTATCCAGGTAATGTATTTAGTGATTATATGATTTGTGTGCATTCCTGTGATTATAAGGAATGTGCTTAGCTTCTCACAACAATAAAAAAAAGTATTTGCAGGTTGAAAAATGTATACAAAATTCATACAGATGCATACAAAATAGCCTTCATGTATTGTATTCAGGCTTATGGCTTTATATTATCGAAACCAAAACTTCTGAAGCCATCCTATCCTGAGTACTTTCAAGAGTTAGTTGATTAAATGCCTGTATTTTCTTACATAATGCTGTTTTTGTAAAATAAATAAAACTAGGACCCTCCATGGAATGTGTAAACACAAAAAGGTCAAAACGTTGTGTTTTGAGGATTTTTTAGATAGCATTCTGTGTCAGTTCTGTATTTCCAAAAGACAATAAATGAAACTGAATGAATTTGTACTCAAAGTGGTTTTTCCTCAGTAGGTATGGCTGCTATCAAGCAGAACAAAAATAAAGTTAGGTCCCTGGGATTTGAAATGTTTGATCAAGAAGCCTCCTTTTACAGTTAATACAATATAAGCCAGTGCTTCCAAGAGTGATGACAAAGGAAGGCAGGCATTTGGAAACTTCCCAGCACTGCTGTAGTCCATCTTGTCCATGCAGAGCTGGGACTTTTCACATTTAACTCGTCTGGCATCCTGAGATTCCCAACTGCTCCTTTTCTTTTTTAAAATATTTTATGAGGAGGAGGAGGAGGAGGAGTCCACTTTGCACAAGAGCACTGTGGTGAGAACATTTGAGGGTGGGAGTCAGGGCTCTGTTTCCTCTGATGACCATCACAGAGGGCTCATCAGATGAAATATGTGACCCGGCTAGAAAGTTGCTCCATTCCTGCTTTCCAAGGTGGGCTGTGTGTACCTAGGAATGCATGAGCTGTGAGAGTCAGGAAACCTGATGCTGGAGTCTTACATTGGAAACATTCCTCTGCAAGAGGAGTGGAGCAGGAGTTATGCCGTATACAGTCTTCATTTAAGTGTGATTTGGATAAATTTGCCACTAATGGTAGAGTCAGGGAGGTGTTTTTCCTTGTACCTTTCTTTTTCTCCAGTTCTAAATGGTGAATCTGCTCTAGGCTGTAACTGTTGTAATTGCAACTGATGATCTGGGTGGTAAAAAACTAGAATAACCAAGCCTTTTCTGGCAAACAACCTTTTCTGTACTGTTTTCAGCTTGATGGGTACCACAGCAGAAAGCTCTACAGATTTTAAAAGCAAACCGACTGCATTTTTTCATTAAGGGAAACCAAAGCTGTGCCAGGGTTAAGTATAAATTAAAATAGTTCTTTTTAAAAAAAGTCTGAATTACCTAAATTAAATCTATGAGAACAGAGACAGTTTACTGGGAATGAGCAATCCATTAATGCTATGTTAACATATTGGAGAACCTGTGCTAGTAGCTCTTTGGTTGTTGGAAATAGAGTCTTATTTTGGTTCATTTGTTTTCATGGGATCTCCAGAGTCGGGAGCGTATCAGAGGAGGGAGAACCCGGTGCAGTTGAGAGGAGTGTAACTCTGAGGAGCTGGAGAGAGCAGGCAGCTGGTAGCAATTAAAGGTAGTTAGCAGTTACCCACTGGTGTAAACACTGGAGGCTGTAATTGCAGTTTGGTTTCCCGGCTGCCATGGGGAAATTGAACGCCTGCCACTGGGAGGGAAGTGATGCTGACTGGCTGATGATTGCTGTGCCTGCCACTTCCCAATCCCTTCTGAGTCCTAAGGCTCTGTGACTCCAGGATCCAGAGCTGAGCTCTTGGTGTGGCTGCTCCCTAATTTCTCTCTGTCAGCCAAGTAGGTTTCAGGGGTTTGGTTTGTGGGATGAGTTTGCCTTTCTGACTTTGCCTGAAAGGAAAAAGGAAATTTTCATCATTCATCATTGGAGAACGCTGGGGATTGAACCCTCCAGGAGTGAGGCAGTATCTGAAACTATTCCAGATCTACGAAGAAGTGGGTGTCTATTTATATCCTGGACTGTAAAATAGAACATATCCACCTGCGGAGTTAAAACACTACAGATAATAAAGTTAGATATTCTCTTCAGATTCACATTAACTTCTTTCACAATAGTTTCACTCTGGTGACAGGTATTCTCTAATGAAGTTAACAGTTGACTTGGTTATGCTCTTTCATGTGTCTTAAAGGAAAAAGTGAATAAATATTTGTATAAGAAAATTTGGCATTATTTGCTGAGTGTTTGGAATCAGCTTTGATTAACATGGTGATTAGGCGAACAAAATTATTTACATACCTGATTTGTTACTAGTGTCCCTAAATATTATCATTGTTGAAAATACAAAGTTACATTTTGTTCTTCCCTCATCTAATTCTGTATCTTTGTCTTGTTTTATTTTTGTCTTAGAAAATAGCTTTGCTTACAGAAACTCAGAGTAGGTAACTGTTACATCTTAGTGAATATCTCTAAGCTAAGAATATGTTTAAAAATGAAGTTTTGGAAATCTTAAATTAATTTTTTTCTTATCTTTACAACTATCTTTATAATTTTTTCCAGTGCTTCTAACTGTTTTTGAATGGTGCATTTTTTCAAAGCTCTTACTTCCAGGGAGGAACAGTAATGTTTCTGTAACATGAAGTTTGGAAATGCAAAGTGTTTTCAAATACTTCTAACATGAAAGAGGACCTTGGGAGATCGTATAAAGTAGGGTCTTTTTAGTGAAATTACTCATTGCTTTAGTTAGTCTAAGTGATTAACTGAGGAAAACCCTAAAAATATCCTTGTGAAGCACAGTCCATTTCTGACTGGTTGTGAATTCAGTTTTCTCAAACAGATTGCATCTCTATTGAGCTGCATAGTTGCTTTTCCATTTGGCATAAAATTGCTGAATACCCCATCTATTTAATTTGAGGGTATTTTTTCTCACATCTGTTACTGCAAATTTTTCAAGTAATTGAATGTCTGTGATTTTTTCATCTCCTCATCAAAGAATCTCCTACAGTTTGGCATCTCTGTGTGCAACCTGTCCTGCTCAAAGCAGGGAGATCAGACCAGGTAGCTCAGGCTTTAGTTGTGTCTCCACAATGAATTAAACCTTACATCACTGTGAAGGGTGTGAAGGCAGCTGTGAGTTCAGCATTACCAGTTTTACATTTGTGTACGCTTGGAGGTGTAGGGACTGTCCTGTAAAAGGGTGTGCAAGAAGTAAATGACAAATCTGTGAATAGAGCCCTGCTGTAAGCAGTTCCCTCTCTTAGTTACAGCAGCCATTTCTTTCCCCTTTCTACTTCTGTGAACAAATGGTCACTGACATTTTTTTGTTTGCTTATTTTGTTTACTGACATGACAAAGATGATACTTGAAATTTTAGTCTGCTTCATAAGGGTTTTTTGTTTTGTGTTTCCCTGAGTTCTCCATGGGTTCTTGTTAATCTGTTTCTCGGAATAAAAAATTGCTTCTGTTTTTTCAAGATCTAAAGAATCTGGTAATTTCTCATCTTGGGGTCTCTAGATTATTCCAGTATGTTGGCTGGAGTCTGGAAGGGGTCCCTATTTTTATCAGAAATCATAATAGATGGAGTATCTATGGTTTGATGTTTCTTACTTCCTGTGGATGAGGCAGGCATCCCTTACTAGCTCATTTTCCTAATGTTCTTTTTCACAATTGACTCTTCTCCTAAATTTTCAGTATTAATGGGAATCTTGTATTTCCATGTAAAATTTCACAGATTGCCTGTCTACCAATTGAAGTGTACATGAAATTTTGCTGTCTCCTATCACCTAACAGGTTTTTGCCCACATTCTGATGGACAGTGGATTCTTGAAGGTCAACTTTCCTCGGATAATCTTCTGAAGGAGTGCAATCCATAGTGTGAAAAATATAAAGAGCAAAATGTATTTTATTTTGTGGAACAAGATAAAAGATTTATTTTTGGGCCTGCCCCTTTTGCTTCTGCCAGGGGACTGCTGTTAAGAAGAAACTTGAGAGGTGTTTGGGGTGTTTTTTTCTATGCAGTTGCTCTTAATAAAAACGGAGAGGGATATTTAGAAGTCTGCACCACTGTGACCTTGACCAGGAGGTGTGATAAATAAACAATACTGAAGAGTAAAAGTGAATAGTACTTTATTGACAGATGTCATTTCCTTTATTAACAGAGCTGAACAGCACTGAATTGAAGGACTGCATCAGTGAGAACAGCCTCAGTAGCAATGCCAGCCTTCCCAGCGTGCAGAGCTGCCGGCGGCTGCGAGAGCGCAGAGTTGCGAGCTGGGCTGTTTCCTTTGAGCGGCTTCTTCAGGACTCTGTTGGTGTTAAATATTTTTCGGTGAGTTTTGAGGGACAGTGAGAGGCTTTACAAAATACCTGATGCTGCTGCAGTAATTTTTCTGTATTCTTTTTTTTTTTTTTTTCGTGGCACTCCCCTTGCACAGGACAAGAGACAGGAGTTCATTCATGCTCTGTTGTTACCTGAGCATCTTTCTGAGTTTACACAGGTTCACAGTTGAGTAAGAATTCATAGTAATATTCAGATTGCCATGCATAGCTTCAATTTTCACCTGAAACTTCTGCTATATTTGGCTTTGTCTGGGAACTTTTAGAATGCTTCCCCATTTTGTAATTTTTTTTTTTTTAATATCTGTAGCCTTTGTACAAGAAGAAGGAAGTACTTTTGGTAGTAAGTAACCCATTTCCTAAGAAAGGGTTGTTATTAACCTCTGTCTCCTGAAACGTTGAAAGCCACATAGAAGATGTTTTCAATGATAGAGTGGCTTATTTTCCTGCAAAAGGTTTTTCGAAATACTTTTTGGAAGTAGTTATGGTAGTTAAGAGCACTGGTTAAAACTGCAACTTGAAGGAGTAATGCTGAGTATTTGCAAAGCATAAATGCTTTGCAATACATAAATACTGTTCTGCACAGCACATTTATGAAGTTGTAAATAGCATCATCTCTATTTTACAAGGAAACTGAGGGTATATACTTTTGCTTTGTTGCACTCAGAGTATGTTGCTGATTCTGAATGTGTTACACAGGGACAGTTTGGGCTGCCCAAGTAATTTTCACAATGAGAATATAAGGAAACCTGTGGTATAGGAGAGGTAGATTATTGGAATCTGCAGTAACTCAACTTTTGTTTGATATAAAAGTATTAAGAGATCACAATGGTTAATAAGCAGACTTCCATGTTAACTGGTGGGGGAACCCCAAACCCACATTAACAGTCAAAATTTGTTTGTGGAAACAGAGAAGAGGAAAGCAAAATAATACATCCTGGATATTGTGTTCCTTAGTTTAGCAGAGCAGTCTGAGAGTTAATAGCATTTCTGCTTTCATACTGAGACTTCTTGTCAGGCTGGAAGAAAAATTACAGTTCAGATCTGGTGTAGGAGTCCATCTGAAAAATTATGTGGTTCATGGGGCTTCTACTGAAAGTTCAGTTGACTTAGTTCTAATTACTTGTAAACCTCTGGTAAACTTGTGTACACTTAGGAAATTGCTGCATTAAATTTTTAGCTGTTATGATACTTCAAAACGTACATTATAAATGTAAAAGTAACTTATATAATTTTAATAAATGTTCAGATTAAAAGGTTAAAGGTACACTTCATTTCAGCAAAAGCCAACCTCAGATATTCTGGAAGTTTTACTTTCCCCCCACATTTTATTCTAATTAGAACTTCTTTTTACAAACACTGCAAAAGTGCGTATCTTAAAGAAATACCAACTTTAAAAAACAATTAGGGAATGTTAAAGTTTATTGTGTGCACCACCATTTTCTTGAGGCCCAGGAGATGTCCAGAGCCATTGCTTAGGTTTGTTAACCTGGTTGCCTTAAGACTGTGCAGTTACAGATTGCTGCCAGTATCCAGGAACACTGAGGCACCAGCATTTAATTTATGGCTCCATAGCAAGTGTCTTGGTGCATGTGGGATCCAGCATCTGCCTTTCCTGAGGACAACTTTGTCACAGAGCAGGAATTGCTCTCTAAGAAGGAGGGACTTTGCATGTTTTGCAAATATTCGCACTTTGCATAGTAGCTGCTGCTTAGAGCAGTCAGCCAGGAGGTGAGAGCTGTTTGCAGGTTCCCCCCTCGAGGGGTTCAGACCAACCTCAGCAGCTTCCCTGCCATGGCTGGCACCTGCTTGGCTGCCTGATGTTCCAGCTGGGCACTACTCAGCCCTCCTGGAGAAGCTGAGTTGTTGGACAGCCAGCTGTGCCCAAATCCTGTGGCCACAAGGAAGCAAGTGGAGATGGACTCTGGGTTCACAGGGAATGTGCCAAGGGGGAAGTAGGCAGTTGTGTTCCAGTTCTTGCTCGCTAATTTGATTCTCTTTTAATATGTTATTAGATGTAAAGTGCAAAAATGTTCCCCTGACTACTCTCTGGATTGTCTTTTATGTGTTTGGTGTCTCAGTTTAGGTATCTGAAGAACTTTAAATTCAGAGCTTGCTTGGGCATTTAGATTCCCTGTATTGTAGCTTATCTCAGTTGCTTTCTTACAGTTGGACTCTCTAAACTCTATGTAAATCTGAAAAGCACAAATAAGTTTATTTCTCTGGAGATTCTTCTTACACAGCTTTCTGAGGCTGCTTTGTATGATAAGGAAGCTTCACTGATACCCTTGTGATAATTGATTGAAGGTTGTGGTGGATCAAGTTATTTTTTTTATATCTTTGTTTTTCCCCTGATGGTTAAAATGCTTTTAAGATGTTGAGAGAATATTGAATTATACAGATTTGAATACAAGACAGTTTGTAATTGTAGAGTTTTCCAACTGAATCAGTACCAGTATTTATTTGGAATTTAGTATGCTGTAATATAAATGTCCTGATTATTGTATGTTGTACTGGGAGATAGTTTTTTTTTACCTCTCAGTGAGTATTTTCCAAAGAGAAACCATGTAACCACATTGAACACTGATAAAATATTTTTCTTTTTTAGTTGCCATGTGATACAAAAAGACACTGTAATGAATTCAGGATTTATTATGGGCACTTCTTGATAAACATCTACTCTGTTATATCAGTAGAACTGCAATTAAATACAGTTTACAGTGTCACTTTTAAATCTAGTTTATAAACTATTTAAATTTTTATTAAAAGTTTATTCACCAGTTTATGCACTACTTAGCATGACATTTCAAACTTTGTTCTTGCAAATGATTTAATTGTAACTTGATGTATTCTCCTCAGTTATATGCATTTTAAAAGAAGTGAGAAAGACGGGGAGCACCAGTTTTGGTGTATATGTATATGTATTGGACATACACTGTTTTTTACTTTAGAAAAAAACTGGATTGTGGGACTGATTGAAAACTTACAGTTATGCAAACTTTCCAAGCATTATGTATATGTTGTTTAAGCTGGCAAGTAACTTTTCTTTGAGACATTTATTTATTTGCTTTTTTTTTCTGTAGGAATTTCTACGGAAAGAATTTAGCGAAGAAAATATTTTATTTTGGCAGGCCTGTGAATATTTTAACCATGTACCTGCACATGATAAAAAAGAGGTAAGTCAGTGTTGTATTTCAGTACCTTGTGTTGCTTCTTCAAAAATTATTACTCCCTCAAGATTATTGAAATCAATGGAGCTGTGCTTGGTCTGTGTACTGTGACATCACTAAAATAGGGTGGGATGACCTAAATTTAAGATGTTGGATGTGTTTAAACTGCAGCAAAGTGCAGAATAAGAATGAAGTGAGGTATCCTGGATGTTGAAAATGGCCAGCAGTGTAGCCCAGTGCATGGAAGTGCAGAGCAAGTTAATTGACCATGTCAAGGAGAGGCCTCTTACACTCTTTTAGCTAGACTGCCCCCACCAGCCAAGACTGTGTTTGTAAATAACTTAATTATATGCTGTTCAAAGGGTTGGGCTCTCATGTTTGTTCCCAAATTATGAGAATCTCCCTCTCATCCTTTTGAGGGAATCCTACATTGGTCAGGCAGTTTGGGTGAATTTTGAACTTTGTACAGATTGGCAACACTTCTGTCTACACCACAGCCAAATCTAGTCAGATTCATGTGGTGGAAACAGTTTCACCTTCCAAGTCCCTCTTAATTCTTTTGTCTACTAATGAGGTTTTTTTTCCCTACTTTCTTCTGTCTTCAAACAATGTATTTTCTGAACACTAGCCTTAAGGGCTGTGGGCTCAGCTTGGTGGGTTTTTCATTATTTTCGTGATGTGAGTGTTTCAAAGTAAACAAGTTAAAAATGAGTGGTTTTGACTGTAAATATTCATATATATACTTGCCTTTTTCTCACTTCTAGAAATTGAATCTTAGAGGATGTTTTTAAATAGTAACTATTATGTAAAAGGTCTAAAATCTAAAAAAAATCTACTCTCCTTTTTTAAAAAATACCTGCTGTGCTTCACTGCTTGATTATTTTAATTTTTATTTGGAGGACAACTTTTACTGTTCATGAAATATTTGATGAATATTTGTAATCTTAAAGAGAAAACCCTATTTCTGTGCTTAAAACTCGCAAAAGCTGATATATGAAAAATACAAATATAAAAGATTCAGGAGTGGCTATATCTTTTTGGGTGGAATATATCATTGTAAGAAAAGCCTAACTAAAAATGCAGTTTTAAAACCAACATACATTTAACATTTCTTTTTTGTAGCTTTCTTACAGGGCTCGGGAAATCTTCAGTAAGTTCTTGTGTAGCAAAGCTACAACCCCAGTTAATATTGACAGCCAGGCACAGCTGGCAGATGATATTCTCAATTCTCCCCACCCGGATATGTTCAAGGAACAGCAACTTCAGGTAACCATAGTAACCATGAATGATCTATGTTTATGTCTGTTATCTTTTTCTTTATAATCTATAAAAATAGTTTTACATGCTGTGTATTTTAGACTCTGTTAGAAGAATAGAAAAAAGGCTGCTTGACTGTTTTTCTGTTATGTGGAGAGAAAATTTTTGTTTAACTAAAAAATAATATGAAGAGTACTATTATTAAAATAAGGGTTTAGTGCAAGTAAATAATTCCATGTGTTGCAGCACCATTGCAAAGAGTGTTTGCATATGGCTGCTTTTCTTTTCTTTAGTGCAGAGTTGAGTACACAAATAGTGTCTTATTTTGGTTTTTAAAATGTCAGTTGTATTAAGGGAGTTCTTCTCTTATGCTTTAGTACTACTGTCAGACAAAGAGATTTTAAAACTGTTGGAGTCCAAAGACCTCTGAAGTGGATGAATTTTAAGTAATTAATGATAATCAGAACAGTTATGCTCAAAAGGATACACTTTACCTTTCCTGTAGAATTTAAGCTTCTAGTTTTTTTTTCTCCTAAGTCATCTCTTTGGTAACTCTTCCACCCTACCACTTTATTAGTAGAAGTAGTTTTGATGTCATCATTTTGAAATCAAGGCCATAGCTTTAATGAACCAGGCCACAATCTTAGGACATAATCTCAGACCACGTGCTTTTGGGCAATCTGAACAGCAGGGTATAGTGTCATCCTCCTGCAGAGTGGAGATAGAAAGGTAGGTCTGACTGCTGGTCTGGTAGCTTCCAGCATTACAGCTACTCCTTATGTACCTCCCAAGCCTGAGCCTTCTGTGGGAATTACCAGTCATCACCTTCCCAGACATTTTTTCATGCATTTGTCATCCTGGTGTTTTGGAGACTATGCCTGAATTCCTCCTTATCCTCTCCCATTTGTTTGGTGGAGTACAAGGTATCCTGATGAGTCAGGTGACAGGGCTGATACAGGTTTTGTCCCTTTGGAAATGCTGTATCCTTGGTTGGAGAGCTCATAATGTGGGAGAGAATGCTCTTGGAGAAATCCTGCTGTGGGTCCAGTCCCAGCCACAAGGCCTGTCTGTGCCTGACCTCTTACCTCAAACTGTCAGTGCCTCAGTCAGACCCATTCCTTTCACTGAAGAATGAAGTGAGGCAGGATGAGAGTTCCTTCTGCTGCAGGATGTGGCCTTGGAGCTTGTCTGAGGTGCTGGTGGTGTTGCCTGGCTGAGGTCAGTGCTGGGCAATCAGCTGCTTGGTGGCCCTTAATTTCTTGGTTTCAGCGAGTGGATCTTCAGGTCATTTTGTGGTCTTGGTGGATGACACCACTTGAGAGCACAGAGCTGTGGGTTGTGTAGTTACTGCAACACACCCACAGACTCTCAAAGTTCAGCTCATGGTGGTAACACAGCCTTAATAAAGCAAAAGCTCTGCATTTGTGGTCTTTCACAAGATTTTTTAGATTTGAGCACCGACCACAGAGTGCATGGGTGCTGCTCTGTGGTGGTTGTTGGATGGGTGTGATGCTGGGGAATAGGGAGTGTTGCTGTAAGGCTGCAGAGGAGTTCCAGAAGTATGTGGGAAAGTGCCCTGGAACACTTTCAGGCTGTTTTCTTTCAAGCACTGCCTGTTGGGAATACCCCTGGAAGTTGCTTTCTGTCCATGTCCTGACAAATTTGTCCGTGATCTTGTTGCTCGAGGTTGTAATGGCAGTGTGGATGCAGCCAAAGTACCTAGTTAGGACATTTTTCCTTTTTGTAAATTGAAGAAGAACAAGCATTTTCAGTGTTTCTGGATGGAGGACAGTGCAGGTCACTTACACTAAAACAAGAATAACATAGCATGTACTTCATGAGGAGTTGATAATGGATGTAAGTTTTTCTACTCTTGTTTATCTGAAAATTTAAAATTATGCTTTTGAAATATATGTTTCTCATTTGTGAGAACAAGAACTAGCATGCTAGCCTTTTTCCAATAAGCAGAAATCATTAAGATATGTAAATATGATAATAATGCTAAATATAGGAAATTATGGATGTAGTGTGGGCCAGAAACATAGGGCAGATGATAATCAGCTCAAGGTAAATTAGTTACACTCTCATGACTCTGTCCAGCAAAGTTAAAAGGTTGTAATTTTTTTGCTGTATTATGTTTAATCTCTAAGTCAAAGCTAGCATATACAGAAGTATTTTTCCATAGCTCACTATGTGGAAAACAGTGCATTAAAAGGCCCAACAAAGATGACAGGCAGCACCTAGGCAGGAATGGGAATATTCAGAGGGGAAAGTCGAAAACATGGAAGTTGGCATTCAGTTTGATTTAGGTTTCTGTGACTCTGCAGGATCAAGTTCTCTCTGCTCTATCTTGCTGTTTACAAGATAAGTTTTGGGCTAAAGCCTGTTGAGAAGGGTGTGTCTGCACAGTCTGAAGCATGGTTTCCATCTGCCCATGGGCCACTCAGTCCCACTGATGGACTTTCCTTTATACTCTTGGGAATGCCTACTTTGCTTTGCTTGTGGGGAATTTGTCACATCCAAAGAAGTAGCCATTCATACTGGTTTTTCAGATCCAGTGAATCACGGGAGAAGATATAGAGCTAAAAGTATGGATTCACTTAAAACAGCAGGTTTGCAAAAATGGAACAAAAATTTAAACATTATTTAGCATTTAAGAAAAAGCTCTTCTTCACTTTCATAAATTTAGCTTTGGTTAAATCAGCCTCAGATATTTGCTCCAGACCTGGTATAGAGTTGCTTTCTTCCTCTGTGGATAAAGATAAATTTTGGTCATTTAATATAAACTGTTCTCTTTCAAGATCTATAGCACCTTGATTATTGAATTGTCCAGAGATACTGATGAGTTTTTTCCTTATCATTGGGCACATGACTGTGGTTTACTGTTAATACTTGTCAATTCTGGGTTAATGGCTTAGAGGTCTTTTCCAGCCTAAATGATTCTATGATTCTGTGAACATTATATTTGCTGTAAAGGACTCTCAGCTTCTCCTCACATCCTTGTATCATTGTGTATTATTGCATATTGTGATCGTATCATATTTGCATTTTTTAGAACATAAACTTTTCTTGTTCACAGCTACCTTAAAACATAATTGTATAACTTAATCCTGTCACATACAGTGCTAGTGTAATAACCTTTAAAATGTTTTAAATTACCAGCTTGCTGCATGCTCCACACAGAATGACTTCAACACAATAAAAGAAGATGGTGTTGTCAAGACTCTATAGCATCTCAGCTTGCAGTTTGCACAAATCATAACTTTTTTCCTGAATCTGTAATAAGGGAATAGATCAAATTATATTTCACTTTAAAATGAGTGCAGTGTATTTAGCCAGGTCTAACCAGTGTCATACCTATGCTGTTTGCAGCCTGATGTCCTAAATTTTGAGGGAGTTTCCTGTTGCAAAGTAGCTTCATTTTCTTGGTGTGTTACTGATGTACCCATTATCCATTGTGGTTTAATTTCAGATATTTAACTTGATGAAGTTTGATAGCTATACTCGCTTCCTCAAATCCCCTCTTTACCAAGAATGCATCCTAGCTGAAGTGGAAGGACGTCCTCTGCCTGATCCTCAGCGTGTTCCCAGCAGCCCCACTTCTAAACACAGCGTCAGTTCAGAAAAGTCCAACATGTCAACACCAAAAAAGGTGACTTTTGCATTGCTTTTATCTCAAAACCATGTTTTTAAACAATGTTTTTCAAGTTCTTTAGAAAATCAAAGATAATATATAAAATAACATTAAAATGTGTGGTTAGAGATGCTGGAAAATACAATTGCAAAATTTTTATGTACTCAGGAATATACTTAATTTTTTATGCCTTGCCTTTGAATCAATTTTCTAGATATTGAATTGCGGAATATAATTTTAAATCTTCATTATTATTTAACTATATGTGTACAAATAAAAAGTAAGGGTTGTTTTGTTAGTGCACCTGTTCAGAAGCTTATTTTGGTTGAATATGGGAGTTGTGATAATTTAACCTTTGCTGAGAGGAGACGTTTTATCAGAAGTTTTGGAGAAGGCTTAACGTAAACTAATTAATTTTGCAGAGGGTATTTTTTAATTTCTTAGGTCCTATTAAACTAAGATGATTCTGTGTTAAATAAGTACAGTTGCTTAAAAATTAGACCAGTAGTCTTACTGACTGATCCCTTGACATTATTTAGGGTTTATTTTTTCTTCTTGTAGATAATACCACCATAGCATTACATAACTGTATGGGTAAATTATAACTTCTCATTTTTCATGTCAATCACTACAGATTACCCCATCTGCCATTATGTATTCCTATGACTAGGAACCTTTAAAAAGTAGCATTTCAAGGAATGTTCTAATAATCTAACAAGAATACTAGCTTGTTAAAAGCAAGTTTAGTTTAATATCAAACATTCCTGACATTTGTATTCTTCAACTCTAATAAATACTTGATTATACTTGTAAATGTTAAACAGTACTTTGTCATTGTCTTTGAAAGCTGTTCACATTCAAGCCTAGCCTAGGAAAAATACCAAAGTGAAATTCAGTGTTTTAAAAGCAAGGCAAATGGCCTTTCCACATTAACTTAGGCATTACTGGTGAGCTGGGGACAGTTCTTTCTTATTTGCTGGAGCTCTCCGTGGCTCATTTCCAGCAACTGTTTTGTGCTTCCTACCAAGTAGCACATTTCCATCTCTGTATTTCTTTCTCTTGCCACTGGTGAGGTTTTTTTTGTTTTTTTTTTATTGCTGCTGAGAGGGATGCTGGCACAGACACTTGTGCGTGGGGTAAAGAAGGCAGCTAACCTGGCCATCACACTCTTGTTTTAGGAAGAAGTGTGGGAAGGTTTATTTTAGACAATATACTCACACCTGTGATCCAACCAGTGATTTAATTGTGTTTTGGTGATAGCTAAGTGGTAAGTCAAAGTCAGGAAGATCTTTAAATGAAGAGTCAGGAGAGGAGGACACTGAGAAGAAAAAAAGGGGAACATTCTTCTCATGGTCAAGAAGTAAGAGTTTGGGAAAATCACAGAAGAGAAGAGAAAATGGTGATTATCCAAACGGTGAGTATCACATTCCCCTTTGTTTCAGGGTTGTTTCAGCAATAGATATGACTAATCTCACCATGATTAGTTGCTGTCTAAGTGCATTCTTGGGAGTGACAGAGGAAAAGAACTGTCAAGTCAGAAGGCCATAGTGTGGCTAGTAGTGCTGCAGTTTTGTGGAAGATGTACCAGTAAATAGATGAAAATATGACAATATTTAAATTCACTTTTACTGACTTCCACAAGACTTTTTTCCTGTGTTTTGGAACATTCTGCCTTTCTGTGTTCTGGTAATTGCTTTTTCAAGCAGAGAGCTGCTATTTTTATAGAAAGATAATTTCAAATCTTTACAGAAAAGTCCAGGAGCAGTGCAGCAAATAGTGCTATAGTTACAGCTATTTAAAAATTCCTCCATCTGCGTTATCCTACTTTTCTTTCTTTTATCAGTAACACACAGGTATGTTCACTTTTGAACAGTCACCATCTGTTTTCACCTTCCCTGATGAAGGTGAAAAATGAAAAAAGGAGAATCAGAGGTGTGAAAGCCCTTGTAACCTGCTGTTTTGTTACTTAATTGTGTTTGAGAGTTTAAGGAAGAGTTTCTTTATGAAAGCACCTGTTCGTGGCCTCTAGAGGAGATGAAAGTTTTGAAGTAAATTATTCTGTTGAGTTAAAAATAATGAAGACATTCCAGCGAAACACCAAATTTGTTCCATATTTGATAATGTAGTTTTTGCTTCTGGTAAATGCCCAAGTCCACAAGATAGCTTTGATCTTTGATAATTTGATAATTTTGATAAACACTTGATAATTTGAATGTTCTTAGTATATTCATATGTGAAAAAACATCAGAGGCATTTGCTGAGATCATGGATATAACCTTCTGAAAGTGATTAGTAATTGTCTTAGATTTTAGTGTTCTAACGCCATATTTGCACTTTTAAAAATATTTATCTCCCTTGAGAATATTTGAAGAGGTAGAATAATTTTTAAATGAAATATTGAAATCTTGTTAAATCTAGTTAACTAAACTAGTACTTTAAAAAATTTTTTTTTTCCTTATTTTTTTTAAAATATAAAAACAAGTGGGTTTATTCAGGGCTTACATAACCAAGAAGTACTTGACCAAAAGTGGCTTTGGTTTCCATGCTTTTGTGCACAGTATGAAGATTTAGTGGTTTCTTTCCTTCTAATGAAAAAAGAAAAAAATTGTGACTCAACAAAGCTAACATTTGAAATAGTTTTCTGTATTATAATAAAGAATAAAATAAGCCTCTTTACTGATTGCAGATTCTTTTCAGTCCAATGGATTGTCGTACAGGCGGGAATCACAAGGCTCCATGTCATCCACTGCTAGTCTTGACTTGGTAATGGCTGCCTCTCACTAAAGAACCAGGGTGGGAGCAGAGGAAACAGTGAATTACTGATTTTCTAATAGTGTGTTGTAGCTTGTTTGATGTAATGCATTGGGAAGGGGTTTTCAAGTGATACAGCTGCAGCACAAGATGTAATATTAGGCAATTTTAGAGTGCTAGAAATGCTACAGAGATTGTATTCATATATTACTTCTTATGCTGTCCTTGGTTATGCTTTGCATCTTGTCTGCCTTAACATCAGGCACCACTGAACTACAGAATAAAGTTTCCCTTTTAAAGTCTGTAGCTCTTTAAAAACAGTTTGTTCTACCTGCAAGAGAGAGAATCTGTTTTGAGCAACCACAAGTTAAAACTTCTCTTCTTCTTGGCCTATGCAATAAGGGGGATGCAAGTTGCATTAGGTTGATTTTTGTTGTTCCAGTGTCTGTTTCCTTTAAAGTTGTGTGTTTTTGTCATTATGACTTAACTTGATAAAAACCTGAGAAGTTTGTTGCACTTAGCACTTTGTCAGGCTAAGAAATTAATAAGGGAAGACACTGTAATTTCTAACCATCAAGTTGTGCCTTCACACTGTAAAACTAATGAGGTGCAGAATTAAAACAGTATCAATAAAACATAAATGTAATACTTTATTTATCTATGTTGATATGGAGGAAGACTCTAAAAAAAGGAAATTTTAAATTTTTTTTGTGCTTTTGATGTCCCTCTGATAGACTAGATTCAGTGTAATTAACCATTAATGGACAACTGTGTAATTTTATCTATACTAAAAATATTGATCAGGGAAACAAGCATGGTGAAGTCATGTTTATTTCTGTCGCAGAAAAGTCTTGTCTTAAAAAACAGAAAATGCAAAGCCTCCCTAAAGCAATAACCCCTCATTTCTCTCCCACTCCCACCAGATTTAAGTTGGAAAGTTACTGTGCTTTGAATGAGAAGCACCAAGTTAAAGAAAAGAGAAAAAGCATGATGAGTACCCTAAAAGGCTGTCAAAACCAGTATTTTTTTAGTGTCCTTTTAAGTTATAAATTAGCTTTTTGTTAAATTTTCAAAAATACTTTTGATATTTAGTTGTAGTGTTACTATTCTACTGTTACTATGGAATAAAGGTTAGTGCCTAGCCCATAACGTTGTAGTTCTAATTCCCTTTAATAAAAAAAATTATGGTCATGAAGCAAATAATTTTAAAATTTTAATTTCTCTGTGGTGTGTGCATAGCATTTGTATTATGTTGAAAGAAGAGAAAATTTTGAGAGGAAAGAATGAGGAACCTGATGTTTAAAGGCATTCCTCTTCACTTAAATGTTGATTGATAGGGTACCAGTGGTAATTTTTACATCAGCAGGACATTACTGAGCACAGACATTTGACTATTTGGATGCATAATAAGATTTAATTTACTTTTATGGTTGTTACTTAGGATTTTTTTAGTCAATATTGTAGCTGTTTTACACGCTCACTGTGTAAGACTTTGTTCTTGAAATAAGTTTAGATTTGTGCAGTATTGTGATCTATATCTAAATTTTTTTTCCTCAGGATTTAAATTTATCTGATATTTGTGGTATTTGGAAGGATTTCTAAAGCATGGTAGAAAGTATGGTTCTTGGCTTGGTTTGATCTGGGCAGACTCTTAAAAGTTTATACCCAGTCCTAATTTTCCCATTGGGCATTGACCTTTCTTTTTTATTTCAAGTCTGAGACCTCAAGATTGCCTGCATTTGTGCCAGATAAAGACAAATCCCCCAAGTACTGCTGTGTAAACCTTCCGGATGGCTCATCGAGCAAAATGGCTGTGAAATCTGGGTTCTCCATCAAGGAGGTGCTCTCTGGGGTCTGTGAGAAACATGGCATCAACATAGCTGCAGTGGACCTGTTCCTAGTTGGAGGTGATAAGGTACTGCATATTCCTGGGAATTTTTGGAAGCATTTTCCTCCTAGTTTTACAAATAAGGAGTTCTACTTTCTCCCTACTGACATGCGTCTCCTGGTTCTGCCCGTAGCTTTTCATTGGCAGTGCTGGTTAATTGAAGGAGGATTGAATTATCCACAAAGAAAACAAATGTCTGGTAGTAGATGCTACTGCATTAAAGCCCAAAAACATAGTGACATTCAGTTGTTCAAAGATCAATGAGATGCATTAATGCTAGAAATGAGGTACAGGTTTTAATATTAAGGAAAATTTCCAGGACAACAATCTGTGTGGATGGTACAGTGTGTGTGTGATGGCTCTTAGTCCAACAGATGTATTCTCCAGTTCAAAGAGAAGCTGTGGACATGAAGTATTTATGCTCTGAAATTCATGCTTTTGATCCATCTAGATTATTAAATGGCAAAAATCAATTAATGTTCATAGTTATGGGCTTTTTCTTTTAAAGCTTTTGAAGACTGTTAGTTGGCTGTATTTTCTGATGCACTATTCTATGTAATTTATATAAGTTGGAGAATCTAGGTTTGTTTTAAAAACCAAGTTCCTGAATACCTGCTGACTCCAGTGGAAATTGAATTTTGGTCATTGTTTCACACCTAGCCAAGAGCAAACACGCTTTAATCATGTTCCATATTGTAAAGGAACGGTCACTAGAATGCGTGCAACCTAGATTAATAATATTCTCAGTTACCTTAAAAAAATGTAACAACACAGCTGCTCTTTTTTATATAGTTTAAAATGAATTTGCTCTCTCTTCTTTTATCCCTGGTGTGTTCTGTAGCCCCTGGTATTGCACCAGGACAGCAGTATCCTGGAGTCTCGGGACCTGCGCTTAGAAAAACGCACTTTATTTCGGTAAGAGTCAAAGAAGAATGTCTTCCTCTGGCCTTTCCCACCCTATTTCCCATTTTACTTTTTGTAAGTGCAGTAAAGGATATGTTGCCTGTTACCTGTGCAGTGAAACAGGAGGCTGTGCAGCTGCAGGAGGGGGCTTTCTGGATTGCTCTTAGGATACAAGTGGGATTTTGATGCCAGTGTTCCAGTTTAGGGACATTTAAATATTATTGTGATGTCAAAATGCTTAAGCTGAGGCATCTGTGAAAGCATTGGACAGATCTGTGGGTCCAGAGATCTCTTCCACATGAGAAAGAGATATGTTTAGTAGTACAAGAAAGATATGGAAACTGGAGTGTGAGTCTCCTAGTCTTAAAATTAAATGGATATATTTATTGATGACATGTTCCCATTCAGTTATATCTGTATATATATGCCCACCTGAAAAATTACAGCAAGACTAATTGTACAAATAAATTTCATCTGATGAACCCAGAATCTTAAACAAGTCAATGTTAAATTATTAGTATGGATATAATATAATGCAGTGCATGATATATTTAGTTTTATGTAATGTATTTGATAGCGTGTTTTTTTTTCAAAATAACATTTGTATTTTCTTCCAAAATGAATCCAAACTAATGCTATGAAAACTCCTGAAATAATTATTTCAGGAAAAAGTATTGAAGTAAAATGCATTACATTACTGACCTGGACTTTTAAAGTAAATGAAATTTATTTTGTCAGGCATTCCTTATTTTGGCTCTATATTACTTTTCCTTAGGAAGCTGGGCTAGTTTCTATTTAAAGGTACTGCAGGTTAATAAATACTGCATGGCATATTCAATTTTTAAATTGAGATTGCGCAGTCTTTTATTAGGTGTGAGTTTGTTGAGTCTCCAAGTTAAAAAGGAACTTTAAGTAGGCAGTACCATATGTTATTTGTGTGTTAATTAAAATTAGAAATGTAGAAATGCTCTACATTATTCCATTCTCTGGGTAGATGCTATATAAGCAAATATAGTCAAATATTTGGAACATTTTCAGACAGAGGAGAAATACTATGTGGATATACTTAGTTACCTCAATGTTTGCCACTTCTGTATCAATTACCAGTTAATGATTAAAATGGATCATTTCAATTTAGCAACTTTTGAATTCAAAGGAAATATGAAAGACAAAGTTTCAGTTATTCTGGCTTCTTGTGGAAGAGAAAAGTCAACATGACTAAACATCTTGTAGTTAAGTAATTTTTGTGAGATAAAACATGAGCTTTATATGTAATTGTAACTGAAAAAAATACTGATAACAGTAATATCTGATGATGATGAGCATTTCTTCTGATTGTTTTGTTAGTAATAAGCTTGTCCTTGATTTCATACTATAGTACCATTACAATTAAATGAGGCTTGTGGAGGATTCAGAGCACAGATGAAGAGCATTAAAAAAAAAAAAAAAAGCCAAAACCAAACCAAAGATAGGCACAGCTCTGTTCAGGGAAATAGATGCTAATGAAAGTTGTTTGGGTTTAAGTTTAAAAAAAGTTTTTGTATTTCATTTTTCTTTTGCTGTTTTAATAATGCAAAATTGTAAAATGGGCTCAGAAGAAAGCTGTCTTTAGCCTGTAAATTCTAAGTTAATTACTTTTTCAGCTTTGGTATATAAATTTCTCTTATACCAATATTTCATCATATGGCGGCACCTAAAGAAGTAGCATCATCTGGAATTCCACTGTGTTTGTTAGTCTGCTTGAAAAAAAAAGTGCTTGTCCAAATCCATCTTGTGTAATTGCATAACAAGTTGTGAGTCTGTCTTGTGGAACTGAGAAGAAATATTTTTCTTGCATCCAAGTCTGCAGTTCAGGCATGGAGTCACTTTGGAAGGACTCCTAGACCAAACTGGTCAGAGAAATCTATCTGTAAATGTGGAAGTGCTGTGGAATGCATTTCCTTGGTCTGAAATAGACTGGCTCAGGCCTTCACTCAGCACTGGAAAGTGAAACAGGGCAATTTTTATTTATGTTAAATATAAGT
>WBNO01009935.1:9575-23823 GCA_013400575.1 Peucedramus taeniatus
TTGGGCTAAACCATTATAAGGGGAAGGGATAGGGGTAACATGGGGCAAACCATTATCTTAACTTGTATAACTGTATAACCCTCTTAAAATATAACAGCAAAAGAGTCAGGCAAAATCAAACAAAACACACACCACCACAGTAGAATGTCGAATAGTTTACATCTTTTAATTGTACTATTCTTACGGGAAATACAATTTCTGCCATTGTGAAGTATTTGCCTCAAGAGGTATACATATAAGATTTCCCATACAATAAAGCATGGCATTTCTAAACATGTCACTTCCATTTTAATACAAAAGGAATTAAACATAATTCACCTGGAGAATACTTTTCTCACATTTTCAGCAAACTTTTCCTGAAATATATTTTATAATTTTCTCCAGAATTTCCATCTGAGTTTCTCTTTACAAAGTACCAGCAGCGAATAAGCAGTTTTAGCTACTTGAGATTCTAAGGAATATGAAATTTGGTATAATTTTACATAGAAAATCATGGGTTTTTTAAAAACATTAAACACTTGGAAAATAGTTTCAAATTCTTGAAGGAAACAATATCAATATGAAATCCTCTGAATGGTTCAGAATACTTACAACAATAAATTCCTTTCATAATTATTTCAAAATATCAAGAGAGACTTTGACAGTGAATTATGTTGTTAGTCATACTGCCATTTATCACAACAAATGAAATTAAATTTGGAGAAAATCAAACATAATCCTATTATCCTCATCAACCTGTCCTTTGTTGTAGTACCTACCTTAATTTTATTTTAGCACTGTTCTGTGAATCCACATAATGTGTTAATTAAGATGTTAGGTGGGTTAGGCAATTTTAAGATGATGATATGTTTAGTAGAAATTCAACGTCAGCAAAATGCAAAAGAATTTACAATAATTTTTATCTGTCAGTTCTAATATTTCATTGTTTCTGTTTAGGGATGTTTCTGTCAAACTACCATTTCAAATGCAAGAGAATATATTGTCTGATAAAAGTCACATTAATTTAACAGATTACCAGAAGAAGAAAT
This sequence comes from Peucedramus taeniatus, assembly GCA_013400575.1. Taxonomy (NCBI): domain Eukaryota; kingdom Metazoa; phylum Chordata; class Aves; order Passeriformes; family Fringillidae; genus Peucedramus; species Peucedramus taeniatus. Next base: position 10,604 of record WBNO01009935.1, read on the forward strand.
TTGGCATGAGATTTTAATGCTAAATTCTGGGTGCACTCAGCAGTCACTCTCTTAGGGACTTGATCAATGTTTATCTCCAGAAATAAAATAAATAAGTGAGTTTTCTGAAGAACTTAATTCGAATACATCTGTAAAGAGAGAATTTTTTTTTCCTCTGAAACATAATATTCCAGCCTTTCATATCAGTTGACAGATAATAACACTCCCAGTTATAAATACTGGTCCTGAGTCTGCTTCAGTCTAAGTTATGTTTTCATACTAAGCACAGTCCAGTAGCAATCCTATTATAACTCTATTTTTCTTTTCTAGGTCATGCCCAAAATTAACCGCAGACATGGCATGTTAGGATGCCAACACTGAATCCCATACACATAGTATTTAACTGTCAGCTCACTGTCAGGATCATTTTGTACTGTCCTAAAGAGCTCTCCTCAAAATAAATGTGCCACAGAAAAGCCCACTCCTCAGCAGTGTGGGTGGAAACAAACTTGTTGTCTCCCGGGTTTGGGCTAAGGACCAATCCCCCATTTTTTTTAGCAATATCATCATAGCTGTAGGATTCTGCTGTCTCTGAGACATACATAGTGTCATGGTATTTCAGTACATAGCTCCCACACCCTAAGGGAAGACTCAAAAGTATTTCTTTCACTTGGCTTTATATCATCAGCAATTTTCATTTTATAGAGAGAGTTGAAAATAGGATTTTTTTCTGGTGGCAAGTTACAGCTAGAATCTAGATTGAAGAAACAAAGATGTTGGAACACAGTACAAAGTCTAGGTGAACTAGGTCAAGAAGCTTAGATTTTTTTTTCTTTCATCAGCTCTTCAGTAATTTCCTGCTCTTTTGTGAATAAAATATCTTTTTTTTCAAAATGGAAAATTATTGATGTCTTCTGTTTGATTTTCAGGATAAGTATATCTTATTAATGATTGTATTCCACAAGTATTCTCTTTTCAATCTTTCCTGAATGAAGATGAAACTGTTAGAAAATTAAAAGACCATAATTTTTTTTAAAGTGTTTGAATCATCAGTCTCACAGTTTTGACAGTCCTGTTATCAGGATTTAAGTGATGACTGCTAGAAGCCAAAATACTTGATTTAGAATAATGTAGAATAAGTAATAATAGAAGCCAGGAATACATAGTATGCTGTTTTAAATAAGTCAGCAGACTTCAAAGGCACCTAAAATATTGTTGCTACTGGATTATTTTTTACATACTGAAAACTACTTCATACCTATTCACCAGTCTTGTGATGACATGTCATATTTTGATACTGTTCTTTTCCAAATTAATTTTGCCCTCATATCTGCTTCCCTTTTAAAACAATGAAATCATGTTGGATATTGATTAATAAAAGCCACTAAGGAATTTAAATTCTAAGCAAAGGACATGCTTGTGGGAGCTTTTGCCAAGATAAAATGTTAAGCCATTTAAATTTTTCAGACTTAAGGGGTAGACCTAATATTGTGCTCCATTTTAGGTGACTGGTCATGTAATAGATGCTCTATCATTGTAATTAAACATTTTTAAATTGTCAGTAGAAACAATATATTTGAGGATTTCAGTCTGTATTCATGGTGCTGAAAATTATTAAAATGCAATAGACTAAGCGGCTGGCAGGAATAAGAATAAATTTTTGCTCAGGAATATTTTAGAAAAGACAAAATTGCATAATTCTATGAACATAAGTAGAACAGGCATATAGGATTAAAGGTTTTCATTTTTACTACGTAAATATACTTTCCATTGTATCTATCCTACATTTTTAAAGATGCCTGTGAAACTCATTACTCCTGAAAGAGCCTTTAAATAGGAAAAATTAATTACTTTCACAAACATCATTCACTTTTCTACATTCCTATCCCATCACCCTCCTTTAAAATGGTGAAAATAAATAAGCTGTACATTTCGCAATTTTTTTGCCCTGTAAGGTGTTTTGCAACTTCTAGAAAGCTGTTTCAGGGAGCTGTCAATCTGAGAGTGTTCTACTTTCACACAGACGGGGCAGAAAAGCTATAACCACAGAAGGAGAAGATACTATTAATGTGTGTAAAAGAATCTGAGAGGGACCATGGGCAAAATTCTCAGAGATTATCAAGATAATTTTGACACTGCTAGAGAAAAGTGTATTAAATATTTCCTGTTGTTTGTTTTCCTTTGTTGTTCAGTATTCAACCCTGAGCAAGTGTAGTAATAGACATGTTATGTACAGAGCATGTTATTTTATTCACAATAATTTTTCCTATAGTAAAACTCCCCTGTAGTATCATTATAGTATCATACTATATTAATTTCATCTGAACTGATATTTTTGATATAAAATTATTTGAGATTTCCTTAAAATATTAGCTCATGTCTTTTTTCTTTTTTTTTTTTTAAGGGAGAATATTTCCTTCTTTTAGGAAGGAAATATTTCCTTCCTGCTTTAAAATTTGGCTGAAGGATGGTGGTGATGTAGGAAGAACTTTGCTATGCCCACTGAAAGAATAGGAAAAAATATATATATAGTGCTTTAGTCAGTCATGATCCTTCTTTCCAGACTGCTTTTTCCTACATGTAATCAAACATGCTAAGCAAAACCACCTCCATGCAGCATAGGAGTCCCAAAAAGAAAGAAAAAAAAAAAAAAAAAAAACCACAACACCAAAACTTGGAGATGAAAGGATTCTTGTATTTATTCATATACTGCAGTTCAAATTAATTTATTAAGAATTAATTTTGGGTTGTCCAATAACCTAATCACAATGGTCCCTCCTGATTTGTTGGGTTAGGAGTACACAAACACAGAGCAGTTTAACAGATGTCCTGGCTTTGTATAAAAGAAGCTATCCACCATATATTTCTAACAGTGTCAAGAAAATCTGCAGGGAAATGTCTGGGCCATATGTTTGATGTTGCATATCAGGCAAGAACTGACCTTCTAGATAGAAATGTTCAAGCCAAGAGCCTTAGTAACGTCCTTTTCATTTGCTTTACTTACTCTGTATTCAGTGTACAATAGGCAAGCTAGGGGATTGAGAGCTGATGTCTGTCACATGTGAGAGGCAGTAATAGCTCTCATTACATCTGCCACTGCAAGTAAAAATGCAGATTCAGCTGACAAGCTAAATTTGGCTGAAGGATGGAAAGCAACTTGGCAAATCAGAAATTAAAACTACTACAAACCTTTCTTTAGTTACTCCATCTTTACCCAAGTACTGAGCTGCGTTCAGCAAACTGCACTTGCAGAAAAATCATAAAATAGCAATTCAGGCCCATATATTTTATTATGAGAAAATAATTAAATCTCTTGAAATATACACATGATCAAAGACGAGTTAATGTTTTGCAGAAATTAAACTATTTTTTAAATTGCCTTCTCCACTGTAACATCACATATTTTTTTTAAGGCAGTTTGTTTAAGTGTAGTTTCAGAGGCCTACATAATTCAAGTTGTCATAATCTTAAGGATCCTACTGGGAAGAGCAGGCTGATGGACAGTCATTATAAAGACTCTTCTTTCAGCTTGGCAAAGAGGTAATTACATGGCTTCCAGATGCTTCAAAATGAACAAAATGGACTCAGGTGAACCAAACCCACTTTCTTTTAGAACAATATTATATCCATTTAAATGGAGACTACTGATTTTTCTCACTGAGAAATCTTAAGTCTATAGACTTTCAACTATATATCTACAGTCTGACTATCCCAAATTCAGTAATTTGTTGGTCTGAGTGGATGCTGCTTGAGGGGTTAAGGGATGACAGATATATTTCTCTCTCTGGGTGAAATATTTCTTAATGCATATGTGGAATATTAACATTTCTTTCATTTCTGCCTGCCCTTCTTTACACCTAGCATAGAGAATGCATCAACACATAGCATACCAATTTACAGATTGTATTATTTCAAATGACCTGAAGGACTAAATACATCTAAACCATGTCTCAGGTTTCGACTGTAAGCAAAACCATCCCATCCTCCAAGATGGCAAGAATGCCATCCCATCCCAGAAATCCAGAGAAAAGAACAACCCTGAAAAGGGAGCAGTTTAAGTGACAGATGCAACTGTGGAAACAAAACAAGTGGAAAGGCCTTAGACATGCTTGGATTTGGTAGTGTTGTGTCACTATGATTGAAAGATATTCCTGTTAAAAATCAAGCTCTAGCATAAGAGTGTGTTAGCAGTGCACAGAAATCTAAGCCACCTAACTCTAGCTAAGTGTGGTGGTAAGGTAGATTCAATCTATAGAAATAGTTTATTTATTGACATACAAATTTTCAAGAGGCAAAGAATTCAGCAGCATTTCTGTAAGTGTCCTTCAAACTAGGGGGAAATGGAAAAAGTAGTGAGTACAACTCCTGTGTAATGGGAGATGGCGTTTATTTTCCAACTTATTTTCCAATTCTGTGCATGTTCTTTTAAATAAAATGTAATAGTAATTTTTATTCTTAACTACATAAAAATTTTACCAGCTTTTTTTGAGTTTTTCAGAGTGTCTGGAAGAGTACAGTGTTGACAAAGACGTGGCTAGAAGACATAGGAGCACTGCAAGAGGTGGGTAGTGAGAGCTGCTAGTGGAAGAAAGACTTTTTGGTACAAGAAACAATGCACATGTGGCAAAAACAAGTCCCAGTAAAAGGTTTTCAAAATATTAAAATGCAAATGAGGCTTACTGCAAGAAGGGCAAGTCAACTAGATGGCGAATTGCTCAAGGAAAGACTATAAAGCCAATATGATTATATACTGAGGATTAATTATTATTACCTCTCTTATTTATTTATATCCCTTGAATAAAAGCATTATTTTTTAAACTTTAATTCATGCCTGCACATAGAAGACCTAGATATTTGAGTCCCAAAAACTTAATACAATTATCCCAGGTCTGCTTGAGCTGGTGTTTTAGAAGCAAGCTCTTAAATTTCATTTCAGCTTTTGTTGCTGTCTGTCAATTCTTGCCAGAAGGATTACACAATCTTTTTTAGAAAAAGGATTATATCAAATTACAAAATGAATCCAATTATCAGATTGATAATATTCTTTCTAAATTAATCCTTAGGCTCCATAGAACTAATTTTGATTGTGATAGTTCTGCATAGTTATCAGTCCTCAAAACAAAAAACTATTTTCTGTTCAGTGGGATTTGATATAGGAAAGTTCCAACCACGTAACAGATGCAACATGAACAGAGTCACTTGCAGGGCATAGTGAATGTTGATACTGTGGTGTAAAGGTAGCCTGCCTCAATTATATGTTGCTTAGGGTCAGAAAACTACCTGATTCCCAACACTGAACTTTCCTGTAAAGGTATATTAATATAGGTATTAATTAAATGAAAAACATTAATCAAAGAAATAATCAGTGGGTACAGTTTAATAAATATCTGCTGCTAAGCACACTGAAACAGTATTGCATACAAATATTGAACACTGTTCAACACTTCCTGTTGAAATGCCTTAAATGCTTGAAAAAACTCTGTTTCTGAATAGTGGTCACAGAAGATGGAGTTTCAATCTAGTTGAGAATTGCTAACTTAGAACTTAAGTTAATGATTTTTAAGATTCCAGGAATAAATTTTGAAGAATATATTGATGGGCAAGAGCTTACTTGCTTGTGATTGTGTAACCATAGATGTTGCTGAAGCCATCAAATGCTTTTAACAGTGCAGAAAAAACATAAGTCTCTGTATCAGGTATGGTGACATTAAGAGGCTAGAGAGTAGAAATCATTGCAAAAAGAAAAATTAAAAAAAAAAACCAAACTAAAACAACAAAACCAATAATTAAAAACTGTTTTTGAATAAGAAATTTAATTTCTCCTTGCATTTTTTAAGATGATGGTCTCATTCATTTCTCTCCCTGATACTCCTTCAAAAGCTGTTTAAGAAATGAGGTCACTTTTCTCACCTTAATAATTTCCCAGAAGAATATCTCATTATTAAAAGGGTCTTCCCATTTCAAATATTTTGGGTAAGAAATTATACATATATATATATGTAATGAATAAATAGAGAGAGTGGATAACTCAGATATCACAGAGGTGTTGAAAATTGCAAAGGTAAAGGCATTAATTTGTTTCCTTGAAAGCCCTAGTTCAAAATTCAAGACTCAAAATAATTTTTAAAATACAAGTTAGAAAAAATTTATAGCTGGAAGAATACAGAAGTTATGCTCCAAATAAAGAGAGATTATATATATAGACATATATATACATGGTAAGTCCATGTTAAAAGTTCTTTTCATCTAAAATTATATTTTGAAGGCTTAATATTTATACGCTTTTATGCTTCAAAGGGACAAATTCATGTCTGCTACATCTCTTGTAAAAATTTATCTGCAGTTCTCACATCATGGTTCTCATGAAGATTTTTTTCAGGTCTCAAAACTTTGCTTAAAAACAGATCTTCAAATTTCTCTTCCAGTACTTTTTATCAAGAATCATTATGACTGCGATCCATGAAGCATAATAAACTTTTAATATTCCCAAAAGGGGAAATGCAAAATATGAATCTAAATTGCTAGCATGATGAATATCTATGAATATATAAACATTTAAAACTACAGTGATGTTATAGAGAAAAAGATATTTCCCTAGAGTATATGTTCAAATAAAGAAGACTGGACAAACGTGTTATCTCACAGAGAAGATAGGAATTGTGAACAGCTTTGGAATTAAGTAGTTTCCCTAATCTGCAGGAACCTAATAAAGCCTCTTGATGAAGCCAATTGCCAAGACAATCTCTTCTGTGAAAAGTCTGTAAGAAGTAAGTTTAGACTGGAAATAAGTGAAAGGATCTTCTTTCCTTTAGGAAGAATCCCTACCCTTTTCATACTGCTATCCTCCTGCGCACATTTTAGTGGGCAGCTTTCATCTTATCATTTTCTCCAGACCTCCACAACTTCAGGGGTCAAGCTGAAACACTTGTTAAATTAATTATTACCATGTCAAAAATGTTCCAGTCATAGCGAGGAGTAACAAAACACTCACCATTTAACCTAGTATTTGGGGTAAAAAGGAAGGAGCATCCTCCCTTTCTCTACCCCATCTCTGCTTCTATTTCTTTCTTCTCATCCTTCTATGCTTAATGTAGCTCGAGCTAGAAGGATTTTTGTGCATATTTACCTCTCCCCATAGATTCTTTTCACCCTTCTTTCATTGACACATAATCTGGAGCTACCTGATTTGCTTGTTTTGTAATTCATCTAAGTAACGAGCAGTCTGGATTTCTATCAGCACACCAAGTCCAAGATGATTTCTTATAAAACTGGGAAATATGTTTTCAAAATTTTCTCATGTTCTCAAAGACATGCTTAATCCCATTGAAATTAAAAAAAAAAAAAGCTTTTAATTTAAATTGCTACAATTTGGACACTAGATAGATTTATTTAAGGTACTGTCAGAAATTATTTGCACCACTGAATTTTATAAATCATGCATCTGTGTTGGGGGTTGGATCTGTTTCTTTTGTGTTTGTGGAATTTTTTCCTGGTGGTTTTGCTAGGTAGCTAATTGCTGGGTACTTATGGATACTTGACTTAAACAAAGGAGGCAGCAGGTTTCTCCGGGTGGAACAGCAGTGAGCAGGCAGTTTGGTCCGAGGACACCGCTCCGGAAGGACTGGAGTACCAGGGGACCCTGCTTGTTCTCTCTCTCCCCACTGGATTTCTCTCCAGAGGAAGACTGAACTCGTCACCATCAGACTTTCCTACAGGACTATTTCCACTTCATAGAACTGCATTTACTGCTCAAGGAGGATTTCATCTGGGCTGCTTTCACCACCCTGATTCCCAGGGTGTCAGGTCACATCCCTGGCTTTGTCAGAGCATTTTCTGAGGTTTTGTTGTTTCTTTGTCTTTGCCTTGTCTCTTAGTGCTATTACATTTGTATTTGTCTTTGCTTTGTCTAATATACCTAGTAAAGGACTGTTATTCCTACTCCCAAATCTTTGCCTGAGAGCCTCCAATTGCAAAATTATAATAATCTGAGGGAGGGGGTTTACATTCTCTATTCAAAGGGAGATTCCAGCTTTTTTTTTTTTTTTGCTGGCAGGTACCTGTCTTTCAAACCAAGACACGCTGACATGTGTAACTTAAAATACTTTCACGAGTCTGAAAATTTTTGCTGCTTCAACAAGTATTTTCAATTGCTACTTGTTGTAATCTTTGGGAAGTTTTAATTCCCTCCCCCTTTGCTACTACCTAGCACTATATTATGCAGATACTTCAACTGATGGTTAATTCCTACGTCATTTCAAAGTAAAATACAATAATAAATTGTAGAGTCACGGAATATTCTGATTTGGAAGAGACCCACAAGGATTATTAAGTCCAACTTCCCAAGAATCACACCATGTGCCTGAGAGCACTGTCCAAACGCTTCTTGAGCTCTGTCAGGCTGGTGCTGTGACCACTGCCCTGGGGAGCCTGTTCCAGTGCCCAGCCACCTTCTGGGTGAAGAACCTTTTCCTAATATCCAACCTAAGCATCCCCTGACACAGCTTCAGGCCATTCCCTCAGTCCTGTCACTGGTAACCAGAGAGAAGAGATCAGTGCCTGCCTCTTCTCTTCCCCTCACAAAGAAGTTTGTAGGCTGCAATGAGGTCTCCCTTCAGTCTCCTCTTCACCAAGATGAAGGATCCAAGTGATCTCAGCCACTCCTTGTAAGACTTCCATATGGTTAAAGGCAAGAAGAAAATAAGTGGCTGACATGTCAAAACTGATATAAGTTCTATCCATTAAAAATGCAAGTCAGCAAACATTAAGAGGCAATCTAACACTTTTACATTATTAAACTATTTTGTATATTTATACAAATGCATGATTTGCATGCCAGATGTATGTAGAGTAATATACATACAGCAGAGGCACATCTACTGACCCAGAGTGGAAATTACTGAGAAGTGCTGTAAAGGTCCCTTTCTAGTGATAGTTCTTTCCTGAGGGATGACTGACACACTCATTCCACATTGTAGGAAATGTGATGATGCATGATCCCCAAAAAATGCCAGGCCTGTCTACTTCTGGTCCTGCTCGACCAATTTATTTCAAAATTCTAAAAAAAAGCTACCAAGAAACAGTCTTTTAGATTTGATAACCAAGTTTTTTAATTTTCTTTGTGCCAAAGATTAGAAACTTAACAAGAAACTACCCTAAGTTCCATACTAGGACTGCAGCTAGTTTAAATTAATTAATAAAGAGAAAAATGGAACACAATTTTTAAAAAACCCAAAAATGTTATAAGGAACCTTATAAAGGATATATTTAGCACATCAGTAAGAATACATGAGTACTGACCATGACTACTGACCATTGTTATTGACATTATGTAAAACTGATTTTTTCTTATGATTTTTCTTCTCAGATGCTTGTAAATGTAACTTTAAAATTCTTAGTATTCAATCAAGTCATGTTTTTGGAAAATTTATAAAAACCAATACTTTCAAAAACTTTAAAACTATTATGAAAATTTTCTAATTCTTGAACTGAATTCTGTGAAGTTAACTAGTCTTGAGATGCCTTTAAATATGAAAAGTATATATTGAAGTTATCCAAGATTAACCTGTATCAGATACCAAAGAGAATTGTGTATATAGTCATATATCTAATGTCAAACATATTGAGAATGAGTACAGTAAGAACATCTAGTGCTAAGAACCTCCTGACATCTTTTTTTACCTCTGTAACTTACAATCATTACAGATTTTTATCTGATTTTTAAGTGAGTCACACACAGACCTCAGTTCCCTTACATCTCTAGCCACCCATTCAAGGCAGGTGATGATTGTGTATGTTTGGAGTTAGGTCTACAGTGATATTTCACAACTTGGATAAAGTGGGGTGGGTGGGGTTATTAGCTTTCATATTACATAATGGAGAAGACTTCTTTTACTAGGCTTAATAATTGCTCTGTATAGGAATCTTTTAACCAGAAAGCCTTTTTTGATCAGTAAGAAGTGTTTCCCTAAAAAAGCTTGTGTGCTATAATTTTTATCAAACCTGTCATTCTCTTATCAGTCAAGTACAAACAGTCCTGCGTAAATTACATCTTAAACTACTATGTTTTATTTAGAGCAGTTCTATACACATTTCCATGTAACTTAAGGCCAACTGAATCTATTAAACTGCAAATTATTCACAAAATTATGAGGATTTTCTTTATTATTCTTTCTAGACATTCTCTAAAGGACTTCAGTAGAATTTTTCTGGGTTTTTTTATTCTGGATTTTTTTTTCCTCTGGATTTTTTTTTTCCTCCCGAAAGTATTGGACTCTCTTACTGTAGAAGACACAAAATAAGCACCAGCTTATTTCATTAGTTATTGCTTCCACCTGAAAATGACAATTACATTTGCTCAGGAGAGGTGGAGACGATTGTTGGAATATTATTATGAACAGTCATGTGGTGGTTATCATAGTCAGGACAAAAAATAACCTGTTATTTTCCTTAATTCAGTTTTGGTTTTTAGCACCAGCTGTTCAGTAGAACATACAGACTGGGCCTTAAGGATATGATTTTCACCTGCAATATTTTTATTTCAGGTGATTTGTAACAACCATCTAAACTCACATCTCTTATGTCAGACAGGGCATAAAAAACAGGCACTTTGCTGTTTTCTGATTGGAAAAGTTGTGATTTCTATTGGTAATATTTATGTCCTTTTTCCTCAGAAAGCCTACATCCATGTTCACAATCTTTCATAGGTAGGGCAGGGTTCTGAATATTGGTTTTCTGATTCAATTCAGTACAAATGCACAGAATTCAATAGTTGTTCAATAGTGTGACCTCAGCATCTAGATGTACACTATAATTAGTGGAGATCACCAGTGCACCCAATGTAGTCCAGCCTCATGATAGACACATCTCTAAGCTCCATTAAGCTGCATTACCAGCCTCATAGGGAGATATGTTTTAGATATTTTAGGCAAGACTCTCTTCTTGAAAAATTGATTTCTTACACATTTTGTGTACCTTATTGCATCCTGTCTGGTCTCCAGCTGCCACCAAGAAAGCCACAGGTCTTCCCCAAATTCTCTATTTTATCTTTCAATTGTCTGCAGGTGCCTCAGAACTATTAGGGCATAAATAATGATACTAGACAGATATGCTTAGACAGGTGAATCCCTCATGAGGCTATCTGGATATGAGCTCTATTATTCTGGCTGAAAACCTCATTCCCATGCTCATACTGTTTTCAAAGAGATATTAGAGCATGAGAAGTACAGCCATACTTTTTCTGAGCACAGGCTGACACCACCTGTGTTCTGATGACAGATAGTAGTGAAGGCTTATGGAAAACTACAGGAAAAAACTATATGATGGAAAGGGTACTGAAGTACTACTGGTAGAGCCAATCTCAATCTTCTTTACAAGACATTTTTAAGGCACAGATAAGTCAAATATCTCTGACAGTGACTGTAGTGATCCAGAATTAATGCCTGGGCTTGGGTTAAATAATATCTTGAAGTGCATTCCTGCCTTTCATTCATATGTTGCTCAAATTGTAGACAAGAGAACAGCAGAAATTAAGATAATGGATTTGGGTTTGTTTAGGGTATTCTTTTCTTTTGTTTTTCAAGGCAAAAAGAAAAAATCTTCATCAGATATTTGCCACTCCTGAATAACATAGCAAGTAGCTCAATGCTCTGAACTTCTATTAAAATGCAGATAAAAATTATAAAATTTTAATATAAATGTATGGATATTAAGTTTTACCATTATGCATCTATAAAATTAAGGTAAGATCTACTAAAAATCCTTAAAATTTTTGAGAATCAACAGAGGAGGTTAGTCTAAAAAAAAATCCAAAACTTCAACAACAGATCTGATCATAATGGTTATTTACACATATCACTCCTGAAAAAGGAGCAGTTATTCACCAAACTCCACTGATAGGTGGAGTTTTTTTCTTTATTTCAAACAGATACTTAGAATATATATGAGTACAACAAACATAATTTATTTCCTCGTGAGAAATGACTTGACAAGTCTGCAGATAAGCCCTTTTCTTAATTCAGGCTGGTATCAAGACTTCACAAATGATGTAAAACTTATTTGACTTCTTAGAGATTATCAGCTAAACTATCAACTAAAGAAATTTCTTTCTTCTCCTTTCCTCAGAGTGCTCAGCCCAGTTTAGAAAACAATTACAATAAAAAAATACCAGCTACAACACAAAATTTTCTATCTTTAAATATGATTAAGTTCAGCTTCCTTTTACTTGTTTCTTGTCTGACTCGCAGGAAAAAAAATCTTTTCTTCTAGAAAACCGTTTATGATTAAACATGAGAAATGCTTATGAAGGAATACAGACTTTTTAATTTGAACATGGTTAATAATTCTGAAAATGGCTTCACCATACAAAGGGATAAGGAGAGATTTTCATCATAAGGGCTTATCTAAATAGGGGATAAATTAAGTAACGTGCACCAGTTTAGTCAGAGACCTGTCTGAAGTCTTGATCCAGTAACTGTGTCTGGGCTTCAAAATTCCAATTTTAAAAGTTTCAGTGGCTGTTATATAGCCATCAAGCCACCCTGATCACAGCTACTTAAAGAATTAGTAAACTCTTAGGAGCTGAGTTTCCTATAATGTTCTCACTACCACTACTGATTTTCTACAGCTGGAAAGCAATCAGTTTTCTTCTCTCATGGAGAATCCCTTCTTTTTATGAAGTACTTTAGTCTATCTCACAAAAAAAAAAAATCTGTTGCTATATAGTACCCTCATTTCTAACACAGAAAACTACTCAACATAATCCTGCATTCACCCCTGTAAAATGGGGAGAGGGGGCTCATTTTCTTTAATCACTTCTAGCTCAAGGTGCTTGACAGAGATCCACTCTATCTTTTTACTTAGTCAGTATTAACTACTCTAACAGAAAATATGCTTTTTCACTACACTTTCTTCAGAACCTTCTCTCTGATATGAAGCTTTATCAGTTAAAAGTGTAATTCCCAGTAACACAGATAGCAACAAAAACCCTATAGCTGTATATACTGTTAAATGGATTCAAGTTCCAACAAATCCTTTGCTTTCATTTTGGCATTAGTTTTGTAAGGGGTATCTCCCAAGGCCAAAAGGAAGAAAAGCAACTTTTAAATAATTACAGAAATACAATGAAGGTTTATCACCTCCTTTAAATCTATATGAAGTTGTCAGACTCATCAATAAACAAAAAGAAACTGTTTTGCAGAATTAGAAAATAAAATGTTATCTTCCAGAATTAGAGTCTTTTTAAA
>WBNO01009937.1:0-27675 GCA_013400575.1 Peucedramus taeniatus
AGCAAAGAAAGTAGGTGGAGGATTTTCAGTCTTTCTGGTTGAAATAAACACCAGGTGCAATATTGTGTTTTTAATGATTCAAAGACATAAATTAAACATGCTGCAATATTGTTTGTTACCATACCTTCTCTCTTTATTTAAATTATACATTGGGCTGTTCTCAATTCTCAGTCAGATTAGGGACTAACAGGCAACAGAGCGTATAAACACTTATTTTAAATGTCTTTTTCCAGTAAGTCTATTTCAGTTAGAAATGCAGTAATTCTTTTCTTAAGCTGTTTTCTTGAATTGATTGCTTGTACATTATAGCCAATGGTATCTCAACATATTGGTGGCTACAGCAGAACAAACCAATGCCCTACCAGTCCAACATTCTGTCTAGCAGCAGTTAGCATCAGATGCTGCAGAGGAAGATTGAATTCTTCCAGTTGAGCAGCAGTATAATATGAGAGAAGTGGTCAATTCCTTACCTTGAAAAGTATAAGTTAACAATTTGAGAATTAATAATCTGCATAGACTTCCTTAGCAACAACATAAATTGAAATTATTTGTCACTATCTGATTCAAGAGATATATTTTTTGTTACCTCAATTACCAGAAGAGAGCTAGAAGCACGTACCTGGAACTCCACATCTTTTTGTATGTTGATTATACCCACCATAATTTTTCTCATGCTTCTGTATAGGGAAATAACTACTTCCAGACTGTTTAAAATAATCATGTGTAAGTCTTCTGTCAAGAGGAAAAATTCTGCATGCCTAATGTTCTAATCATAATAACAATGGGCTAGAAAGCAAACAGATGCATTATGTTTCTAATATGCTACCTTGAGCTGAATTTTAAAAGTTGAATTAAATAACTGAATTAAATAACTGAAGTAAGGTATATGAGGGTACCCTATATTATTTGCCAGTATTTGGTTATACTCTTTCTTAGTATATTTTTAACTCTGTTATTTCTTTTCGAGCTCAATCTCTATCCCAAAGATTTATGGTTGGATGTAATTGATGCAGTGGTATACTTTAGAAGTTTAGATATTTTTTGCTTAGTTTTATATCTTAATATCTAAATTCCTTTAATAATCAGTTGAGAGAAGTGGAATTTATAGATTGATTCATTTTGTTCAAAGATAAAATGTATTAATTGTCTATAAATAGTGCCTGTCTTAAACTCAATCACCTTACAGGTAGAATTACATTTAATTATGGGAATTATTCAACTGATTTCAGTTGTAGCATAGTTAGTTGAAAGGAAGAGAAATAAAAACCTAATGGCTGCTGGCATATTAAAGGAATGGATGTTTCTTTTGTGGACAACAAAGCAACACTCTGAAAGTATGTTAATTTAAAAAGCAAATGAAGAAAATCTCAGATTAACAGTGAGTTCTGGAATAACTCATGCTTAATAAGGTATTCCTTTGCTGTAATCTCCAACTAGAAAAAAAAAAAATAAAATCAACAGCCGTAGTACTATGCCAAACCATAGTACTTACATAGTTTTGCATGTGGTCCAAATTTATCATCTTTCAGATTCAAGATTTCTGTGTATTCATATCCTACAGATTGCAAAATGTGGTGTAGCTGAAAAAGGTTTGACAAAATGTAGGCTCTCCTGTTCACTAAGAAATCTGTGTCTAAGAAAAAGGGAAGGATACCTGGACATAAAGGGAAGAAAAGAATTCAGAAGTGTTAGTTAAATCTAGTTTAATAAGAAAAAATAATAGTTGATTGTCTCCTTTAAGTAAAGCAATTTTAAGTAGTGGGAAGCTGTTAAAAGAATTGCATACTCTGTTTACTCTTCCAGGACACTGAAAGGAAAGCACAACCACATGTTTACCTTCTTGGCAATGCCTGGCTTGGTTTTTAGGGCTTTGGGTTGTTTTTATTTTTAATTTTGTTTGGATTTGGGTTTATTCTGTCCACATTGCTGAGTCTTCCTTTTTTGTCTCTTATCATATTTCTGTTACATTTGCTCTGTCCATATACTAGATTTGGAGATACTGTGGAAGACTTACATGGAGCCATTTGCATTCTAGCACATACATTCTGGATGCTTCAGGTTGTGTCTACGCTGATGGGAGGACACCCTGCTCAGATGGTCTCGAAATGGGGTCTGTGTAGACTCATATGATGGAAATAAAATTGCTATCTGTACTTTGTCTACAAACTGAGGTGAAATTTAATACTTGACAGTAGCAATTATTTTTCTGTAATGGAAAACTGGTATCTTGATAAAGTTCTGAGAGCTGAAATTCACATCCAATTATGAGACAATGAGAAAATCCACAATATCAAGTAGTTTCGTCCACAAGTGTTCTATACATTGTGGACAGTGAATATAATAAACTGATCAATCTGACCTCAAATATGCTATTTTTAAACAAAGAGGTTAGATTAAATTCTATAAAAAGAAATCTAAATAATTTTCAGTTAATTTTTTAACAAAATTATAAAGACTATAGATTAAAATATTAATTTAAACTATTTCATATGACACAACTGTTGACAAGGGTAAAAAACTTTTTTCATATCAGTACGAAACCTTATTTACTCTTTTGCATTTGATAGAAATACTCTCATAAATCATTGTTCTCATATAGATCCCAATTTAAAAATTAATAAGGAAACTTTAAAGTCAAAGGGACATTTTTAAGAAGCATAAATATAAGCAAGAACTGAACACTTCCTTCCTATTTGTGTTCAGAAATATTCACCTGAAATGTGCTCCTGCAAAAAAATATTTTTCCCCTGAAATTTTGTCTTCAGTAGATTATTCTGTTAAATAATTCTTGTGAAGTATTTTCTTTCAAAATTATTCAGGTGGGTTTGTGTGTTGTGATTTATAAACCTTGGAAGAAAAGAAAACCAGACGCTCTCTGCAGCTGAAGAACTTGTTAACAGGTATCCCATAGTTTCTATTTAGTCCACTTAATGGCTCTACTGCAAGAATAATTTGTTGATTACCAGGTGTTGGCAAAAATTGCTGTATCTGATAATGTGATGAATATTGCATTCTAAAAGCTTGATTCATCATTGTGTTTTCTGAGTGCCATCTGGATGTTCTGTCTCTGAAAAGCCTACTGATAGAAAGCCACGTTTTAAAAGTTTTCAAACTTACTGATTTAACTGGTCCTGTCCCAGTGAAACATTCTGCGAAGCAGAGTTTCTTTATAAATCGAGAGCCTTCTACACATCTGTTTTTGTATCTCTACACTTTCAGTTAATAATTTTGCATTATACTTTTGCATTGCAGGCTTTTTTATATAGTTTTAAATGCTTAAATATGCTGAATTGATCTATGCAAAAAGATGGGAAGGTGCACATAGACTTTCTTGCCCTATTATTTCACCACACAGCTCTCCAAGATACAGGAGTCCTAGCAGCCTCTTCATTATGTTTTATGCAACAGAAATTTCTATATATGACAAGCTCAAAAATAGAGGAATAAGGACCTTTTAGAAAAAAAATGTGATCATCATTTCATTCACAGCATAAGTGGATGCTGCATTTTTTTTTATTGATGAAAAGAAATGAATCAGGTCACTGCTAAAGCTGGAAGACATGTTGTGCTGCAAAAATAAAACCTTCCCTTTGCTTAAGCTGGAAGTGTTCCCATCAATTACCTGAGGCAGCCACCCGGCATGTGGATTTCTTCCTGAGGTAAAAAAAGGCTTTATAGGTAGAACATTTTCAATAACAGATATTGTTCAGCCAATATAATTTAGAAGTACTGAGATTGCCTACACCAGCAGCTCCCAACGTTTTGGACATGCTAGATTTCCTGTGTACTCCAGGTAAGGCATGACTGTGAACCAGGTGATTTACAAGGATGAATGCACACATAGTTTTGCAGAGCTTAAATGTGAGAACAGAGACTAGAAGATCACCATGTCATTCCCATTCCAGAATTAATCCTTGAATAGGTTCAAGCATCAAAGTGAGAGTTCTGGGGTCAGCAGCAAAGAAAAGACTTTTGAAAGGACCATGGTATTTTGAAAACTTTCTTATTAGCACAAGAATTATTTAAAGCCAGGCACATCTGATCTCTTTTGAGAGTGGTACTACTACTCTGGACTAGGTCTGGATACATACCATCTATACATTTCATAAGGCTCTGCATTTTCTTTGGTAAGGTTTCTGAAAGTCTTGTCTCTGTAACTACTCTTATGGAATCTTTATGTAAGGAACAGGGTGCTAAGTGCTTCCTGTACAAGGGTGTTCTGGTTTTGGATAGAACAGAGTTGTTTTTTTCATAAAATGTGTGACTCTATGATCTTTGATAATAGTTGATCATATAATTGGATTTAGTCTATATACTATTTTAGAAGCTGATAAATGTCAACATTTTGATGCTAAGAACTCCAAAAGCACTGAAAAGGAGAATTTCAATGTCTTTTGTAGTGCTGTATGTGCCACTCTTTTGCCAAGCCCTTGTAGGCCTACCTATAGCTTTTAATCAGTCTAAATGCCAGTTCCACCCATAAAAAAGCCTCAGATAGTTATAATTATTTTATTCAAGTTTTTTATTTTCTTTGAGAAAACTGCTAACGGATACATAACTGGGGCCTTCAGGCAGTTCTGTAGCACTGACTTTTTCCAAGTTTGTTTTAAATGTTTTTAAAGATAATAGCAATGTACCAGGACATCATGGATGATTTGGGGTTTTTTTCTGGCTTCTGCTTTGTAATATCTCCTCCCATACACTCATATACATATGCTCTAATTATGCTTCAGTGGAAGACAGGAACTGATTTAATAATTATGTAGCTGGATGACTTCTTACTATTGTTTGTAATTTCCATTTTCTCTAGTAAAGTGGTCCTCTTGAAGGAAGATAATCTGTTAATTGCCTGCATTTAACATGATTTACTTCTTGTTGACATTTGCTAAAAAATCACCTCAAAATATAAATTATTGTAAGCATATATAGAGCAAATGTTTAAAAGCAAGCTTTTTGTGTCATGACTATCAGATTCACCAGATGCCTACATGTTCTTCTGTCTTTTCTTTATTCAAGATCCAACTGCTTATTATGAAGTAATTAAGTTTTTATTTATGCCTTTGTCTCATTATTGGAAGGATTGTAACTCTGAAAATACTATAATTGATTACACCAGAGGATAGTGACACATAGTGACACTTAAGGACATCTATATTAATTTTACAATCATAAGTTATTAGATTAAATACAAAAGGTACTGTTCTTAGACCAAACTAAAGTCACAGTAATATAGTATTTAAATTATTTTAAATTAAGTTAAATTTTACCACTGTAAATGAGCATTTAGAAAGTAGAGCTGTAGCACCAGGTCTGCAAAACACTACATGTGGTAGCTCCAGGGGCTACTTATTCTCAAAGATATGGATAAAACCATTCACAGTATTGATGCCCTGTAGAGGCTGACCTATGTATGTAAAATTTTGCAGTATTAGAACTTGAGAGTGTTTCCTNACACATTTGTCACACTGAGGAGATTTTTTTAGCTTGTAAAGTTCTGTTAACGTTACTAAGTCCTGGCACAGCAGAAAACTTTCATGTCTTTTAAATCAAAATAGTGACAGCTAGATGACCCTGACTTTAGAGGATCCAGCTCTCCCAGTTTATCATGGGAGCTACTAACAGAAGGCTCATAGCTTTGGTTCTTCATATGAAATTAATAAATAAGAATGAAAAAAAGATATCAACCCATCTCAAATAACCCTCTATAATTCAGACAATGAATTTATAATCTGCATTTGAATTTGAATTACAATTTTGCAAAAACTAAGTAAAAAGACTGTATTCTATCAATCTCACTGACAATATTTTTGTTTTCAAAAGAGCAATGTTTATAGCCTGTGAAAAACTTAAAATTTCAAGTAGACACATTGAATGAGGTTATTTTGTTAGGTTATGAGAAAAAGAATGAAGTAAAACAATAACCATCATCAGTAAGGATGAAAAAATAGAATTGTTGCATATAAAAGGAATTAAAAAGGGGAAAAAAAGTCAAACTAAAAGCAAATCCCTTTGGAACAATTTTTCTTTCATTTTATTTTTTTTAAGGTGTTAGCATCTTTTCAGCTTCTTTTCTGGTTCTGTTTGTTGGAAACACTTGCAAATGTATCAAGACCAGTTAAAAAATATCCCGGATATTTTCACTTGATTTCTCAGATGACTACATGGGTACACTGTCAGGAAGAAAAAAAAAAAGTGTACTTTTGCTTTATGTTCCAGGCATACACTCAGCAAGAAACTAAACCTACAAAAAATGCAGAAGTTCAATGATGAGCAGATGTTGCAGGTGTGAAAAAAGAAATCAGTCTCTTTTCCTGTAATCTAGCATAGTTTAGGAAAAGTACAGGAGAGTACAATTCTTTGCATATTTATGGAACAGCAGCCAGTATGGAATGCTGTCTCCATAGTGGGCCTTTTCATATTATTCCAAAACCTGCAAGTATTTTCAGGAAAGCTAAGTAACAGATCTCAATGAAGCAAAGAAAATCTCAGGTCCATACAACGATTTTAATAGAGAAGATGTTTTGCTCAAACAGACAGAATTTATTTCATTAAGAAATAATGAATAAAACTGAATTCAGAAAGGATGGATTTTAAGCATAAGCAAATATCAGGGGAAAAGAATAAGAATTTTTCTTTTTTACATCTCTTATGTCAAAAGGACCTTTTCCTAAATAAAAATTTAACATGCATTTGAACCTACTTTAAAAAAAAAAAGCACTTTCTGAAGCAATAGTGACATCTTTACATCAAAGGCAAGAGAAGCTCTGTATTAATTTGGTTTCTGGGGAGATGGTACATTTCTTATTACAGCATATCATGTGCAGAAAAAGCTGACAGGTGGAAAGAGTGAAGCAGAACCTTAAAGGATCATCCTAACTATATTGGCAGCTGTCAGGCAGTTTCATGGACCTGAATCATCTCCAGGAGCTGTATGTGGAAAGGTGACATGCCAAGCACTGAGCTACCTCTGCAGCATCCTTTTCCTTCCTGGCCCTTGTCAAGGACTCTTAGCTCACCTGAGAACCCAAATTCTGAAATGAATTTTGTCCCACATCACCCTGAGCTCTGTGTGGTGCAGTTTGGAGAAATTTACTTCTATCTGAAAGAGGCAGTTGTTGCTGCTATACTGAGTAGTAAAAAGGAGTGTCAGCAATGAAAGAAGTTGAACAACACTTGGGTTTGGGTTTGGTTTTTTTTCAACTAGGAATTTCTCAAAGCACTAATGAGGCCAGTGCCTGCTGTTGATCAAAATGGTCCAGGGAAGAATATATCAGTGCACTTCCATTCATTTATCTCTCAACAAGAGAATAATCTGGCCCCAGAAGTCCTCTTTGACCATTCAGAAGCCGTGGCAGTGTTTAGAAGCTGATTAGATAATAATGATAATTACAGAAAAATGCCCATATGGCCATTATTAGATCAATTTTGCTGCTAGTAATTATGGTAACTCCTGCTACAAACCTACCTTGTGTAGTCATACAAACTAATTAAAATGCAATTTCCACATCTGCAAATGTTTTTGCCAATGGCTAAATTCAAATGGAATTTCTGAGCGTACTACAAGGAATCCTAAAGCTTGGAGAACACTCTGTTGAATACCCAGGCTGTATTTCAGCCTTGCTCCCACATATCTGTGTGTCTTCAGCAAGTAGCCACCACTCCACCTGCAAACCCATCTGGAAAAAAAAAACAGAAAACAATAATAATAAACATTGAAAGAAAGCAATAAAAGCTTAACTAATCCTGTCAAATAACAGACAATATTTTTAAGTATTAGTTCTTCAAATATAGGGGCTTAAAATATTCTGACATCTGGTTTTCAGTAACTGACATCTAATCTTTATTTATTTCAAATCCCAGGAGTTTGGTTTCAAGAAGTATTTATTCTCTGTCTATGGATTAGCTGGATCTTGACACTGCATCTGGAAGACCTGTACCAGAGAGAAAACCAGGCACTGAGCAGGAAGCTGGCATAAGCTCTGCGGTCATAGCCAAAAACTGGACAGAGGGATAAGGACTTTGACATTTTTAATGCCAGCCAATAATTTGCAGGGTTCAGAGTGCACATACTACAAGTACAGCAGCTGGAGGAATGAGACTGTTGTACTTCAGGCCAAAATTACAGTGTATATATTCAATTCAATCAAGCCAGGACCCTGACAATACAGTCAAGGTCCACAGTAGCAATTGTATACCAGACAAATTTAATATTCCATTATTCAGTTATCTTTATGCAGGCTCACAGGATTAAAGGCCTGTTCTATCATCCTGTAAAGAAAAGAGAAGGAAACACAAGTAAGCTTCATTTTTTTTATTCCTGGAACTGACAAGCAGGAAAATGTAGATAATGGATGTATATTCAAGTTCTTGGATGTCTTCCAATTAAAGGTACTATCTCAGTGCAAAATAATAAGCAATGATCTGATCATTATCTGACACTTCTGAAGGCTACTTAACATGAGAAACAGATGCCTGGTTTGTGTATAAACACCACATAGAACCTAAATAGTTTCTAGGGAAAAACCGGATAAGAAAATCCAAAAAAGGTGGTTTGCTTTCCTCATAATATTCCTCCCTTCTAAGAGTCTAGGAACAAAGGATGCACAGTGGCCCCTAATTATGTCCTCCTAAGTGAAGCTAACTACTAGACCAAATCCCAAAATCTAGCCAATTTTACAGCTCCTGAAAAGCCTACTAAGTAAGCAAACTACTGAAAGAGTTGTTCCCAAAAGGATTTGAGGAAATTCACCACTATTCTGTTCTAGATACATAAAGTGACTATTTTTTTAACTTTAATACGCTCCTGTCTTTCAAGTTCCCTATTCAGACTGAATATTTTGCCCTAATTTTCATTCTGACATTGAGTGAATAAGCATTCAGGGAAAAATTTTCTGTGTGTTCCATCTAATAGTTGAGTTTTCCTGAAGTCAGTATTCTCATGTGACATGTACTTCAGGTTCTCTCTGTTCCTGAACAGAACAAGAAAGGTTTTGTCGAAGTAAAGCTGAGTTTTGATTGTAATTGTTCCTTCTTCAAAAGACAAAGTTGAAAGAAAAGTGAGTCATATGACAGATATAGTAACATGATTCCAAACTGAGAATCAACTGGCCCCAGTTCATATTATCAATAGCAATACTTATATTATCAACAGCAAAACAAATAAGCAGTTGTTAATGTGTTTAAAAATAATGAATTAAAATCTTAGGCCATTTCAGCCCAAGTCAGTGCTTTTTCTTAAATTAACTTGTTTCTCAACTGTGTTTGAATCTATATTGTAGTTTTCAGTATATATTAAACTTATACATGCATTCACATATATGCAAGCTTGTTTTCTTTGTTAAACAAGCAGAAACTAATTTCGCTGGGTTAAAGCTTTGATATTCTTTCTCATAGTGCTGTATGAATTTGCAGCCTGGTCTCACTGGTTCCAGATCCCAGTACCTACAGTCCTAGTGGGTAGAACACTTTTTTTAAGAAAGAAATGTGTGGAAATAATACTTCTGAGGGAAATTACTAGTGCTCATTTGACTCAAACACAATTACTGTTATATTTTAACATAAACTTCTAAGCTTCTTTCCAGAAGAATAGATAGCCTAGCAGTACAGCTGCTTCTTGTTACAGATTAACTGCTTGGCACATTAATATGGACAGCGCAAAAAGAGTTAAAGTTGTGCAAGGAACTTCTCAGAAGATCCATAAACTGTTTTGTACTATGTCTGTCCCTACATTTTAGAGCATAGCTTATGGAACAGGTGAGAAAATAACATTACACTAAATCCTCTTCTCACATTCCTAAGTTTTGAGGCTCCCCATCCTCTTTGGTCCCTTCACCTCTGAGCATCTGTATGTACCTCAGCTTTATTCCTGCTTTCATAAGCAAAAAGCACAGTAAATTAACACTGTAAATTCCTTAGAAAAAGACCTCTTCCTGCCTGAGAGGGAACTAAACCACATATGAACCTGTTAAATACACTGTCTAGTGAGTATGCTGCCCTGACTTAGATAAAATGGGTTCATTCAAGAATAGCAAGAAAAGTATAATAATTTTCTCAAATGTTTTTCTCTCAAATTACAGTGGAAAAGAAAATTAAAACTGTTAAAGGTAATTTCTGATTGCTGTAACTACACTACAGCATCTTATTGACTTTAGGGAAACCACAGTGTTGTGACTGTATTCCCTGAGCATAAAAAAATATTGTTCCTCTTAAAAGACTGGAAAAAATTGTTTTATTACAAGCTCCATGTTTGTATCTCTTTCTGGTTAATTTCTTTAATGTGAGAAGCCAAATATCAAATTTGATAGATTGTACAGCAATTTCAGGACACCAGGGTTAAACAGCATATGGAATCCAACTTCTCCTGAAATATATCTTCCCTTCTAGCCAAATATTTAATGTTTATATATATCTTTGGTAATTTTTCTCTTGTAATGTTTTATTTCGTCTGGTAAAAAACAAAATAAAAACCAAACAAAAACCAAAAAAATAAACAAACAAAAAAGATAGAGAGGGAAGTTTTCAGATTTTCATGTTGTTTCCTGACGTTAGAAAATACATGAGAACATATAGATAACAGTAATTTCTGTGTAAAATAATGCACCTACTGAAGGAAAGTTCACACTAAAATAGTTTGCCTTCCAAGTTTTTTATGCATTATATTATTTTTTGTTGCACTTAAGTAAGTTTAAGAAGTTTTTCTACTAGAATAAAGTCAGAATTGCCTTTTAGTAGATGTATGAATCCAATTATGTTTGCATACTGTATCTCCTACACATGCTCCTGGTGTCTTCATTTATATGATGTTCTGCTGATGCCCAGTTGATTCATAAGTATCTTGGTCCAAATTCTTTCCCAAGAAAACTCAAAACAGTAATGCAAAAACTGGATCATGTTATTACCGGTTAATTAATAAAAACATTTTAAATTAATTTTCTTATATCTTTCCATCAAAACTGTGTGGTTTGGTTTTACTTTTTATTGTGCAGATTAAATATTTGGGTTGACATTCACATATTTCAGTTTCGTCAACAGCACGATTTATCTTTGTAAGTCTGAGCAAAAATTATGTTGATCTTTCTATCTGCACGTAATAGATCTGTGACCTTTTTCACTTACATTTTGCCCATTAATTTATCATTCTGCAAACAATTTCTAACACTGGAAACCTCCGAGCAGCTTCAAAAAATCTTATGAAATAATCAGTTTTGCTACAAACCACCTATCTTCTTTATAATATAGTTTTTCTTACAAGTAGAAAAATAAAACTTTAAATAACACACTGTACCAAGTATAAACCAAGCTGACCAAAAGTTTTCTGTTTGCCTTGATTGAACAAAAGTAGGATGACATGATGCTACAAAGGAGATATTCAGGGCAGGCTGCATAGTTTCTGCACAGTTTGAAGCACAAGGAGAGTTGTCACCTCCTCCTGGAACAAAGGATTATGCAGAAAATTCTCGTGAGAATGGCCAGGAGAGTGGCACCTTAGGTACTTTCCAATTCTCTTGTTCCTGATTGACATCTGCTTCAGAAATGCTATATAGATAACTTTCATGGAATCCCCATCTGTATAACACCCTTTACTTCTGATTCTGTAAATTTGCTTCTCTGTGCTCCTTCTTTGGTTTGGCTTTCCTTCAAGTCCCTAACGCAGGACCTGGAACTGTGTTGGCAAACCCACTCACGAGCAAAGTCTCACAGATTTGCAGAGTTTGTAGGGGCTGGTCAGCACACCTGCACTAACTCCATACAGTCCTGAGCATACATTCACTGATAACTGGGGACACACTGAGCTACCACTAGAGTAATTGTCAGAATTCTCTCTAGTTTCAAGGACATAAAATTTCCCTTATGATTTCTCTCAGAGGACCACTTGATAGTAAGCAGTCTGCTTCAATGAGAGTTAGAACAGAATAAGGACAGGAAGTTATGACTTAGCAATGATTACAACACTTCCCTTGATAAAAAATTAAAAATTTTCTCAAACTTAAAATGTGCTTCCAAAATAAAATGTACCTTTTGCTGTTTCTCGCTTGAGTATGGTAGATAACGTCTGTACTAACAATGTATCATACAAGCCCAAGTAATACCCATAGGTGTCATAGTTCAGAGTATTTAATTTAGAGCATCTCTTCAAAAAATCTTTTTCTTTTTCTTTATCTTTACCTTTTATTGGTAGAAATATCTTTAGTGAGGACAGGAATGGACAAACCAGAGATAGGAAAGAGAATATCTTTTTCACTGTCATCCAGATATATTAACCTTGAAAAACACTTTCAAAAATATTTTTGTAAACTGCGAATTTTTGCTGCATTGAGTGCTGTTTTTTCATCCTAAGAAAGTGCACAGAAAGCAAAGAAGATATTAATGGAACATTTGGCAAAGGCCACAACTGGAATATGTTCCAATATGAGACAATATCACCATTTGTGATCTTCATATATACATAATGGGCAAACCTGCAAACCAGTTGGAAATAAAACATTTGTTTTACAGGAAGGAAGTATTTCTTTCTAATTTTCTCATTACTTGTTCTAAAGCAGTACTACAGTTGCATAACAGAAGACTGACGAGGAGGACTGTGAATGTGCTCAATTGACTTGCGTAGGAAAGGACGCACATCGTGCTGGCCACTGTTTGGTCCTGCGTGTTTGACAAGCAGAACATCTGTGTTTAGATAGCACAGGCCTCTGACAGACTGAGGGACACTGTCTCGTGCTTGCAGTTCCTGCCCTGATGCACAAAAGATCAGAACACAATGGTAACTACAGTGGTGTAAGTCCCTGATGGACAGGCAAAAGGAGCAGTCACTCTCAGTCCCTGTGTCCCCACTTATGTGCCTCTGCATGGGTGCTGCTTGCAGGATCATCTCATTGGCAAAGTAATGAAAATTAATTTCCTTTTTGCATTTCAGCTGTGGTTTTGTGATTATTGCTGAGTCCTGCCTGTGCTAGCACACTCAGGTACATGCATTTAAAAAATCTGCTCTCTTGAAAGTGCTAATTTAGTAAGTTAATGATGAAGAAAAACATTTGAGTGGCAGAGAGAAAAAAAACAAACAACTGGGGTTTTTTTGCCCTAAACCATGACAGTTGTGAAAATATATTAAATTAAATAACAAAACAAAACAAAACAAAACAAAACAAAACAAAACAAAACAAAACAAAACAAAACAAAAAAAAAACCAACAAAAATGTTGCATTAAAAAAAAAAAAAGCTTAGCAGTATTTAGCTAAGCTAAAAAAAGCTTAGCTTGTCTCATGTATCTCAATGTCAGGTACAATTTCCTGCATATACTGTGTTCCACAGATGTAAGGGAGATCACAATCAGATCCCAAAGCCTAGCATCCCTGAAAGCTCTGCTGTCAGTGATCAGTAATGGTAACTCACATGCATCTCTTTTCAGGAGAGCTTTTATAAGTATTGTGAGCATGTTTTGGGGTTTTTTAGGCTTTCCAGTGTGAAGATAAAGTCAGCCATCTTTTGCAACCCCAGCTTGCTGCTGGAACACTAGACAAGAAAGGTTTTCAGGGAGACCTATTAATTTCACAGCTTTGGCTTTGTCTACAGGTAGTAATTTTAAGAAGACCAGATCTCTTCCCTAGGAAAGGTATGTAAAATGGATTTACAAGTGGCTGTATTAGGGATCTACATTAGAAAGGTAGGATAAGGGCCTCTGCCATTACCAAGAATACACTATTTTCCTCCCAGAAGATGCTTGTTCAACAGGACCTTTCTCTGCCTACTTATTTTGGCCTTCTAGTGAGATTTAGAAGAATTATATCTTCCAGTAATTGTGTGTATGAGATTTCTTTTTGCCTAACTCAGCCAGGAGCTAAGAGAGGGTCTCTATGGGCCAGTTAAGAAACACTAGAAGCTAAATATGACACATATGTATACTAGTTTGGGGGAGAATGTATTTTAAATAATAAAACATGGTCCTTAAAAATTATTATTGTTTAGAAAATGCAACAAATAATAAGCTTTACAGTCTATAGAAAGACTTTCTCCAGGAGTGTTAACGTTCAGCTGAGGTATGTCTTTTATGTCACTTATAGCATTTGCCTACTCATCATCAAACTGTAGAATTTGTTCTTCTTTGTTAGTAATTAGAATTAAAATTCCTAAGAGATACAAGTCCTCTTGTTCATATATTTATGGACAGATGTCCAAATAAACAGTAACTTATTATAAGAACATTTAATACATCTTAATTGTGATATTAAGTGTTAGTTTGTGACAACCAAGTAAATAATGAATAATATAGCACATTCATTTAAGGACATATTCACTATCAAAATAATACAGAATTTTGCAAAAAGAATCACAACCCTGCTTCAAGCTTATCATTACACGAATATAGAAGTAATTTTAAAATGCTAGCAAATCTGATCAGCTAAGTGGAAATTTTCTATATTTAATAATTACATGTATTTCTTAACTATATCTAACAGAAGAAAACCAAACAAACAGGAAAAAATACCCAACTTGTATTAGATATTTTAGGGCAACGCACATTGCAATCACATTTTAAAAAATCCAAAACCCACCAAAGAAAAATCCCCAAACAGTGTGAAAAGAGAAAAAAAATAGGACTGCAAAAAAAAGACTAGACAAATATACCCAGTTTTCTGTAGTTAATGTCAAGGATTGAGTTTGGTTTTTTTAGTGTATATAGTGAGTATTGTTGTGGGACTTTTACCACAAGGTTTGCATATGTGATACCCACATACAGATTTCAATAATAATTTACAACTTCAGCTGTGACTTGAAAAATAACAATGTAACGAGAACTGCAATAAATTGGAACCATGATAATGAAGGAAATGCTTATGAATAGTCATGTAATGTACCAGGAAGGGGTGACAACATATGAACATATGAAAATTATTTAAAGAAAATTAATTCTGTAATAAACTGTGTTTTGATTTATTTTTTTAAATCAATAGTCAACACTCAGGAATTGCAATATTATGTGTCAGTCTGGACTTCACCTTTGCTAACTTTTGCAGCGTCAAGGACTGTTGGTAGCGCTACCTTCCAGCATGCTGTTCTCCTTTGGAATCCATCCCGATCTGATACCTGTAAGTGAAACTGATGAATTTCTCATACTGTGTCAATTTACATCAGCCACAGATCTGATAGCAGCTCTGGCATGGGCATACTGTATGAGCTTGGAAGGAGACAATTCCACTGCCTTCTTATCTCTGTTTACCCACAGAGTCAAGCCGAGTCTGAACCTGACTTCTTTTAAACGGCGAAATTCTGTGGTTTCCATTCTCTGCAGCATCCTTAATGAACCATAACCAACTCACCTGATTCCCTCTCCCATTAGAATTCAAAACCAAGAAAGAGCTGTAATTTCCATGTGAGCACACAGTCTCACAGCAGACTGACACACAACTCTAGCAGGGAAATTATAAGAAGGTTTCATCAGAAGAATTGGGCCCAATAAAGTCATTAGCTACAATTATTGGCAAATTTTACAAGTGGAACTGAGCATTAATCACAGCTGCCTTTCTAAGAACCTGTGAGATTTTCTGAACGATTTTATATAATCCATGGCTATATTTTAGGCTTTTGTTTTTCTAGTAATCTTTGCAAATGCTCTTCCTTGATCTAACAAATAAAATTAATTAGAACATGACAACTCAATGCTGCCAAGGTTGAGAAAGATCACAGAGATTCAGAAGAGAATGCATCTTGGCTGTCATGTAAAACTAAGTTCTGAATTGAGTTTATAATTGAAATTAAATGTAAATGTAAGCTTGATCCAAAGTCTCAGTTTGGAAACCTGTGATTTATGATGAAATCTGGACTTCTGATTTGTTTTGTAGATATTTTGCATAACTTTGCTTCTACTAAAATTGATTTTGATTAATATTTTTGAGGGAAAAGAAAAGGAAAACCAATGAACTGTTAAGTCAGATTTTCTTCAATTCTTTTTGGTTTAAAATCTACTTAAAACCATTAATATATTTATAGAATTATTTATGTTGGAAACGACCTCTCAAGATCATCAGCAGCAACTCCCCTGTTCAGGACAGGGTTAGCTAGAACAAGTTGTGTAGGACTGCAACTAGATGGGTTTTGAATATCTTCAGAGAGATACATTCAGACACCTATCTATATAGAAACAATTATAGTATATATTTTATATCTATAATAGATATGTATACAGTATACACAATGATAAAAATCTCGATATCATTAAGTATGTACAAAATACTGTCTTCTGTTCTTATTTTTATGCAAAGAATTTGGAACTATTTTGAATTAAGATTCACTCAAAATGCAGAAACACTTAAGAATGAAGTTTAAATCGCATCTAATTTTCTCACACATATCTCAGCTTGAGAAGATGTATATAATTTGACTGCCTAAAGTCTTCCAGTCTGCAAAATTTGGTTTCTTAATACTGACATGCATTTATACTTGAAATAAAGTATTATGAAACTGCTTTTATAGAGTTTTACATAAATCAGGGGTTTTTTTAGCATTTGTCTGGTTATGTCATTGATGTTTAGCACTTTGGCCTTCCTCACAAACTGAGTCCACCTTGTAGCACTGCAGAGGGATGGAGCATCACAGCCATTTTTTGCTACTTTCTGACTACATTCCAAGCGATAGAGCTTGGAGATATCTGCCCTAACCACACCAGGACTGGCACGTTCCTGGAGAGCAGTGGTAAGTGCTGACTCAGCTTGTCATAGTCAGAGCTGTGTGAACAAGCCAACACCTGATGTGGCACGTGTTGCCTGTCACCTGGCTGGCGCTGAGCACAATTATCCCAGGAGTGTCTGGACCATGCTGCATTGCACTCTGAAGCAAGACACACTCCCACACTGCTGTAGTGTGTGAGCTGTGTGATACACACTGGACTGTCATCCCTTACAGATCCCTCCTCCCTCCCTTTTTGAAGCCATCTCATTTCTGCAACTGTGAAAACTCCTGTGTGGGTGTCATACAAAAAAAAATCCTCCCAGACACATGCCATTGATTGCATTGTTGTTTTGTGCAGGACCAATTGCGTGCTTAATATTATACCAGCATTTCTTCCAATTTAGTGTTACACTGCTTTTCTTCCACTATGATTAACATTGCAAAAAGATTCAATCTGGATTACCATAAGCATTTTGCTCTAAAACTGAGCACAGTTTTATTAGAATAAAATAAATTTCTCATTCTCTCCAGTCACTACAGGCAATCAGTAGGATTCATCTGACAAAACATAAGCATCTATAATATAGATTTATGCTTTTGAAATAACTGTCTAGCTCTCTTTCACAGCTGGTAGGGAGACACATGCTCTTTTGAGGAGCAGTCTATTTTATCCTAAAACAGCTATATATAAATAAGTCAGAAGAGCTACATCCTGAGAGTACCCCTTTTTCTCCACTGACTTAAAGCTCAAAAGCAGACAACCACATTGCAGATGCCTAATCAAAAGAGATTAATCACAGCATTTCTCTCCACAGCTTTCCCATGTCTTTTTTGCCAGTTCTCCTTCCTCAGTGAAGCCCTACCCTCCCTTACATGTGCAGTACAACCAGTAAAGAAACAGACAAAGCAAGCATAACAAATAAAACAATTTATAGAAAATCTCACTTGTTAAACCTTAGGAAAATGTTCTAAAGAGATATTTGAAATTCCTTCTTTAATACTGCAGTCTTTACAGTGGCTTTGATACTGATCATACTCCCTAAACACCACACACATCATTAAGCAATTGAACATTTAACAGTGAATACACATGAGATCAGTGTCAGACCCACAAATTCTACTTCTATTTCCGTATAGTAACTACAGCTAGGTTATAGAGTCCTGAACAAGGAATCTTTTTAATGATGCCCTTGACTCAAACATATTTTTCTATTTTAATAAACAGAAGAAAATGTTTGGGTTTTTTCCTTTTTAGATGTACTAATGCACCTCATAACATGAACCAGTTCTCAAGAAAATTGTACCACATAAATGTCCCTCACGGTATGGATAGATTTGTGAAAAAAAAAAGCCAAACAAGTAATGAACTTTTGGTAGAGCCATGTTAACAAAACATTCTCTTTCTTATATTAATTTTTGTACTCAAAATTCTAATTTCTTCAATATTAAAGGACATTTCATTTCTTAAACAATTGAAAAAATCTATATTTGGCCTGCAATATAAGTACCTGAATTTTATTACAAGGTGTATATTTGGAGGGGAAGAACTTTTCCTCTATAGACAGTGTAATGATATTTTTAATATAATGTCTATAAAACCTGAAGTATGTATCTGGCTATCCAAATAAATTAAATAATAGACTCATCAGAAACAAAAGACTCTTTCAGGTACTAATCTATTTTTATTTTATGAGTTTTATAAAGATGTAAGTAACAGACCAACAAAAAAGATTATTTCTTAAAGCATAATAGTTGTGTTTGATAACCAAAAAATCATCCATGAGAAATCATTGCAGCTAGGACTTTCACAGAGATAGAAAGAAAGCAAACAAGATATAGATCCTTCTGACATTTTCAAAGCATGGTTGCTCATGTTTGGAATGATAAACATTTAGACGTATGATTTGTGTTGTAAAGTTTTTGAAGTAAAGCTTTTGAATCTGGGTGCCAAAGGTACTGCATTGACCTATGTCATGTCTAATATTGATTAAAGGTTGTACAAATAGACTCTGAATCTAACAGCAAGGTATGTATTGACATTTTCTAATAAGGATAGCAGTGCTGCCAGCTCTGGCTGTTACATCTCACAAACTGATGAAAGGTCAGTGCTGGAGGGATGTCTCACCTTTGCATGCAGTGGCACAAGTGACGCAGCAGCTGACACTTTGAGATGACTCAGCCTTGAATCAGACCCCTGCACACCCCTAAACTGAACTTACCTATGTGGAGCACCAATTACAGATGTAAAGCTGGGCTCATTATAATCAGCTGAAAATCACATGGCATTTTCCACAAGTTTTTAGGGGACTGATGTGAATAACAGAACCATAGAGAAGCATGTGCATGCTCTGCTCTAAGGGAATATCCAGGACAGTGAAATATATTCCCTTAAAGCTACCTCAGAATCTCTTTCTACCTATGTGCTAATCCTAAAGGATTTGATATGCTTGGTGGCTTGTGACATAACTTCCTTTTAGGTTAGATGCTGTTCTGACAAGAGAAGGAGAACACAGCATGTGTGCAATCCCCAGCCATGGACATGAGAAGACAGACTTTGTGATATTCCGTAGGGGAATCTTCTTACCACCTTTACTCATATGCAATGAGGCATATGAAATACTAATTTACAGCTACATCAAAAATCCCTTGTTGGCATCACTGATAATTGTTCACACATGTTCACTTCTGACAGTAATCCTTTGCTTGGATTACCCATATGGTTACTACAACAAAATAAGAACTTTCAAAGGACAGTAATTTTCATACCTTCAAATTTTGTAAACTCTTTATTTGTAGGATTAAAATTAATTGTATTTAGCCTCAGCCTCAGCATAATCCTACATTTCTGGATGCAGGAAAAATTAATTGGTATACTTTGAATTTAGGAGAGAGTGAAAAAAATATTTAGCAATTTCCAACACAATAGATTCACCTGGCTATGTTTATATCAAACAAAGAATTTTTTACATGAAGTAGACTTCTTATTTATTAATAAAGGCTGCAGAACCTGTTGTGTTATTCAAGTTCTCTGTTGACTGTTGTTGAAATGTTTTCAGGTCTGCCTTTCAGGGAATTAATAGAACTTCCCAGTAACTTCTACTTTGTAAACTGTAAATATTGATGTGTTCTTTGTCCTATCCTCTGTTAATATCTTCAAATATGTGTATTTGCATTTAGCCTAGTTGGAAACTGACCTTAGCTGAGGTGTCTAGGTTTAAATTCAGTACAGTAATATCTTCAGTATAATCAGAATTATAAAATAAACTCTGAGATGGCAATACAATCATAAATTTCTAGGAATTGATAAAATCTGTATTTTCCACTTCTCTGTTATTAAATACCATTTCTCACACTTCTGCTGATATCCTCAAGCACCTATGGAGGTTAAAGGATATCTCAACAAAGTTACAATGCTGTACAGATCGATGGATCTTGTGCTTTTCCCTGCTTCTGCTCCTATACCTCTAGTCTTCTATAATAATCAATAAAATTATGTCAAAATAAGAAAATAAAAAATAAATGATGTCATAATAATTTCTTCCCTGTATTAAGTCTTTGTGTGTGCACACCTAAGCCGCCTTATTTCTGCTATTGTGGGAAGAGTAAATCTGTATTTGACTTCAGACCTTTCTGAAAATTGAGCTGACCTGGAATCATAGGTAGGTAAAGCACAGTAATAATAGAAGTTGAAAATCAATACACTCCTTTACAGGGTCATGCTGAAGTCATTTTTGTTTCAATGATAAAATGATGTTTGGATTTTGTAAGATTTCTTTCTATTGCCAATTAACTTCATAGTATCCTTGTGTCACAGTAGAAAAAGATCCTGAGAGTGACTTTTAAAACCTGAGACAACATAGCAGTTATCAAAAAACTTTCTATAATCAAAGTATACTGCATAACTGTGCATATTTTATGCATTTATACCCAGTTGTAGCACACTAAGAATAAAAAACTGAGTTAGAAAAATAATGTACTTACTACAATACATGTTGTTTACTTTTAAAACTTCTTGCTGTGTTCTGCATGTGAATATTTTGGAATAACTTGTTGAAGATAATATTTGGAAAATAAAACATATTCTCAAGTAAAACCATAGCAAGCTGAAAATAGTCCCAGAAACAGGGAATACTGTCCTCATTGTGTGTCACATGTGAGTAAACTTGTAAGAGGAGTGTGGTAATGTCTCCTTCTTAAATATCTATCAAACAGGACTCTATCAAATACCTTCACAGACACACTGAAGTTTTCTAGCATGATACAAACTCCTAGGATTTCCACTCAGTCAATCTGCATAACTTCTGGGCTTTACAAAGGCTTCCAGCCTCCTCATTGTCAGTGTTATAGACAGAAATACTAAAGTGGCTGTGGCCTGTACAGACATCTTCCTTTCTAGCTAAAATAACCCAAAAGCTTTGAAATATTTTGTACTGCTGAACATAACACAGCTCTATTCTTGTTATTGTCCCCTTGTATGCAGAGATCCTCCTTATATGCAGAGATCATAATGAGGTAAATTTTCACATTTAATCAATATGTCTACATTTATATTTAGTAGAGTTATAAATACAAGTGAGATTAGGCACTGTGTGATTAGGTGTGTCAGTGTTCTACCAAGAGTGAAAGGGATTTGGGCTTTTTATTGTTATTCAACATTATTTTCTTTGGTGTTTGTTGCTAAGGGCAGAAGTTAAGAATTACATTAAAACCACAGTATATCACACCACTGAAAAAATTAGTGCTATGATTAAGATCCAGCACTACCAGGAATAAAACTCTTTACTAGGATGATTATTTAATAAAGACATTTAGCCCAGAAAAGTGACCAATAAAATTATTTTCTTTGTCATACTTGGATTTCCCTCCAAGTAGCCAAAGAGAAGTAAGTCAGTAAAAAATATCCACAAACACAAATTGAAGCATGGCTTTTCCCTACTTCGGTTTTCAGCAATTCACCTGTGTAATTGCAAGATAATAATCAAAATAAGAATCAAAATACTTTAGCCTGGTCTCAGCAACCAGATAAGCATTACTCACAGGTGTTCTATGCAAAATTTTAATGTTGGTATCATTTTTGCCTTCATTAACCATCCCACTTCATTAAGCAGAAACAGACAATTCTAAACCGACAGCTTTTGGCCTTTTTTCTATCACCATTAATTTCCTGTGGTTTGAACTGACAGCAGAATTTTTAACTGATGATGAAAGAGAATGTCTTGCATTTTCTCTGTCATAAACTCTAGTTTTCCACAGTAGTAACACATGAAAATATGCACTTTTTAAGCTTTAATTTGCTGGAAAATATGCTATATCTTCAAATTTATTTTGTCTGTGCTAATAACTACTTGAGTCCTATGCTTGATTAAACTAGAAAAAAAAGACCCAAATGCCACATTCCGCTGTCACTTTTTTCCCCAATCACATTCATCATCTCCATAGGCAGATATGGAGGCAGTTATATTAAATAACTCTAAAGAAATATCAGCAATGGAAAGAAATGAATGAGAGTCAAGTAGAAATGGTTTTGAAAGGACTCTGTACTACAGAGTAGTGCAATGGTTTTGGTAAAAGCTTTATTGTTTAGGTTCTTCTGGGATTTTGTGGGTTTTGGGGGGTTTTGTTGTCATTTGTTTGGTTTAGTGTGGTTTGGTTTGGTTTTTTTTGTTTGTTTGTTTGGTTTTTTTTTTGTTGTTGTTGTTTTTGGTTTTTTTTTGTTTTTTTTTTTTTTTTTTTTTTTTTTTTTTTTTTTTTTTTTTTTTTTTTTTTTTGTTCTTAGTAGGGAACAGTCAAAACTGCTTCCCTTTCTCCCTGAGACTGTGTAATTTTGACATAGACCAATGCCACAGTCCGAATAAGGTGCAATTCTCAGCACTCAGTGTATCTACTTTCAGAAGGACTGGGTTTTTGTATGTTGGGGTTGATAATTCTTCATTGTCTCCAAACACTGAGCTTCAATCAAATTTATGTGCTTCACTTCACCTCTGAACAGCTCTCAACATTTTCTACCAAAATTATAAGTGTTACCCTAATATCTGAGGGAAACCAGTTTCACAAAAGCCATGCAAAAGCCAGTGTGTGTTTTAAATCTCTATTTGACCTTTCTGAGTCTTTTCTTTCATGACTTCTACCAACCATATTTTTTCTCTTTTTTTTTTTTTAATTTTGGAATATGATGGAAATTTTGTTTCCTACATCATGATCCTGAAAGTTTGACAAGCTGGCTGCATGCAACACATGTTTAGTGGTCCCAAATAAAAAATCTGTTAGTAAATCAGAGTCAGTCTTGCATTATATAATACTTTTCCATATTAGCTGTTATAAGCTGAATCTTCAGTCTAGTGCTACACAGATTTCTATTTCATAAAAGAGAATTAAATAAATCAATTATTTTAACTTTTAAATTGTCGGACAAATATTGAGTCTAATGTCTATATCTTGAAAATACAGGTTTATATGTTCTGTGTTTACTTGTTTTCATGGAATTGTTTTATTGAATCAAAATCTCATAAGCCATTTGGTATGTATCAAAGTGTATAATGGTTTTATTGTTCTGTAACTTATTGTCAATATGAAATTCAAATTTCAGGTCTATGAATTTGGAGATGCAGTCAGCTGTAAAAGCCATTACTACTGATCTTACCTGGACAGGGGAAAAATACAGTTTGCTTTCTCAACTTGACTTACAAGGAAACTATGAATTTGTTCCGCCCACACACTGGTCCACAATACTTGAGTAAAAAAATGTATTGGTGTCCTTATATTCAGTTTCATAAAAACCAGCACCTCATCATTCATGATTTGTATTCAGCCTCTTAACTGCTTATTTTAATAGTAAAAGTGCATTTGGTATTTTTTAAATCAGGTGAATTCATTAAGTCTCTCTCATTCAGATTATAAAATATGAATTATATTTTTTTTTTGAGTAGTGCTTATCTTGGGGCATCAAAAGACATTAATAATACTGTCATTTCCTCAGGACAAGCTGTTACGAGCAAATGATCTTATTTCTTATTCCAAAAGGATTGTTTATTTAGTACAGGGGAAAAGGTGCTTCAGAAATCTCACTAAAGGCAAAATATGAAAGCTGTGAAGTTGCATAGGTAATGACATGGGCATAAACGGCTTTGTTGACAATGGTTATATAATCAAGAAGCATCTTGGGTTCACTGTTAAACCATACACAAATTAATAGAACAGGCAATTAGTGAACTATACACTACTTTTAAAGAGAGTCTTTTTGATGTGGATGATACCAAGCTTCAGTAAACACGGAAGAAACTCTGATGTTTGCATAAACTAGGTCCTCAAAGCATAACTGCAGTCTGATAGTTGATCTTAAAGTCATTTACCTGATTTCTCTCCACCGTTTATGAAGGATTTCTATAAATATGGTTGCATAAGGGAAAAAATCCCACAGATTTTGAACTAATCATTGTCACTTACAAAGATGAAGTACAGCTGTCTAAAACTTAAAAAAAAAGTCAAAATATTAATACGGCCTCTTTCAAATGTGTGTGTTCAAAATGACACTGATTCCTCTGCAATAAGTGGGCACACTTTTCTGCCTCTTAGCACTTCTTCCAAGTGAATTCATGGGATTTTCACAAGCAGTAAAATCCCTGAGAGAACCTCTTCAAAATTCATTAATAAGATAACAAGCAACTCAGTTTTAATATAAAATGTATGTTGGGGGTTGGATCTGTTTCTTTTGTGTTTGTGGAATTTTTTCCTGGTGGTTTTGCTAGGTAACTAATTGCTGGGTACTTTATGGATACTTGACTTAAACAAAGGAGGCAGCACGTTTCTCCGGGTGGAACAGCAGTGAGCAGGAGTTTGGTCCGAGGACACCGCTCCGAAAGGACTGGAGTACCAGGGGACCCTGCTTGTTTTCTCTCTCTCCACTGGATTTCTCTCCAGAGGAAGACTGAACACATTTTTCGTCACCATCGGACTTTCCTACAGGACTATTTTCACTTCATAGAACTGCATTTACTGCTCAAGGAGGATTTCATCTGGACTGCTTTCACCGCCCTGATACCCAGGGTGTCAGGTCACATCCCTGACTCTGTCAGGGCATTTTCTGAGGTTTTGTTGCTTCTTTGTTTTTGCTTGTCTCTTAGTGCTATTACATTTGTATTTGTCTTTGCTTTGTCTAATATTCCTAGTAAAGAACTGTTATTCCCACTCCCAAATCTTTGCCTGAGAGCCTCCAATTGCAAAATTATAATAATCTGAGGGAGGGGTTTACATTCTCTATTCAAAGGGAGATTCCAGTTTTTTTCTTGCTGGCAAGTACCTGTCTTTCAAACCAAGACAATGTAGTATTGGTTTAGACTGGCCAGGTCAGAAAGTCCCAAAGAATTAGATCTATTGCCCTAACCACGTAATAGTGTTCCACATTGTCCTTGCCACATGACATAAATCAATAACCTGTAGCAAAGGTAGCTACAGAGTATTTCATCCATGAAAAACAGAGATTTCTCTGTGAAAGTTTAGCCCATCATATAAAGGGTGTTTAAGAGAAATTAGGACAATATGACATCCATAATGAATTATTACCTATATTTTCTAGCAGATAAAAGGTCACAGAAATCTATTTTGTCTGAGGCAAAATGATGATTCACTTTTTCAAGTGAGTGGCAGCTCATTTATACTTTGCTACAAAATACTGAAATAATAAAAATAACTTCCCTTTTCCCTTTCCATACCATAAATGCACATCAATTTTCACCTAACACATGAATAAGAAATTATTACGTTTACAATGAAATTACAGTTTGTGGGACAGGAAGAGATGCATAGAAAAATATCATTGGGTTTTAAGGAATTTCTGTACTGAACATCAATTTTGCTTTTCCATCATGGATGGCAGAAGAGGGAAACATCTTTTCTATCTAATTTTCAGGAAACTTGAAAATGACTTGAAAAAATCATTTCAAAATGATCTGGGTTTGTTTTTTTTTTTAATCTAAATGAAAACCCAAGAACTTCATGTAGCCTAAAATATACATGTAACATAATACAATTCCCATAGTTACCGTAAGAACATGTCGCACTCTAAATTACATTAGATCACCAAAGAGCAATTGTTCTGAAATAAAAATCCTAGAATCCTGCTTGTTTTTTCCCAATAAATCTTGAATTTTCATTTGCATTTAAAAAAATCATAATCTTCCACAATTCTTAAACTTTTTTCATCTGATTGAAACTATCCATTAAATTTTAGTCACTTTTTTTTCCCCCTGAGTTTACTGCTGGTGAAAGACATTCCATTCCTCCATGCTTTTCAGGCTGAGTACTATTAAAACAAAGAGGAAAGAATCATGAAAACACTGAGGTTATCAAGTGACCCATATCTCAGCCACCTTTCCAACATGTTTTTATAGAAGTTTCTTAAAAACTATAGAAAATATTAAAATATTTCATCTCCTTAAATAACTATGCAGAATCTGTAAAAAGTAAATGATTGAGACATAATATCTTAAATACAGTAGAATTATTTTTATAGTTGTGTTAAGCTTTTATATCATACAATATTAATTACTTGACGTATTCTTCATAGTCCTGTGGGAAGACATTGCTTTCAAACTTCAAAGATAGCTACTGCTTTTGAACCTGCTATATTTTCTTTCAAAACTTTGAATTGTATAAACTATGTCAGTGACCCAAAGGCTGTTGATGTCCTAGATCCATTTGCACCTTCCTCACAAAGAACTAAATTCCCTCTCTAGCCCTAGGAAAATTATCCTCATGTGTAGCAAATTAGGATTTTGGAACCAGCTTTACTAAAATGACAATTGAGATTTCTGTCAACTGTCCCTTAACACAGGCTCCAGTATGACTCTGACAGCTCCAAAATCATTTTCACTGTAGAAATGAACCTAAAATCCCAACAAATTTTTTTAAGGAAACTACTGTTGGTTCATTTTTCTTCTAGAGCATCTTTTTCTTCATATATCTGTAGTCATTTTATTACAGAAATAATCTTAGGGGCATAAGAAAGGTTGTTCTTAATAGTTTCTATCTTCCATCTTTACCTTTCCTGGATAACAATCCATTATTTTTTACATATACTGTAAACTGTTATTTGAGGTTTGGAATACATATATGAATGCTGTCATTGAATATTCATATTATGGAGCTGCCATTGAATTTCAACTTTATTTTGTTGTATTTAAATACTTTTTGAAATCAGAACCCAAACAGCATTAAAATGTATATTTGATCAAAGAATTCCCTTTCATAAGATCTTGGGCTCAGTTTACACTACTTGAAGATATTTCAATTTGATTAAATAGGATTTCTATTTTTTTTAAAGCTAAAAGGAAAAAAAAAAAAAAAAAAAAAAAAAATTTTCAAAAAANATTTCAAAATCTTAAACAATCAGCAAGAAAGATAAAGCCCTGTTAATATGCTGCAATGGATTCAAGTACAAAAGAAAGTGGTAAGTCTGGGCATACAATTTCATTGTGAATAAAGAAAAAAAAAAAACATAGTTTCTGAGGCTTTGAGAAAAACCTGTTTTGAAAATATGGATTTCCTGTAAAGAAAATCCAGAAAGTGAAACAGAGTGATTTTTCTAAACTGATGATCTTTCTTGCATTAATTTGGGCATCTGAATACACAAACAGAGGCTCATCTCAACATTTAAACTATAGGAGAAGCATTTTGCTTCCTATTTTGTATTCTTGCAATGAAAATAACACATCGCATGAATTATATTGTCCCAAATTCACAATTCTGTGTTCATATTCTAAATATATAAATAGATCACTAAAAGCCCAGTGAATCATCCATGCTCTTAAAGGCAAATTTCTGAGCAATGTAATTATTGTGTTTCAGTTGGAAAAGAAAAAATAATTTCTCATAGAGTCATGTTTCTAAGAAATTTCATTTAAGTAACAGAAAAACAACATGAAGTATACGTCTTGTTCCACAAAAAATTTATCTTGGGTGGCATCATGAAGAAACAGTATCTCGGGATCCCATGCCTGGGATGTTCCCAAGAGTCCT
>WBNO01009945.1:0-28167 GCA_013400575.1 Peucedramus taeniatus
TGTAATTAAGAACATATTAATCTTGCTCTGCTTATGCTTCACAACCAGCTCAAACCTCCATGACCACGATAATATAATGCCAGTCCAAGTTAACAAACCCTGCTGAGAGTTAACATTCATTTATTTGGCATCTATGTTATGCTAGGAAGGTCAGAGATCGCAGATATGTTTTTAAAATATACTATATAAATCTACCCATGCAATAAAACACTGAAAGACAGTCGGACAACTACAAATTTACACCAAAATTTGACTTAAGTTTTCCTATGTACAACAGCCAAAGTTACAAATATTGATCTTTTTTAACTGGTTCTCATACCTTAGTACAAATTATTTCTATGTACCATTTAGCTGTCACAATTCAAATGTGTTCCTTTGTTCTGTGCACATAAAACTGTACTTTTCCTCCCAGTAAGATATGCAGGGAAGGGAATACAAAACTAGCATCTACCAGTATGCCAGTGCAGTATTAAAAGCAGCTTTGTTAATAGTATGTTACACAGGGCATCAGTCTATCAGTCTTTTGTCAGCAAGATGGCTGCTGCAGGAGTAGTCTCTGATATCCCAATTATAAAGTAAAATTTTGTTTTCAAGTACATTTTATTCACACTGAGGAGCACTTTCTGAGTTTCAAACTGCTGGCTGAGCAAAACAGATACAAGTTTCTTTTAACTATTTATTTGTAAATCTCCTCTGAGTATTAAACATGCTCATAAAGATATGTCCATAAAGAGAATGAGTACAAATTTTATCCTGACATTTGATTTAAGCCGTGTTAGAAAACTTACTTGACAGATATAGTTTTTCCCCCAAGCATTGAAATAAAGCAGATTGTCACAAAGATTTGTCCTTAAAGAGAAGACCTGATTTTATAGTGAAATATGAATATGAATAATACTCTTAATATCTGCAGATTTTCCTGCCTTTCAGAATATGCCACTATGTAATGTTGTTAGCAAAACAAAAGAATGACTACCGTCCTTCCTTAAAAGGATAATATTAAGATATTTTAGCTCCAAGTTTGACCTGTATTAGTATAAGATCTTGGCAAATGTACTCTGGGGGAATAAAGGAAACCAATAATCTGTTACTTGCTTAAATTACTACTCTGGCTCAACAGAAGGAGTAAAATTAAAGTTAAAACATTCCAGGTGATATGATGGCTTTGAAAAAAACAGAGAGAAAATCTTCATAAAATAGAAAATTCTTATCTTAATTAAGACACTGCAGCGTATACACTGCTTTTGAATCATCATCTCTGCAATAATTCAGAGGAAAAATCAGTACAGACTGGTGTCATTATGATTCCAATTAAACGTGATAGTATGGAAAGTTCTTTTTAGGGCTGTTTTTCATCTGTAGTGCACTCTTGAAAACCATTAGGTCTATTCAAAATTTTGAACAATTTAAATACATTTTAATACAAAGTTTCAATAAATGTATAATTATCAATTACTATAATACTTATGTAACTATCAATTTAAGAATTTTTTACTGATGAGTTTATTTTCTACAAATAACTTTTGGTAGTAAAGATATGGACATTCTTCACAATGGGAGAATAAAAGGCATGCAGATTCACAGGTAGAAGTTGACATGCTTGCTTAATGAAAAATTAATAAGCTTTGTTCATCTTAGTGCAGGTGATTCTTAGCATGTTACTACAGTGAGCAGCATTTTTCCTGAGACTATTACAGCTTGTTTTGGTAATGCAAAAGAACTCTATGAATACTGTATAGAAAGAAAACCTGATTGTTCAGATGTTTCTGACACAGAAATGATACCTTCATCAGAATACAGTCTGTGTGAATGTTCAATTTTTGCTTGATAAAACCTGTATTACAATTCATAGAATACAGTTGTACACTGTGTAGTGGTATACTTTTGCTGGTACTCTCATTTCTGAATAAAACTCATATCTATAAGGAAAGAACTGGTTTTTAAACAATTAATGAAGAAAAAGCCCTCATCATCTTTTTTTTCAAAGGATTATTAGTGGAAGTAATCCTAAAACTGTTCTGAAACAGATGAAGAGAAGAAAGAAAGGAAATTTACAAGCTATTTTAAAAGAGAGAGAAAAAGGAAAAAAAGCACTACATCTGTGCAGAAGGTTGAGATTTCATACTTGCCATGAATAGCAAAGAGCTCAAGAGTTCAAAAGCAGTATGGGTAGGGATAAACTTCACATCAACTGAGTTTAACTACCAAGGTCATAACTGCTTTTAGGAACATCATAGCTTGCAGGCTGAATCACATGTTTGCAGTACACATTTCTCTCTCTCTAATTGTACTGAGAGCCATAGGAGACAAAGCTTTTAAAAGAGAGGGATGAATTCTAACCAGTGTAGAACACTGGACATCTTTTGTAACTCTTAAAAAGTGGTTTACTGTTGACACATTAATTTCAGGGGAGCAGTTTAATGGAGCAAAACAAACCCTTCCACAGCAGAAATAGTTGTGCTAGGCTCTCCTGCTCAGCTGAAATTATTAATTCTAAACTATCCAATCAGAGACAGGTTATGATCAGAAAAAAAAAAAAAGTAACATAATTTCCACTTATTTTTTATTACTAGTCTTGAGATGTTCAGAGAGAAAGTAAAGTCTTTTTGGAATAAATAGAACAGGTTTGGGTTGGGAACTTATTTTCAGAAAAATCACATCTGAAAGACCAAGTTTCTGCATTTGTATTTCGCCAAGTTCAAAGCTATGAACAGTATTTTTGACATTTTTTCTGGGTACATAAATCTGAAATGTTAGTTGTTCTAATGATTACAATTTCAAGCCATTGCATTAAAAAAGGGTCAGCATTTGAAAAGTTGATA
This sequence comes from Peucedramus taeniatus, assembly GCA_013400575.1. Lineage (NCBI taxonomy): Eukaryota > Metazoa > Chordata > Aves > Passeriformes > Fringillidae > Peucedramus > Peucedramus taeniatus. The sequence goes on from WBNO01009945.1 coordinate 2,823, forward strand.
TTTGTAGCAGCCCTGTGTGCTCACTTGCGATTACTATTTCTGAAATGTTGAGCATACCTTTTATCTTAACAACCTTTTATAAATGCATTTTATGGCCAAATAACTTATAACTATTTTTTCTGTGGGTACATTTTCCTATCAGCAGACAATTTTGTTTTCTTTTTAGTTGATTAACTAAGTTGCTCTCTTTACTCTCTTACTCAAAGAGGTAGACCTTTCCTGTAAAATTTATGGGACATTTGCTGGAATGTTTCACAGCAGATGTACCTTCCCTGTTTTAGGAATTATATTCAACACTTCAGTGACACTATTATTAGCAGTTGATAATTAGGTTCCTTCATATTTTTTTTTTTTTTTCTGATAGTCAATCTTCACTGCTAAGAAAAATTTAAGAATATAAATATGGCATATGTTTCACTTTAAAAAACTCCAAACCTCTTTGTTCTCCTAAAGATATATTTTGAAATCTTTAATCTGGTGAATTTTCTCTTGTTCATAGTTATTCTTTAAAATTCATTAAGACTATTTAAATTACTAACTAACAGATGAATACAAAGTAAATAGAATATGGCAAATTTCAAGAATAATTTCTTTAATCTTGTATGACATGTTTAAATTGTCCTTATCACAGTGATGTTCTGCTATTCATGGTATGATTTAGGCAGGAACAGGTCAGAGATTTTGGCTTGTAGTATGTTCCTATGAAAGACCTTGCAAAAGCTCATATCTTCTAGAGAAGTTAGTAAAAAATTAGATTTTTATGTATTTCTATCAAATATCTATCAGTTTGAAAGACACAGAAGGAATTACTTGTGTGATGATGAGTAGTAAATGATTTCTCCTGAAAACGACACCTCCTTTTCTGTTGGGGTCAAAGGGGAGAAAACAGAGATCACTAGATCAGGTGACTTCATAACAAAGATAAAATGTGTGTTGGGAAACAAGATAACTGACCAGGCCAACAAATGTATCTTCATCTGGAAAGAGAGGTCTGCTATTGCAGCCCCTGAGTCTGCCCAGGCACAGAATCACATGTTTGGGATTGGAAGGGAGCTCTGATGGGAATCATCTGGTCCAACCCCTGCTCATGCAGGGACACCTAGATCCAGTTTCTCAGGACCATGTCTGCACTGTTTTTCAATATCTCCAAGGAGGAAGATTCCACAACCTCTCTAGGCAACCTGTGCTGGTACTCAGTCACCCTCAAAGTGAAAAAGTGTTTCCTGGGCTCAAATAGAAAGAACTTCCTGAAGAACTTTTTCCACTCACTTTCCACCATCTATTCAGATATTTAGATTCATTAATGAGTTCCTTCCCTGCCTATCTTCCATTTTCTTCCCCCCCATCAACTTCATGGCCCTTCACTGTACTCTCTCAAGTATGTCCAGGAGTCCAGAACTAGACGTTCTTCCAGGTATGACATCACTACTGCTGAGCTGAAGGAAGGATTCACCTCCCTGGACCTGCTGGCAATGCTTCTCATAATGCAGCCCACACTACCATCAGAATTTGTTGCCAGAACATTCTGCTGCCTCAGGTTCAGCTTGGACTACTGGTCATTTTCTGCCAAGCTGTTTTCCAGCTGTGTTGCACTCAGCATATACCAGTGCCAGGGATTGCTCCTTCCCATGTGGCAGGCCTTTGCACTTCTCATTGTTGACCTTTGTGAGGTTCCTGGCAGTCTGTTTTTCTAGCCTGTGGAAGTCCCTCTGGATGACAGCACCACACTCTGGTATACTAAGCCACTACTCCCAGGTTTTTGTCATCTGCGACTTGCTGAGAGTACACTCTGTCCCAGTTTATTAGGACATATCTAGAAAAAGAACAGCAGAGTGGTGAGAAGAGGTCTGAATCTAACCTACCCTTTTAAATTCTAATGATAAAGAGACTCAGCAAGTGCAAAATAGCACAGAAGAAAGAAAATCCAACTATCAGCAGAAAGCCAGCTGAACTGTTGGTGGTAAAGCATCACTTAATCAAATAAGTTATTTCAAAGAATTAAGCAGACCAGAACAGAAGCTTAAAAGCTAACACTGACAAAGTACCAATCAACGTTATCAGCAAACATTAAATTGCTTTCCAAAACAAAATCCACTTAGAAGTTCACTTCACAGGAAAGGGCTACCTCACCATAACATACCAAGACAGATGTAACCATCAGCAAAAGTGCTGAACCCCAGGACAGTGATTTCAAGAGTAAGATATTTTATTTTGATAAAACTCCTGTCGTGGCTTTTGTGCTAAAGATTGTATTCAAATTCAAACCATTCAGTACTAACAATGGCATTGTTAAATAATGTAAGGGCAGCATTATAGAAGGGAACTTTCCTCAATATGAGAGATGTACAGATGCAAAAAATAACTAGTTTACTGTTTAATTTCAGTGTGCTGTTAATTTAATAATTATTGTGATTATTATTTTCTTAGGTAGATTTTCCACAATTGGTTTCTCAGAAATACAGGGAAAAGTACAGAACTGAGTAGTTTAAATCTCAGTCTGAAGCAGATTCAACTAATGCCATTCCTGATAGATTACTTTCTTACCTTTCTAACCTCCAAATAGGTTTCCCTAGACAAATCCTAATTTCATGTAAATTGCTAAATGCAGGATTTGATGTAATGAACTTTATATCAAATTATAAACTTTATTTTATTATTTACACCTACTTACCATTTTGTTTTGCTTCTGATTTTCTTTTCACACTTTTCAGCAGTGAAACTGGTGAAAGACTAGCTATATTTTCCTCAAATATTGCAAGCTGAGGAAAATTAGTCATCTGGGCAAGAGGAAATAAGAATAATTTCCTTTTGATTGCTTTTTCAGCAAGTTGGAAGCTATCAAGGAACTAATAATGTTAGCATAGCTAACAGGGTGCCTCATCAAGCAACAGCTAGTTCAACAGTGACAGAATAAACTGTAGTGAGAAATAAAAAGCAACTACAACGATCATATAAATCCTCCTTACTTGTTTTATCACAGTGGCTTCATCTGCAGTTAGGGAGCTTGATTCCTATGATAGGATTATTTTTTCTTTCAACAATTTAAACTCTCTGATTATGTTCCTTAAAGCATTATATCAGCTATGAAAGAAACACTGAAATGAGAGGTTTGGGTTTTTGATGAGGGTTTCCTTGCTTCTATGGTTTATTTGTTTATTTTCATGGTGTTTTGTTTGTTTGTTTGGTTTTTTTTTGATTTCTTTTGGTTTTTTTTTTGGTTTTTTTGGGTGGTTCATTGGTTTATTTTTTGGTGGGGTTTTTTTTTTGTTTGTTTGTTTGTTTGTTTTTATTTGGTTTTGTTTCCTTGTTTGTCTGGTTTTTGGATTTTTGTTGTCGTTTCTTGTTTGGTTTTGGTGTTTTATCTTTTACAAGAGTCTGAGTAATAATTTCCTAATTAAGAAATAAACTGTATTCCTACCTTATATATTTTACTTTTATACTGAGTAGCTTATATCAAGTAAGGGAAGCCATTTTTATCTGATGCAAATCACAGCTAGGAGTGAGATTATGGCTTCATTTAGGTCACCTGGCTTTTGTGTACATAAAGCATTCAAGAGTCCATACAGAATGACTATGGCATGAAGTTGTCAACACAAATTGTGTTCATGAACTTTATTTGATGTAGCTTCAGGATATTAATTTCATGATTCTTCCATAAAATCTAAGAAAACATATTTAGAGTAAATAGTTAAGGTAGAAGCCCAGTTAATTATGTATATACAAATAAAATTATGAACACATATATATTTAATTGACTATATACATATATATAATGAATCTGAAATCATTGAGAAGAAATTCAGTACAAAACAGATCTTTGATGCATATCATATGTTATAAATGGACTTTATATAAGGTATTCTAGGGTTTGCTATTCAGAGAGGATTGTAGACCCCAAAATCATCCTTTCAGAAAAGCTAGCAAGAAAATGAGAAAAGCTGACCTTGTAACAGGAAAATATACTACTGCCATTTAACCCAACTCATAAAGAGGCAGTTTGAAGACATGCAGAAGGGAATACAAAGCAAAGGTCAGCATTTTGTGGCAAATGTAATAAAGACTGGGACTGGATTGAAGAAATTCATTGCACGCAACACTTAAAAGCCTATAAAGAGTGACGGATGGATATAGCAGAGGAAGGAGTGGCGTGACAGAAAGAAGGTCCTGACCTGATATCACCAAGGAAGGGCACAAAGATCTGAGAAACAAGAACTTTGACCTTATCAAAAGATATTTAACTGTATTTTCACTTATTTTCATCTGTAAATTTGGTATGTTCTAAGAGGCAACAACCTTTACATGACTGGCTTGTGTTATTCTTTTGGGACTCGGCTGGTGGATGGAAACTGGAAGTATTCCTTTCATCAGCCAGCCTGACTGGGAAGTGACAGGAGCATCAGAAATGGAAATCAAGCACATGCACTCACATACAATGGAAGCTATGCAGGTAAGAAGTAAAGGAGATTATATTTTACTGATTTGACATTTAATGGGATTCTAAATTATTTGGATCCTAAAAAGGCAACTGTAACTGACACTTCATTAAACAGGGTGAAGTTCAGTATGCTTAAATTGTATAAAGTCTTGATGAAATTGTAATTATTTGGAAGACTTTGAGGACAATCCAGCACATAGAAAAAATATATTATTTCCTTATCCTCACCTCTACTTTCTTTTCTTTTTGTTTTCTTTTTTAAGTAATAGAAAACTGTTGAGGGTCATTTAAACTCTTTACATAACACACCTCTTAAGATTACAGAAAAACAGTAGATGTGGTGAGTGCTTTCATTACTTTCCTTACCTCTTTGCTGATAATATCATTGCATAAAGTAAAATTATTTCAGAGCTATCCAGAAGAAAAGAAGTATCTGCACACTCTAAACTCTACTTAGAGGCAAACTTAATCCATATTTTCTACATATCTGAAGGCTTTTCCATTAATGATAATAAATGATCTGATCAGGGGGATCACAAACCAGCATGGATTTATTAGCACTTCTTCTGAGATACAAAAGCACTTTTTGTTAGAATATTTCTATCATGTCCCTTTAACATGGATAAAAATAAAACTTAAATGTCAAATTGCTGGCCCAGAACTAGGAAGAATAAATAACCACCAAAGTTGAGACCTCCTGACAAGATGCAGTGAGGTATTTCATCACTCTTTGATGAACCTATGACTAACTTTGATTAACCTATCTAAACTGCAGCTCAGCTTTCACAGATAAGTATAGAGCATATTCTGACCTCTCTACAAGCTAGTGATTTTGGCATTAGAGGTAGAAAATTCATTAATTCACTTCATCTTGAACTAAATGAAACACAAGAGAGTTCCCAGCGTTCTCCTTTCCTGAATGACTGCTTTAGCTGTCAAACTATTATGTAAAAATGAAAACAGATTTATTTTTAATTTTAATCTGTCACAGTTCACTTTAACAGGGAGCTTATAAATATGGCAGGGTGTGTATCTATCCCAATACTCCATTTTTGTCCAGGTAAGGAGAAACACTGGCAACTGTTCCAACAGTTCTCAAGTTTGCTACGTTAATACCTTCTGAAATTAGAAATTCGTGAATTGCCAGTCCTAGAAACCACATCTAAAACCCAAGAAAATTCTGTACTAAGTGAAGGTGTGCTAACAGCTTCACAGTTCAAAACAAGTTATATAAGACAATAAACAATTTATTCAGTTTTGCCTGAGAATAATAAGGAGGAAAAAAGTCCACCTAATTTGCAGCAAAAAGGACTTGCACAATACTTGTTTAGAACAGCTGGGAAACTAAGCTAGCAACAGGAATTAGTGCTGCTGAAAGAACATGTCAGGCATGAGGAAGAGCAGTCTGTGCTGTGGTAAGCAACCTGATCTTCCAACAACAGCAGTAATAACTAATCTCAAAATCCCAAAGGAAGAACAAAATCCATTAGTCTAGACATAATTTGAATTCCTCTCTTTTGGCTAAAAAGTACTCCATATTTTAGTTGCAGTAGCAGACAGCATCCAACACCTTATCTTCATGATAGAAAAATTCAGATTTGCCTGCTTGGTTGCAAGGCCTTGAATCAGCTCTGCTGAACAAATTAAGTTAAAAAACATACCAGAGGTCTACTTACAGATGAAAGAAAACTTAGAGCTTCAAAATAAAAGAAAATTTATTTTAATTACTTATTTATTTCTAAGATCAGAAGTGTAGAGACTCCAGGCCAGAAAACAGAATGATATCTGTCCATAATTCGATGTACAAGATAGATAGAATAAAGGACACACTGAAACTTTTAGTTACTGCCACGATGCTTCCTCCTACCCCAGACCCTGCCCAGCAGTAATGAATTTAAGGAATCACAGGTGCAGCCAGCAGGAGAGGCTCTGGGTTGTGCTGCTCTGCTGATGAATGGCCTGAGCAGAAATCCAAGACTCACTCCAAGCAAAAGGGTTAAAGTAGTAGGAACAGAAATGAGAACTGATAAAAAGATGTGTGAAATTTGTAGGTATAGTGCACATATGCAAATGTTTAATGATATAGTTCATTTAGTGTTTATGTTTTACCATCTTGCAGGTAACAACTATTTCTGTTTTTTTCTTTGGTTTTGGTTGGAGTTTTTTTGGGGGAGGGGTGTGTGGTTTTTGTTTTGACAGCTTGATTGTTACATGGATGGGAAGACAATAATGCTCTGGAGATATGGCACTACAACAGGATTTTAATCATTTTTTAATATTAATTAATGTATTTATCTTAATATATTTTCTTTAATTTCAAGGATTTTTTACTTTTTAAATTATTGTTCACCAGTTATATTAATGTTTTCAGTAGACAAAAATGATAATGTATTCATTATTTAAATGGTATTTTGAAATTTTAATTTCTGGTACGTACAATATAGGTTTATTACATAATAACCACCGGGCTGCTGAGTTTTTTAAAATTTGAATATTAATTTGTGGGAAGAACAGCTGCAAAGGGTATCTTCTTCTTCCCTTAATACTAATGAATATCTGAAGTGGTACAGCCATTTCATTAAACTTTTGTAATGGATGATTAGTGTCTCACTGTTTGTGGCTGCTGTATGAGGAATAGTTCTTTATCAGACAAGTCTCTTATGCTATGAAGCTCTCTTGGAACATGTGTTTCATTCTTCTTATCTAAAGAAAGTCTGGCTCTGTGTAAACACTTCTGTTAAGAGTTACATTCAGAGTGTACTCTCCTTGCTTTCTGTAGAATTAGAGATGGGATAAAGAAGGTTCAGAGTGTGTGTGTTTGTATAAGCATATACATTATATTGTATTGTATAGATTTTTTACAACTTCTTTCAAATGAGAAATGTGACAGGAATGAGAGACATGAATCTGAAGTAGCTGGAACTCTGAATTCTTGATTGTATTTCTTAAAAGCAAACTATCTGCTTCCATGGCTATTGGTCTCTGTTATAGGAACTTCCCACATAATGCACAAATGACCAATTCAAAGTGAAACTCAGGAATGGGGATAGCTTTCTGATCCATAAACACTGAAGTACAGCTACCTGTGTGAGACACTGTTCTCACCTAAATGGGGGAACATTCCAGGTTTGTCTCTCTTGTTCCTGGTTTGTCCAAACTGATGAGGATTCTGGATGATTTTCATAACATTCTGTATTTAAAAGTGGGGGGAGAGGGGGGAGGGAGTTGTGTTTACTTAGAGAATTAAACATCATTAACAAAAAAACTTGTGTTCCTGATGGAATTATGACTGAATGCTAAGAAGAAATACTTGAATACACTCCATTTTAAGTGAGAAAAGTCTTATTTTTGCAGTATTGCACATGATCCATATACAAAACCTACAGTAAGACATGCTCTATCTCTTCCTTGAGCAAAACAATGACAGAAATCATCTATGCTGTACATAGATGTCATATATTTAACGCAAAACATGGGGATAAAACTTAAAAGTTGAATTCACTACTCTTGACTTCAGAATGCAAAATTATTCTACAGAGTAGAACTTCAGGAAATTAGGAGGTATCCTGACTTTTAATTATTTCTATGGTTTCATTTTGGTTTTGTTTGCTTGTGGAAAAAGTTAAAGGAACAGGCTGAAAATGGTTTAACGGCTCAGGCAATATTCATTGACACAAATTTTTCAGTAAAAATCACTAGAAATACATCATTGGCCCCTCTAACAACATGAAACTCTTGCAGTACAGTGGAAGTTTGTTCATTGGCTCAGGTAGATAGATAAATAATACCATTTTTATAAAATATTTCTAAGACAATAAATTGTTTGGCTCTGCCTCAGCATACTGGCACTTCAACCCCATCCCTGCAATTACACTGATATATATTAGCTAGTATTTTTGAAAGATCTTTTTAGAGTGGAAGTTCTGTTCATTTAAATAAATGTTTTGTATATCATAATTACACATAGAGTTGTATTATTTTGTATTAGTCAAAGAAAAGTTATGAGAAACTTCTTGAATGGTAAGTTACAAGCAAGGACAGATTTAAAACAGTTGTCCTTGACTGCCTTATATCTAGTGAGCGAAAACAAACTTTAGTGATTTATGATAAGAGAAATAATGACTTTAATAAAGACTTGTTCAAGCTCGTTTTTCAAAATATATAGTACATGTGATTATTTATTACTGATTTTTTTAATGCTTCAGTTGTACCATGCAACACACATCATTTGCTTATCTCATTAAAATTTTGTCTACAGAAAGAAAATATTAGGTCATCAAATTTTTTAAGCTAGATTAGAAGAGTGAGATTGAAATAACAATATCTTTGATGAGAGCTACTACTGAACTCCAAAATATCTCTTAGCTACTTAGTGCTTAACTGTTTAAGAGCTCTTGTCAGTGCTGCCTTATTTGTGATAGTTTTGGAATTTGTGTAATGATGAACAGTGAGTCAAGAGATGTGTCTTACTGGAAAATAATTTAAATCTTCTTCTCTAAATAGTTTCACTAATGCCTTGGTTTTCATTGCTGTAAGGACAGAATTTAATATTAGGTAGACTGAAATTCTGATTTTACGAATAAACTTTCATTGTCTTAATTTAATAATGTGATAATTCTTCATAATTTTAAATAACTTGTCAATGTCTTTAGTAGTTTAACATTAGTTTTCTGACATCTCCCTTAAAATGAATTTCTGTTATGTGATTCCAGTCTGCCACCCTTAGCACTCTTACTCTCTGCTGCATCCTTGACTTTACCTTTCCCAGAACATTTTACCCAATTCTTTGCAGTGTTAAAAGCATTCACCTACATAGAGGCAGGAATGCTTCAGGGTGTATGCAGACTTTGGTTGTATCTGCAGAAATATATACTCTAAGCTCCTATGCAGCATCTCTGGCATCAGTGAAATTTACCAAGTCCAGCTGGTACTGCAAGATATTTCTCAGGCTCATCCAGGAAAATTTCAAGTATTTATTCATGACATGTCACTTAAGAGACAAAACACCCTAGGCTTCCTCAAATAGTCCTGGGTTTAGGTAATCTGTGTCTACCTCAATTCATACTTGTTTTTATAAATAGTATAAACAGTGAAAGGCACTCTTATATGTGTGCATGAGGTTATTGGATGCATCTGTAAGTTTGTTTTGCAGTATGGATTCTCCAGGTAGGTAAAATGAGTGAAAAAGGCAGGTGAAGTTCACCAATACCTGATTCTATAGGGTTAATACTTGTAATAAAAGTTAGAGTAAGAATTGTATGCTGAGTGTTTCTGGATGGTTCAAATATAAGCAATCTGGAGAGAGTGGAGAGAGAGATTCTTAGAGTGGAGAGAGATGTTGTTAGAGAACACATCTTTTCTCATTTGTATAAACAAGATGCAAATGTAAAGAGCTCTAGAAATAGTTTGCCATTATTATGTATTTCAACAGTAACCCTTTTATTTCTGACAAAGAAATATTTTGAATGCAGTTCGAAGTAAACCATATTCCATTCCTCTTCCCTGTCAGAGTATCAAAGACTAATGGATCTGGATGATGACTCTTGAATACAAATAAAATATACAAGAAAATATAAAAAATCTTTTAGACTTTTTGTTTTGAAGATAAACTTATCACAGCCAATCTTGCTTGGGACTGGGTGTCTTTACACAGACAGAGACATTGTTTATTCTAGATATCTGAACACAGAAAAATGGGTTTACTACTCATGGCCAACTGAACAAAATGGCACATAAAAAAATTATAGAGATCTCTTGTATGTATTTTCAGAATTTCCAGTCCCATAAAGTTCAGCTCTCAAACAATCTTCTTAAGCCATGTGTTGCTTTAGACCTGTCAAATACCCATGTGAAAAATCTCCAAAAAGGAAAAAGGCAAGTGGAGAAGTTTGCCAGACAGATAACTCTTTCTACATGCTGTGATTTGACAGAAATTGAAGGAGTCAGAGCAGCAAAGTTGCATTCCCTTAATGGTAAATATTAAACATCTATACAGGAAAAAAATCCTGTGAAGCCTGATTATGTACTCTATTCCAAAGTAATGAAGCAGCAAGCCTTCTGGAAATAATATCTTCACAGTACTCAGCAAGCTTCTTGCCAAAGCTATTTCTATTCAATTTTCAAGCCTAGAAACACAGATACAATGCTTTTGGTATCATACTAGTTATGCAGCTACCGATGAAAAGGATAATGTACAGTAGTTGTTTCTATTTATCCTGACAAAATTGCGTATTGGAGCCTCTGTAAATAGTACATCTCATTAGTTTTGCATTAAAAAAGGACACATTTTAAAGGCCTACATGAATAGGTTAGTCTGAAATACTTTTAAAAATCCTGTTACACAAATCCATGATTAAATCTTTTCCAATAAGTTATTTAGGTTTTAAATAAAAGCAGAAAACTATTTTTTAAAATGTATATTTAACTTAAAGAACTGAGCACAGTTGCTTTCTGTAGAAATAGAACTAGAACTGGAAGTACTCAGGTATGATTAGCTTATTCAAGGAAATACAGAGTTTGGGTTTTTTTAATAGTACCATAAGAAAGGAGAGTTCTGGTATGTGTGACAATCCAGAAGGGGGATGAAGTGGACCAGTTGGGTCAGATATGTAGATACTCTGTTCTGAAAAGTTTAAGAGAGGTGTTATATGCTGGCACATTCAAGAAGTTTCAACTTTCGTCAGTCTCTGAAATGTCTTTGCCTTTTGTTAAGAGTAAAAAGAGAAAAAGAAATTGAATAGAAGAGGCATTCAGGGTGTTGCCTCACTGTCAAGAAGTATCCTACAGAATGTTAAATAACTTTGAATGCATGTGTTTCTTGTATAACACAAATATAAATACATCACTGTTTGCCTTTTCTCAGGTCTTTCTAATCTGCTTACCATCTGCTGTGATCATTGGTGGATGGAAAGCATATATTAAGATTGTCAAAGTAGCTGTCCAAGACATGTGAACATTGAATCACACAGCTTTGTTTCTCTGTTTTGGTAAGTCCTCTCTTGACTAGGCTATCTGGCATTTGATGTGCTTATAATGTATAATTCTTCTTATTTCTTTTGAAGTGTTAGATATATTAGTGACACGTTAGATATGTTATTGTGAGACATATGTCAGATATGTTTGTGACCACAGCGATTGTCACTTTAAAATGCAAACTTCAATTTGCATAATTTCTGAAATATAAGAAATATTGCTGAAAAAAATAGTTTAGAGAGCAGATAGATAATGATCTTAAATGGGAAGGACAAGCTGAAGTTACAACGCAAGCATCTCTTTCCCATTTCAAATGAAAAAAAGGAAATGGATACTAAGTACCTGAAGCCAACACGTACATCAAAAGTAGGTAAATAAAATTTTTGAAAGTTTTGATTTTTTTTTTAAATTTTTGGTCTTTGTAACTGATAGGTTTCAAGTGATTATAATCACAACATAACCATTATAAAAAGAATGGTTTACGTGTTTTTATACTTGCTTACAACGTTCTTATGTTTTATTACTAGGATGGCTCTTTATCCATATAAGAACTGTTTCTAGCTCTGTGAAATGTGGAATTTTTCAATACTGGATTTTAATTTGCCTTTCTTGATAGGCTCTTGATAAACCTAGAGGTGTTTTTTTATAGATGTTATCATTCATTGATTGAAACTGGTACATCTCTGCAAAGGCTGCCAAACACTGAATAAAGCTAATTCTTTTTCAGAGGAGGGTCATATATACTGAACCTTTTTCCTCTTGATTGCTTTGAAATTGGATTGTTTTCATAGCTACATCTTGTGCTTATTTGTGTGTATATCACTTTCTGCAGGAAGCACATTTTCAATCTTCAGAGCCAGTGTTTATCCATTAACAGAGACATTTCAAATGCTTTTAGACTTAGTGAATATTGTGTGTTAAGAAAGACTTCACAGTGTCTGTTCTTTCACAGTAATGTTCTGTAGCTGCAAATAAATTTGCAAAGAATCTGCAGTTCCCCACTTGGATCAGAATACAGATGTGAACCTTGGAAGCACATAAAAGTGTATAAGATTTTTCACAACATTCCCAGATTCACTATTCATTTAAATGTATGAAAAACACTTTGGTTGAACAAATACAGAGATAGCACCATGACATCCTGTATTCGATTCCTATTGATGGAATATGCTTTTTTGCATTAGAATTGGGACTAAAAATATATATAATTCTATCCTCTTATATAGTGTATGATAAATCGTTAGTCAGGCACTAGAAATGTAGAAATGAGTTAAAACCCTTACTCATTAAAAGTGGTTTAAAGTGAAGTAGTAAATTCAGCTGAGAAGGAAGATATAAGATTTTCTTTCACACTGTTCTTCCAATAATCTTCAGTTTTTTCTTCCAAAAGCATTGTCTCAAATAGCTGGATCCCTACATTCTTTCTGTTGTAAGCCCTTCTGCTGAGGCTGCCAATAACTGGGATAATTCAAGACAGTTCTTGTATTATCCCAGTTATTGGGATAATTGAATCAATAATTCTTGATGATGTCTTCACAGTAAAAATGTCTGTCTTCCAGAAACTGTTTCAAGATTCCAAGTTCATGATACATTCTATTTTTTTCAAACATAATGCAACTCCACGAATTCTGTGATACTTAATGCTGGTGTGTCTTAGCTACTGGGAAGATTACTCTTAGATTTGCTTTGAACAGGAGATGAAAGAAAAAAGAAAAGAAAGGTTCAACCACAATGTCATGGATTAGACATTACTTACATAGGCTCATACAAGGTTATGGCCAGATGGCTACAGGAACCACCTCCATTCAGATCAAGATGATTCTCCTGAATTTAGTGCAGTTATGTTTAAGTATTTTTATTACTAGAAACAGTAGAGTGATGTCTAGAACAAGAAGAAAGTGGGACAGAGCTAACCATGGTAGAGAATCAAAACAAATCACACTATGCAAAAGAACAATTTGGAAAATTTAACATCCATAGCTGTCTCCTGAAGAAATAAGTTAAGTCATTAATCATAATTTTGTTTACTCTGGCTACTTTGATCGACATCATGGTACAAATTGCAAATCAAGAAACTTTATTCATGCTGCTTAAAAAGAAGCAAAGCAAAGAGCAAAAGTATAAGTTTTCATGAAAGACTGGGATAAGGCTTTCAAAATTGCAGGCTTTTTTGAGGAAGAGGTTTTGGGGGCTTTCATTTTGAGTTAAAATATAACATATACATGTGTGAAGACTACTTCATAAAGACAGAAATGAGTTTTTTTTTTGGAGTGAATGACTTTAAGGTCTGTCATTATTAAATATCCTCAGTAAATTAATTCAATGAAGATTTGTCTTATTTGATGTAAACAATGTTTGTGTCAGGCACATCAACTCCACAAAATTATCTTTACTGTTTTCTGTTTTGCTCTTGAATCTTTCCCAAGGGAATAAATGCATAAAATTATTCTAACATCTTAACTATTACATCACAGTCATTTATAAAAGATTTACCTGGTAAATGCTCCCATATTAATTGTAGTTGCTTGCAAGTAATTCCTCTGAAACTCATAAACTCATAATTAATTTAATAACTTAGCATTATACAAGTCAGTATCAGTTACATCATTAAGAAGCAGCACTTTATGCTAAATCTTAAGAACCTTATAAAATGTAGTTTTATAGCCCAAAGTAAAAAAAAAAAAAAAAAAAAAAAAATANAAATCTAACCCATACTAATAACTTTGTTGTAACTAGATGCTAACAATTAATGTATGTGCATTCAATTTCTTTCTGTTTTCATATACTTGATGCCTTTAGAATAAGAATGCATGAGCAAACAGTCACAAGACGGTAGCATTTGTCCCCAGGAGTGCAAGATAATAGGAGCCTTGAAATTACAGCACCAAGGTAATACCAGAGAACACAGATCTAGATTGACCAACAAATTATTGCTGTTATGGTTGTGTAAAAAGCCTAATGAAGGTATATTAACTGGCAGCACAGCAGAGCTGTCTGTAAAGCAGGTGCAGCACAGTAGCTGCTGTTTCATATTCAAGTGTGCTGTACTGTTCTCTCTGATATTCTACACTGGACTGTCACATATCTTAGAGTTATTGTCATTAAAGGGAATTGTTTCTTTGCATTTGATCTAAAGTTTCATTGTTTGTGCTTATCTGCCTTTGAGAAATGGTTGTTAATTCTGAATGCAACTGTGGTGGCAACACTACACTCTCCATCACAAAAATGTCCCCTTATTCCCTTTAGTGCAAGATGGATATTTGTGTCCTATGAAGGAGAGAGAGGAGATAAGATAGTGCCTAATATGTCAATTATTACAGCCCATCTTCAGATGGATCAACTGAGTTTCAAGAAAACTGCACCTCAAGGCCCTGAGCTTTGAATGGCTCATATATTTCATTGAGTTCTAATGCGTTCTTGAAATCTTTTAAACACCTGGAAATGACAGACAGGACTTCTATTTTCAGACAGTCCAACATTTTTCTAGGGAAGAACTATCCTAAACGAGAACTATCCTCAGCCTCTCTGCTTGGAATCTTCCTCTATTTCTAAAAGAAGAGATTAGAAAATATATCATGAATGGGGACAAAAGGAGTTTTAGATCTCTATTGTGTTCAATCCAGATATGATGCTTTAGTAATAGAGAAATTGATATAGAAATTGGGATTAATGTATTGTCAGATAGCGTATTCCCAAAAAAACTGCTCTGCATTTAGATTACATTAGTTTGCACCAAGCCAAGAGCATGCATGTAAGGTTTTGAATTATTGTTGTTTTCATACAAGTATTTCCTGGAAGACGATCTTGAAAGAGCTTTCCAAGTCCTTGAGCATGCATCAAGAACATACTAATGGAAAAAGATTAAGAAATAGAAATTCTTATTTGAGCAGGAACCATCTGGATAGGAAAGGTATGTTTTAAAAAGGGAGTGCATTTTCAGTTTTGCATAGCTGCAGTTGCACAAATAATGCCAGTGGCAGCCATTGCTGTTATTCTGGAAGAGAGGGTGTGGTGGGTTGGCCCTGGCTGGAGGTCAGGTGCCTACAAAAGCTGCTCTATTAATTCCCTTCTCAGCTGGACAGGAGAGAGAAAATATAACTAAAACTCATGGGTTGAGACAATGACAGAAAGAAATCACTCATCAATTACCATCACAAGAACAAAAAACTTAGGGAAAACAAATTTTATTTATTAAAATCAAATCAGAGTAGGGCGATGAGAAAGAAACCCCAATCTTAACCCCTTGTCTTTCACTGCTCCCTTCATCTTGGGGTCAGTTTCTCTCCTGATTTTCTCTACATTCTCCCCCACAGCATTGCAGGAGGATGGGTAATGAAGGCGGAAGTCAGTTCATCACACAGAGTCTCTGCTGCTCTTTCCTTCTTGGGAGGATGACTCCTTGCACACTTCCCCTGCTCCAGTGTGGAATCCCTCCCAGAGGAAACAATCCTCCATGAGTTTGTAAAACATGTCCTTCCAACAGGCTGCAGTTTTCAATAACTGCTTCATCATGGACCCTTCCATGCCACGCAGTCCTTTGGGAACAGACTGCTCAAGAGTGGGTCCTCCACAGGGTCACTGGTCCTGCCAGCAAACCCGCTAAGGTGTGGGCTCCTCTGTCCACAGGGCCACAGGTCCTGTAAAGTGCCTTTGGGCATCCACCTGCTCCAGCATGATCTTTACCATGGGCTGCAGGGAAATCTCTGCTCTGGCACCTGTAGCACCTTCTCTCCTTCCTTCTTCACTGACCTTGATGTCTGCAGAGCTGTTTCTCTCACATACTCTTTCTTCTCTCTAGATACTCTTACATAGCAGTTTTTTTTTCCCTTCTTAACTATATTAGTTCAGAGGCACTATCACTGCTGTTGATAGTTTCAGCCTTGGCCAGCAGCAGGTCTCTCTCAGAAGGCTCTGGCACTGGCTGTGTTGGACTCGGGGGAAGTTTTCTAGCAGCTCATCATAGAAGGTACCTCTGCAGCCCCCATACTACTAAAACCTTGCTGCTCTCCCCCAAAATGGGGAAACAGGAAGGAAGAGCAACTGAATCTTGATAGATATTAATTTCTTAAGGCTTTCTGAAAGTTTTAGATAGATGTTACTTGAAATAAAAATGTCTTTGGCCTATAATCTGATTATTATAATGAAAGAAATGAAGATGAAAAATGTATCTAGCAATGTAATTTTCCTAGCACAAAATCCTTCACTTCTTTTTACTCTTCTGAGATGCAGACACTAGGGGAAAACTTTGAAGAAATGCTATGAATGTTTCACTGTACACTTTGTGTTAAAGGGCTTTTGCTAGTTTTAAATGATTAAGATATATTAATCTTGTTCCTAGCACATTTTATACTTTGGTGAATTTCAGTTAACTGAGACATAATAATGCTGCCAAGAGTCTGTAGAAACTTATCCTTCCTTTAGAAAAAATTGCTTTCAGAGTTTTATCTTGACAACTATGTAATCATGTACCTGAACCAGATTGATAACGATACTTGAGTTTCTGAAGAGAAGGGGAAATCAAAATTATAAACTAAGAAGTTGGCTTTTACTTGATTAGTTAAAATTCACCCCCATGAAATGTATAAATAGGAGTTTTTTCAATGGACTGTTATGTTGCCTTAAGACTTGTTGCAGTCTAGTGGTTAAGTAATATACAAAAATTAGATATTTTTTTTTCCTTAAGCTCAGAAGAGATATGTTAGTTTTATGCATAACTACTATTAGTACTAATGGGAATTATACAACTCAATGCTGACAGTTATATGGTTTAGTAGACATCATATTAGCATTTTTAGACCATTAAAAATAATAACACTTTAAAAAATCTTATATTCTCTAAAAAACTTATCTGTCTAGTCAAAACTTAATTTTTCCCTAAGCATTGTTTTTATTTCTTTCTCTTTTTAATTTTGGTCATATTTTCTTACTTTGTTATTTTGTCTGTCAGTCTTTGTCACTTTTCCAATTTTTGTTTATACAGTTGGAATAAAATCATGTTGAAAGCACATTTTTTAGCTGTTACTGTACTTTCATCATTGTTTTTCACTATCATAAATTAAAAACTTGAATGTCAAATATATATTTTTGTTATTTTAAAACTCAGAGTGTATCAAAATTTTATGGTTTTAAGTAAATAATTCCTTCCATCACGACTCAGAAATTATTGTCCTAAGATTTAAACTTATACATAATAGAGACAGAAGAGTTTAACACATAGTGGGCTTACTTATACTCTGCCTAGAAGAAAAGCATATTAAATTCTTAGCTTACCAAATGAGAGAAAAAGGAGAAACAAAATAAAAGAAACCCAATGTGGACAGAATTAAAAAGTATTGAGTACAGGAAAGAATTATAGTGTCTCAGACAAGATCTGTCACCTGCCATGGATTATCACTGAACTGTAAGCTTTATTCTGACACAGAGTTAAGGTTGTCATCAGTTCAAAAAAGCCTGATCATGACACTTAAAGAACAGGAGACCTTTTTTTTTCACCATTTGCAGTCACCAGCTCTTTCACTTAAAGTGTCAATTGACACAGAGCTAATACCAGTTCAGTTATCTTTCAACTAAATCTTATATTAATTTTTGTTTAACTCTCCTTTTCCAAAACTTTCTGTGATTCCCTTATAGTCTTCATATTTTTCCCCTTATTGTTGCAACTTACAAAACAGCAATTATATCAGTAGGGAGAGGATTCTGTTTGTATATGATTAATAGAGACATGATTTTAAATGGGAAGAGATTACCTTGTCTCCCCTGATAACTTTCTCCTTTTTCCTATTCTACATTGAGATATCACAGGAGGATAAGCACAGAATACTATAATTTTTGTACATGGCAGTAAAAGAATTAGAAAGATACAAATGCTTAGTTGCTTGCTTGAGTTGAACAATGACACTCTTCAGTATTTAAAGGAAGGTTTTCAGAAAGATGGATGAAGACTTGTTAACAAGGCCTTTAGGCACAGGGCAATGGGGAATGGTTCCAAACAGATAAAGATTAGATTTAAATTGGACATAAAGATTTTTTTTTTTTTTTTTTGCCACAGGAATGGTGAGACACTGACTGATCTGCCCAGAGAAATTGTGGATGTCCCACCACTGAAAGTATTCAAGGTCAGATTGCATGCAGCTTTGAGCAATCTGATCTATTGCAATATTTCCTCTACCAAGGCTGAGGGGTTAGACGACATGATCTTTGAAATTTGTTTCTAATCTAAACTATTCCATGATTCCACGAATCTATTACTCTTTGATTCTATGGCTTATGATTCTATAAATATGGTTCCTGTTAAATCTTTGAATAATATATATAAATGTGTGTTGTTGACTTCAGTCAAATTTACTTGACCATTTTTTTCATTTTGTACTAAATCTAAATTCAGTTCAAGTTTGGGAGTCCAACCAAAAAATGCTCATGTGTGTTTCTTTGGGATTACTTTTAATCAGTGAATTCTTTATCCAGAAATAGATTACCTGCCCCTTTTTAAGACATCTTTTTGAAGCCACTGCGTTTTATCAGAGGAAGAAACACAGAAACTTTTATTTCTCATAGTCTATGGAAGACAAGTAGTATCAATTATTTTATTTCAATATATTGAATAAAATTACAAGTGGTGCAGTTTGAAGCCCTTTGTTTCTAAACCAGAGAGAAATGCAAATTTAGTTCTGCACAGATTGAAATATTTTGATTATATAGAGTAGCAAGGATATGATGAACA
Source organism: Peucedramus taeniatus (assembly GCA_013400575.1). Lineage (NCBI taxonomy): Eukaryota > Metazoa > Chordata > Aves > Passeriformes > Fringillidae > Peucedramus > Peucedramus taeniatus. Next base: position 21,950 of record WBNO01009945.1, read on the forward strand.
TTGTTTTAAAGCACACCCTAACGCTAAAATATTTTTAGGATTTTTTTTCTTTTTTTTTATTTTCTTTTTTTGTTGTTTTTTTTTACTTTGGATTGCAGCTCAGTAGCTAATATAAGTAAAAGAAGTCCATAATTATTACTGCACATTTGGTTTCCAAATAAAATCTAATCTGTTTCTACATATTTGTAAAAGGGGAAGCAATTTGACCTTGCAAAGAAAATAAATACCTAAGTGCTCTGAGCCAAAGGTAAACACCAAAATGACAGCTCTTCAGTATTGCTCAATGTAATTTATGCCTTAGCAACAGCACCACATCAAATGTCAGACAAATCACTGTCCAGTTTTAGTTCAGTAGCTGGAAGGAAATTAAGCCTGTAATGCTCATATGTACATATTAATCTTTCATAACAAGATTTATCAATGGAAATTTATGTGTAGTACAGTCAATATTTCACAGATAATGTTACAGAAATCAAGTTTATTTACTACACAAAAACTGAGCTACAATTCAAAAGTTTTTCCTGAAATACTCTCAAGAACCACGGTAGATCCATTTAATACAGAGAAACATTTTATATACGTGATACTATCCAGAAACTGCCTAGTTTTCCAGACCTATTCTTCCTTTATTTCTTGGTGAAAAACTCATAAATGAGACACTGTCAAGTTGCTTCCTGTCATCTAAAGTATTTCCAGATGGATTCAGTTCAGCATGCACACAATTTAGACTTACAATTTGTTTTAAATAGCAAGGCTAGTAAGTGCTAAGAACACTTACAGAAAGAGGAAGAGTCTGTGAGATTTCATTTTCACATTGGAGGAGCAATTTATATTTTTAAATCAAATTGTCTTTTTATGTGTCTGTCCTCTTTTGGATTTTAGTGTTTTGACTCCCTCTTCCCCCTCAGTTAATATAAAAAGTACATTTATAGTAACAGGCTTAAAAATCTGCTGGGGTTTCATTATCTCAACATTTTTGAAAGCAGCACTTTTAAAAAGAGCATGAAGGAGAGGTAGAGGTGCCTATAAAAGTGTTTCAGCTTTAGATTTTTCAAGGGAAATATTTATTTTTCAGAGCAGATTTATAGAACTATTTTTGTGATTTTTATTTAAATTATGCTTTTTAATTTGACAGTTGAAATAATATACAAAGCATAGTAATGATGTGACCCAGAAGGTCTTTATTTTTTGGATTATAATAATACCACAAAAGGTTAAACATACAAGGTGAAGAGTTTATTATCTGTGGGAAAAAGAGTTAATTGTAAAAAACAATATAATTCATTTTTTATAATATTAGTTGTTATAAACATGAGTTCTGTAGTTACACCTGTTTAGATTTCCTTCAGGAATTAATTAAGTATGTAAAATTAATGTTCAAGTTATTGTTCCAGTAGTTGCTGATTTCTTTCAGCAATTTCAAACATTACAGCAATTATAGATTTGTCTACATGCATTTGAACATTTTTAATAGAACCCTCCCCCTACCTGACTTTTATTTCTGGTATTCTTTTTCTTGTAAGATAAAGATGAAAGAATTCATAGGAGATTTTCTAACTGTCCATAAGAATTTCTGTTTACTTTGTAGAAAACTTAAAAGAGAAGTCTTTAGCTATAAGTTGTAAAGCTAAATCAATGACAAGTTGAAAGGATAGATCCATGTGATTGAGTTATACACAGAGCAGACACGTCTCCTCAAAGAACAAAACATGTTGTTCCTGACAATGACTTATTTTGAGGATATGAACTACCAAAACACTTACCTAAGAAGAAGATATCTTTAAAAGACAAAGATGTTTTTATTATAAAAGTGAAATACTGAAATGCATATTTGATGGTAATATGAGGCAAGAATAACAAATTACTAATAATCTGCTTTTCAAAATTAAGTCCATTCTCATAACTACAATTTTTTAAGAGCTGTCCACCTCCAAAGGGAGCAATTCAAAGAGAATATTTATGTCTAGAATGGTATTGATAATACACCAGTGTTGTGGCTATCGCTCAGCAGTGCCTAGACAACATCACTGCTGTTTCTCTAACCAGCCTTTCTGGCACCCACTGCCAAGGGCTACTGGAGTAAGCTGGGATTGGGCAAGAGTGGGCAAGGAGGAGTGAGGGGAGGGGGGGCATTCATTTCTAGGGTTTTTGTCTTCTGAAGTAACTGTTACTGATATTCAGGCCCTACTACTCCAGAAGTCTCTGGAAAGCAATTGTTGATGGGAAGTAAAGAATAAATATTTTTGTTCTGCTTTGCTTTACTTTCACGGAGTCTTTGCTTTTCGTCATTAAATTGCCTTTATCTTGTCCCAAAAGTTTTTAATCTTTTCTCCCTTGTCATGGTGAGCAAAGGGAGTGATAGAGCAGCTTTGTGAGTCTCTGGTGGCCAACTGAGGTCAACACATCTCACTATCTTACCTTATTCTTTTTTGTTGCTTTCTTCTTGAGGAATGCTCTTATCCTACAGAATTTGTGGTCTTTCTATGTGGATTCCTTCTGACTTAAACAATTTTTTCAGAATTACATCAAACATTTTATTCCCCCAATTATCAGGCACAGAATCTGACCCTGCTGTCATGATTAAAATTAAATGATTGTACATTTGGTTAACTTCTCTCCTCCTCTATTCTCCTTTACATGCTTTATGTGTGTCTATTTGGATTCTTTGTTCTCTCTCTCACTTCAACCCCTTTCATTTAAGAAAGGGAGCAAAGGTACTCTTATCACAACTACTCAATGCATCCTTTCTCATTAGAAGTGTAGCAAAGTAAGGCAAATATTTGTGTATAAATGGTCCAACAGAGGAAACAGATTTGGGTTAAGAAAAGGAATCAGAGTAAAGGATTTTCCGTGGGTTGGGTTGGGTTTCTTTATATAACTTCACGATGTTGTTTTCTCTGTGCCGTATTTTTCTAATTCTCTTTAGATCTTCACAAGTTTTCTTTTTGAGCTTGGGAGACTGAAGAATAAAATTTGTATCTTTTTACTAATAAACAGCTTGGACATTTTCAGTAGAAAAAACTTGAAAGAGAATGTGCTGTTATACCTGATCAGAATATATAGACTATGAGAATTTTTTTAATGTAACTAGTCAGTGATTATTTTCATAGAGCCTAAAAAATACACCTTCTTACTGTTCCTAATTGTTATGTAAGTCTGTGAATAGTTAGCAAAGCCTGCCTTTGTTAATCAGTAGCACGCTTAGGCTAAATGTTTATAAATAAATAGGTTCTGATTGTGCTAATCAGGCCCCATTATGAAACTGAAGGAAAGAGGATAAACATTTGATCTCAATTCTTGATTCACCCTTGCCTTGTTTTTGACTAGACACTATGTTTACATCTTGGTTGCTTGAAAAAAAAACATCAGTATGACATATGATAATGAAAACAGAAGAACAACTAAATAACATACATGAATATTTGTATAACTACACACACACATATATACAGACATATATATACACATAAAATTAGAGAAGTCAGGTACAATGGAGATGATCCTTGCATCAGTTATTTTCTTAGAATCTCACTACAGTTACAATATTAATTTCAGTAATACTGAATCAACCTCATGAATTAATTTCGGTCATTTAGTATCTGAATGATCAGTTTCTGTAATGCACTATAACTTATAAACCAGATATATGTTTTGCCCATGAGCCCATGCAAATAACTAAATTGCTAATAATTAAAGTAGTAATTAATATATTTAAATTAAACTTGTGAAGATACAGACTTAGCCCAAGACTTGGAAACAAATTCATGTTTTGGCTGTTAGACAATTGCAATTTTGTGCAAGTCACAAAACACTAAAAGTAAATTTTCCTGCTTAGCAGGAACTTAAGCACCCTTAGGTCCTAGAATTCCCACACCACAGAGTAGAGATTAAATTTCACACTGAAAGTTAAGAATCAGGTCTATATTTCTCCACACTAAAAGGAAATCACTACAGGTTGTAAATTAGAATTAAGCTAATGTATAGCTCAACTTCATATATTGAAAATCATACTTATAATGGAGATTTATCAAGCCATAGAACTGTTGTTCCCATTGCTACTGTATTTAGCTAGTTAGAATATATTTCTCTATGTAATTTTGAGAATTTTGTAAACCTGTCTTCAGTATTGATGATTGACTTTATTTCTTTGTGTTAAATTTTAATGGGAATCCAGTGAAAATGTGAGTAAGTAGGAGCTGAAGTTCAAATAATTCTACTTCTCAAGAAAGGTGATAAAAATATCACGAGCATAAAAAAGGTAAAATACAATAAAATACAGTAAGAAAGAAAAAGTATGTAAAATGTTGAGATGCATTATTATGTAGTTAATTATTGAGAAAAGTAAAGGTGGATGATGGTGTAGCTTTTCAAGTTCTTTACCAACAGAGAAAAGAGACAGGGTTCATCAAGAGAACATGCCTAAGCCCAGTGATCAAATTTCTATTACAATATTTTGACTGAAACTTTTAAACATTTGAGAAATTTGTGTGTTTCAAATGTGTAAAATAAAGAAAAAATATTAAGATTTTTTTTAAAAAAAGAAAAATAGGTAAATGTGAAGAACAAAGACAGGGACTTTGTGAGAATATAGGAGAATGATCCCTTTACACTAGTAGTTGAGATGTTCTCCTCTCATTAAGTACAAAGTTTATAAGAAGTCTGAATTTTTACATACATTCCCTCATACCCAGTTAATTATTTCTCCCATACCCATTTGGTGATTTCTCCTCTATACAATGTTTGTGAACTATGTTAAAATTAATAAATGATGAAATTAAACTACTTCCATGATTACGGCTTACATATTGATTCATGAGTAACACTTGGAGGAGAAGAGGGTAAAAAGACTTTTGTTTTTTCATACAAGCTGATAATATTTTTGTTTTCCAGTTTTTCCCCTTATTCTGCCAGCATCCTTTCTTAGTATTGTCTAGTCTATTCTTTCACTTTTTCAAAAACACCCCATACTCCATCATTCCAAATGAGTCCCAACTTACTTCCAAATGTGTTGTTATTTCTTTCTGCTAATGATATAGAGAATGTAGGTTTACGATTGTGAGGCACACTGTGTGCCTATGGGAGAAGTACATATAGTCACACTGGGATTTTTTGGTATGTATTACATGGATCTTTCACACAGAAGGCAGTCTTATCAGAGATTCAAAGTCCTTTCTTTTAATAAAGAACTCTTGGGAAATGATGGCAATTTTTCATGCTTTAATGACCTTTTTATTTTTTTCAAACACGTTACAAAGTGTACTTTTTATTTAGAAAAAAAAAGTGACATTCTCTGCTTCTCAAAATTGTAAAAAGCTTTGGCACTCACTGTTCCAGCAGGTAATATTCAAAGTATATGTAAAAGTATAAAACTATAGTTTCTGCTCTGATTTCTGCATATTTTTAATTCACATGTTTTGCAGGCAGTGCAATAATAGAAATTTCACTATAGGAAATAAAAATAAAATATCATGCATACAACTGAAATACATTTTTTATTATTTAAAGAACCAAATAAAACAAGCTCATTTCACTTTTATGTAGAAGAGAGATTTTAAGGTGGCTGGTATGAGTTTTCAATATAATTTAATGTCATTTTTATATAAATTGCAAGATGTTGTCAGGTCAAAAAAGAGTTGTTTTTTTTTTCTTGTCTCAATGCACATCATTTTAATACCTGAGAAATAGAGTAGAAAAAAAGAAGATAAAATCCTGAGTGTCTTACACCATATCTTCAGATACAGAGTGCGCATGCTGTTCCTCCCTAGGGTGGGGCTAGGAACACCACTGGGAATGTCCCATCTGGAATGTGGGCTCTGATACAGGTGTTGTGGCGCTAAGTAGAAGAGATGCAAGAAAATGCAAACATGCATTGTTACACTCAGAATGAGAACAGAAAATAAACAACATCTCCTGAAAGAGTTATAAGAGGCAATAGCATGAGTCCAATAACCGAGGGTAGGAAGAAAGGCTAAGATGAGACAGAAGAAAGAAGGTAAGAAAAGCTCTCAGGAGGGCTTTTGCGAGCATGAGAATTTTCTGCTCTTCACTTGTAACTGATGAGAAAACATATGTGATTCTTGAAACTGAGAAGGAGGAGCACTCAATTCTGCGTGACTGAACAGTTTGGTTTGGTTAGGTTTGGTTTCTTTTTTTATTTTATGGTTTGTTTCAATTTGTTTGTTTATTTTCCCCCAACAGTGTCATGGGTTGCAGAGCAA
>WBNO01009957.1:0-11808 GCA_013400575.1 Peucedramus taeniatus
ATACTGAGCCCTGGGGAACTCCACTATCACCCAGTACATGTTAACATTTTACAACTGGATGACTGTTTTCACTCTTCAGGTTTTTTTTGCAATGCACTCCTTTTTAGTTTTGTTTAGAAGCAGAATTCCATTTCAGTTGCATTGTTAAGTGTCCTTCTGTTTTGTTAAGGTTGCTTTAAAAATAACAAGTAAGAAGTTACTGGGGTTTTTTTTGTTTGGTTTTTTTTTTTTTTGTGATTTAGAATCCAGGCCAGAAATTTACACAATAATGATCTCAGATATGTGCAGGAAGGGAGAAATAATGCACTTTCACAATATTCTAATTAGTCACTAATGGCAACTAGCTGATTATTTAAGTGCAGAACAGCCTCCCCTACAAAGAGTCTTGTGAAAAAGGACTAACTAAAGTCGAGATTCAACAATTTAAAAAGACACATCTTCCATCACCCATCAACCACCTAATTTCAGACTTTCTCAACATGGCTCTTTTGCCAGTACAAGCTTCTTTTCATGCTTTTAGCAACTTCTCAAGATGCAGCTCATAAGCAGCTCCAGACTGCCTGCACTGACTGGCTGGCAACAGCTCAAAGAGAACTGATGCTGCCAGCCCTCTTTTCTTCTACATCAATTTGAATCTCCTTTACTCAGCTCCCAAGATGAACATAGCACACAGGAAACTGATCTTTAGACTCGAGATTCTTAAAAAATTATTCAGACTCTTAAAAAGCTGTTGGTAGGAAAGCAAAGAAAATTGATGAGAGGTTTGTCTAGAAATGCTGCCCGAGGACTATATAAAAAAGGATTATGTGAAACAAGACATGACAAAACAGAAGCTAAGACCATCAAAAGAAATGTCACCAGTCCACAAAAACACAAACAAAACATTCTTTGGCTATTAACAGATCTTACCAAAAAAATAGTTTTTTGCAATTATGGGGGTGCTTATTTCCACAGAGTGAAGAATAAAGGAAAATGAGATAAATTAGCTTTGCTGTCTCTCTATATAAATGCCAGATATTAAACACTCCAGTATTTTTAGTTTTCTAGGAAGCAAAAACAAAAAACACGGTTGAAATTATCAGTAAAATGTAGACTTCATCTTGTAAATTCCAGAAAATATCCTGAAAAGAAAACCTGGGGAGTGGGGGACGTGAGAGAAAATTTCTGTGATATTCTTCAAGACACAGCTAAATTACAGCTATGTTAATAGAGTCCATACAAGCTGGTTAATTTTATACTGTTGAAAACTGACTCTCCTGGAATACCTGATACATAATTTTTAACACAAAAACCAGTATTCTGGCAAGATGTTTTGCTATCTAGTATTTCAGTGCCAGACACGATGAATCCTGAGATTTTTATTTTCCATTTGATGCATTATGGGATACCCCTAAGCTCTTGGCATTCTACTGAGACCATGATTCAATTTAGGTAATTTTAATAACTCCTCTTCCTTTTCTCCTTAAATATGGCTTTTTTTAGCCAACTCTAGCTAAACTGGAAACAACAGGGAATACTACTGAGTACAGCAATCCCAACTGTAATTATTATGAACAGGTTGATACATACACATTATCAACTACACAATTCATTGGTTTTGGATGAATGAAGACAGAAGTACAGCTGAGCTGCAACACAGGTGGGAGAAAAAAAAAATCAAGTAGTTTGGTATTTGTTAACTTTTTCTGAAGTGGCTTTACTTCATGGACTGCTTTTTTGGAATCACCAGACTACAGATCATTCTGCTAATTGATATAACAGGACAGCATTGCACAGCTGAGAGAAGATCTGTGGCAAAATTTCTAACTGCTGTAGGTTTGGTCTTGCATATTCTGGCAGCTCTTTTCATAGAGAATTGCTTGTCTGAAGTTTATACTGATTTTAATACATTGTGTATATAAAATACTAATATAGTGAAGCATATCAAGCTAAGTAAAAGCAGCTGTTACCCTAGAAAAGATGATGAATAATGTTAATCTCTACTAAAAACTTTTTTAAAAGACCCAAGTATTCACCACTTGTATTTTAGCAGAATCTTCAAAGGGGAACTGAGACTGCCACTATACTAGATGACAACAGCCTCCACAAAACATGGCAAACCTTTTGAAGACTGCTGCAAAAGGCTTTGTGGTCACTTCAAACCATTTCAACAAATTATTTTCTACTAAGAGCAAGCATTATGAATGCTGTAGGACTCTGTTAAGGATTTCTCACATTTTGGGAAAATAATTGCAATTGTCTGAAAAATACATGTCAGAGAGAATTCTTTTTATATACATAGACCAAAGTTCAACAGAAAAATTCTGCATCGGAAAATAATAGTTCAAGAAACACATAGAAATGTTTAGATTTTTAAATCAGTATCTTGTGAAGAGTACTTGTCAAATAATACCCTCTCTTTGATTCACTCATACTTTTCTCTGTGTTATAGTACTAAAACAAATTGGCAGGTAATTGTATCACACAAAGCTGCTGCATCCATTGTGTATGTATCATACATTCACAAGTAAAACCAGTGCTAGCTATAATATATGCCTTAAGTCCAGACCAGATATTAAAAGAAGTATAGACTTAAATTAAATTTACATTGGATGCCAAAGCCCTATCTCATTACCTGTCCACGCAGTTAACATCTTGACCCTCTACCAAAGAGCAACACACATTTTTTTTTACCTGAAGAGCTCAGGTCCCATAATCTGCAAAGTCCTTAGGATGCAAGGACATCTTACAGATTCAGTGTATGTTGCACAGGGGGAACTTCAAACTATGAGGTCAATTAAGTAACCAACAGTTTGGATGCAGCAAGTCCCTTCCCTGCAGCTGAAATGGGTTTCTTCTACCTCATTTGGTAGTGAAGGCTCTGACTCATTTAAGTGCTGTTTCTTCTCCTCTTTTTGCACTGTCAATAAATCAAATTAAATGGCAAAGGAACAGATAATTGATCAAAAGAAAGGACTTTTTTCCTGGCTGAAAAGCAGCAATCAGCTGATTATCTCTCAAGTATTAGTTCCATAAGTTTCTGTAAAAGAAAACCATCAACACCACTTTTATCAGTAAACTCAAACTTTCTCAGTTGCTGCTTGGAAAATCAGAAGATGGGAGCTGTACTGATAAACAGCATGTTGACTAAATCACTTAATTAAACTTTTAATAAGCAATTTAAATACTCTCCATAAACCCACTAAATTTTTATTTTGAACGTACAAGTCTATTTTGTTCACTGTGCTTTTTGTGGAACATTTCACCCGATGGATTTAATACCTTAGATCAATAACAATTCAATATTCTTTGACTTCCCTAATTAAAGGAAACAGAAAAATTGAGATAATAATTATTTCTTTTCAGCTAGCATACACACGATGGTTCACAAATTAACACAATCTAATATATAGGAGAAATATTCATAATTACAGACTTTGTCAATAAAAGAGTGAACCAACTGTGCATGTCTCTGACTTCCTAAAGAAACAAGAATGCTAATCAGTTCATTAGGGGGCTTTGGGTTGTGATATTTAGCGACAGGATGTAATGGCCTGCTTGTCCATGGAGCTTAATTGTACTCAGGATGAAAAATTATTTTCTACAAAGCACTATCCTTCATTTTTAAGGCTTCCTGCTGGTTTCTTTTTATGAGCTGCATGCTTTTCAAGACATCATCACCATTCAGACTTCCTTGTCATAGGAATAAAAGTAAAGACAGGTCCCAGGTTTCATCATGCTGTGCAGGATTATCTAACCTTTACATCAAAACTTTTCTACTTCGTAATTTATTGAAGTTCCTGTTTTCCTAAAAGTGAACTGCTTTAATTAGTGTGCTCACAGACATGACTACAAACCATATGCAACTATGCTGTTTAGAAATTGCTGTCTGTCTGCTGGGTCAGGTAGTAGGTGAGGGTAAACTACTTCTGTTCATAATATTTACTATTCAAAATGTTGTATTTGAATAGTCTAATACAATGAAATATGTAGTATGGTTGGTGTAGTGACTTAAAAGAGCACAGCTGCCGATCTCAAAAACTCTTCAGGCCACAGAAGGATGTTGCCATGAGATAAGCACAGAAGGGAGAGACAGGATGTTTCTAACCTGACAGAGGTGAGATCTGGGTAGCAAATCCTGGTTAATGTATCCAGACAACAATTCCCACTGTGGAAATCTGTGTAAAAAAGCAACTGCAATTCAAATATCAGTGGTCAAACTAAGATCACGCCAAGTTATGGGATAGATGGGCAGCTGTGACCACTGAAGATGTCCCTCCCCACATATGCCCCCTAGGGACTATAAATTAAGCCACTGTGACAGGAACTGAAGATAAAAGTGGTACTATTGTTGGGTGTTATCTCAAATCTAGGGAAAGGAAACAAAGATGGGGGAGAAGAATAGATCACTGATAATGGACACAAAGAATGCAGAATTTCTAGTCCACGAGGAAAGCCAACTCAGCAACTGTGCTGAAATCAGCTCCAGTTGGGAAGAAGGTAATTCTGGCAGGGGAAAGATCACAACCCACTGAACCAAGAAACGCACCGACTCAAATGAAGAGAAAGGCTGAGCACGGGACTAACAGTAAGAGAACTGTGTAGCCAATGAGCATTAACTTATTTGTTTTCTAAAATGTATAAATAGTGAAAAGTTTTGAACCACCTCAAGACACACCACCACCAAGAAGCTTAAGGTGAAGAAAGACTAACAGCATGCCACTGGATCCACTAGTGGGGACTATATCCTGCTTTACATCTCCCTTCCTTTCCCCCTACCCAGCCCCACTTACTGTTAAATAAAATGTGTATTATTGACTTCAGCATATGGTCTCAGGTCATTAACTGGCTTTTAAGAGTTGCTTTTACCTGTACTGATTTATTTTAAGTAAGACCAAATATTTATTTTGCCAGTTTCTGACAGCAGTCTATACCCAACAATTAGGGAAAACAAGGAGGAAACAAAACTTGGCAAAAGTAGCATGATAATTCAAGTGATGTAGTATTCAGTTTCTAGCAATCTGTATGTTAGTCATTCTTCTGAGCCTCTAAGGCTACTGTTTAGCCACCTATCTAGGCTTTGTATGAAATTCATTCACATTTGATTGTTACAGGTCCCTTCCAACTGAAATAGTCTATTATACTTTAACAGATAAAGAAGGGCCTGTCCTTTTTCATAGTTTAGATTTTTTAACAAGTGCTTCCCATTTCCAACTTTCTAGACTACATATAATTTTCCAGACAAAGCACAGACTTTGTAAGTCCTAGCAATATTCCCCAAAAGCTCTCATGGATATATTTTCCTCTAACTTCCTGGCAATATTTTATCTCTTGCCTTCAGGACCCATCTCCTAGTTCTCCTATTATGCTGTCAGTTTCTTCAGGATCAAATTTATGTTTCATACTGTAGAGACACCATGCTGATGGGCTGCAACGTATCTCCCAAAACCACACTGAGCTGGGGAAAAAAGGCATCACCACCACCATTAAACAGAACAAACTTTACAACAAAATACCCAACCTTACAAACACTTAGTAACGACACTGGAAGGTTAAGATATTCCACAGCAGCCACAGAAGGCCTGAAGCTAAGATGCAAACACTTGGGTTGCAGTGCATCTAACAAAGACAGAACTGGCCCTCACACAGGAAGAACCAGTACCTCCACTTGGCCTCGGGGTCACTTGCCGAGGCGTGTGTAATAGGATGAGATGAATCAAGAGGACTGTGTCCCGAGTCCTCCAGCCTTTGTACACAACAGAGCAGTATTCCAGCTAGGTAACAACCTAACCATGCCTGCAGAGCAAATTTCAACCTGTCTGCTCATATTTCTGCTTCCAGATTAGTTTTGGTGCCAAGCGTATACGGCCAACATTTGCTAGAGAGGTTTAAATGAAAGGATGACTTTTTTCCCATTTTAATTAATTATCTTCATGTCACAAGGTGTTCTTATGAAAGACAGACAGTGAAGGTCTATTTATTCCAAATCTGTATGATTTGGAATAAATAGTGTGATCAAGAATTTTGGCAAAAATAACACCAGAAAACCGTTTTCATGGGCTATGAATCTCATTTCTGAAAAAACATAAATTTTATGGTTCTGTGTTTGCATTCACAACGGTAACCCATACACTAAAAAACAAAGAGACACAGGGTGACACATATTTTTCTAAGAGACTGACATAAAAATACCATGTGACACTAGAGTGCTTAACATTCCTATTATAACTTCTCTTCACTAAGTTAAGAAATTCATATACAGTGTAAAAGCCAACAGTAAGCATTTTTTCCTCATTCATTCCACTTCAGAGAAATCCTTTAATTGGACTGTTCATGCATTTAGTTTTTGAGAGGAAAAACAAGTCATATTTTTCAAAAATACATGCTACAAACTAGACAGAAGCTATGCAAAGAAATTTAAAATTTAAAGTAATGCAGTAGAATTACTTAGGGATTTTTCATTTGTTTTGTTTTTTTAAGAGTGATCTAAAGGATATTGACATTTTTGCTACAAATTTATCGTGCTTATCTTCAGGAACTGGAAAAGTCTGCAAATCCTTCTCAAGCTGTTTAAGTTGCGTCTCCATATGCTTGAGGCTCTTCTCCAGGTTTTCTGCTGAGACTAAAACACAGAACATTCATTCTGTTAACACACTAAACAAAAACCATTGTTTCCAAAATGCAAGAGTTAAAACCTTACCCAAGTCAGCATAGTACATTGTTAATTCTGAAATAAAAGCACACTGAACAAATTACAATGCAAGATGACAGGTCACTCTACGATGTTCAGCTCTCCTCTCTTATGCAGATTCCTTATTCTCACTAGATGTATGTTGTTTGAATGTTGTATTTTTATCTGGTTTTACGCCCAAGGTTTTGCATTGCAATTAACGCCCTGTTTTAAGTAACCTGAAATATACATATGCCAGTCTGTCTCTTCTGATTAACCAAAGGACAAGTTTTCAAGATATTCTAAGAACCACAAAGCTTTTCTCCATCTCATTCTTTTAAAACAGAAAATAAAAACATTTTTATGAAAGATCATGAAGAAAATAAGATTCTCAAACACAGAAAATGGGGCTATTAAACACCTATGGGTAAAACCTAAACCTCACTTCTCTAGTTTAAAAGCACTATGTATGGTGAAAAACACAACAGATTTTGTTGGAGCAAAAGTGCTTGCCAAGCATTTGAGAGGATACAACAGAGCAACACAGGGACTAGGGAAAAATAAAGGAGGGGAGCTGAAACATCAGGGATTTATGGAAGGATGAAGAAAAATTGTAAATTTTCTTTGCCAGAAAAAGAGGGATACAACTTTCATCCATTTGAAGCAATGCATATAAAGTTGAATCCTTGATCTGTAAATAGTTGATTGAAATATCAAGACAACCAGAGTAATCTTAGGATAGTTCCATGTATTCTTTCTTAGATCTATATTATTGCCATCGGTTAAAACTTATTTTTGGTTATTTATGAAGTCCTATTTATTTTTTAATTTGAAATTTAATTTTAAATTTCATTTATTTTTGATAGGAGCAATATATAAAGATGTAAGAACACACAGTGAATTCTAGTCTAATGACTTTTTTTTCATTTTAATTATTCATTTCGTTCATAATATACTGTAAATATCTGTAAAGGTATAGTTACCTTCATCTTCACGTTAAAAAAAAACTCCTTGGAGAAAGTTTGTATCCCTGTGATGTTACTACAATCTGCAGTGGATCCATAATTTCATCCACCAAATAGTTATGTGAGAGAAAACATAAAATACATAGAATAAATACATCCTTCTCTGATAAAAGTCTGACAGAGTCCCCAAATGACCACAGTAAAATGCTGCATAGCAACTACAATCCCATTCATAGCAGAAAGGTTAAGACAACTATAAAATGATCCATAGCAATGTGATAAATTGCTTTATAATCACCATTTTAAAAAGCCACTGGTTACTCAAAAGATAGTTTCTCAATTGTATGTTAGACTTGCACATTTCAACTGAGCAGTTGGTAAGATGAAATCATCACCAGTTAGGTCAGTTGGCTTCAGTAGTTAAAAACTGCTTTGTCCAGGGAGCATAGCTAAAATTAGAAGCTGAAAATGTTGACTAAGACATGTTTCAGTCTTTACTGGCCTCAGAAACAAACCTGATTTTAACAGAAAGTCATACTTCTGCTGTCATGAGAAGCATCTGAGGGCTAGGCACACACACACCACTTTACATCATTGATACTAAGAAACAGAATACAACAACTTGTGCCTAATCTAACTATTGATCGGACTCTTCACAAGACTGTTTATCTTGCATAAAGAGTTCATAGTATAAACTAATGTGACATATACATATAGTACATAATGTAAAAATTATGAGAGTTGGCAAGAAACACCAATTTAAAAACAACACAAAAGCCCAACACACCAAAAAATCCTCTACACCTAATGCAGGCAGCAGCTGAGTAACAGCTACACTCACCCAGATGAGAAACCCAGCAAAATAACTTGGTGCCTGGAGCTGATTGACAAGTTCTATACAAGAAATTTTCAAGCTCTTGCTTCTAGCAAAGCCAGTTTTTCACTCTAGTACTTCAGGTTTTTTGACATTGAACATTTACATATTTGATCAAGAATCTTTATATCTCTATTTTGTCCTGAAGACGTTTTTATCCTTTGTCATGATCTTAAGTTGTTCTTGAATTCAAGATTTCAGCATGCCTTTGATTTCAACAGTGTATAACTATTAGATATATTTTCCTATTTCTGATGATAGCCTCAAATAAAGGCCAGTTCACAATATGCTGCTATTAAGTTTGGTACTATTGTCTTTGCGGCTTTCAATTTACTGAAAACAGATTAAAAAAAAATCAAACCTTTAAATATAACCAGCTCTTCCAAAAACAGATCATATAAAATAATTGCCAACCTTTTCTTGTGGGCCTCTGAAAGACATGGTATAAAATCTGAAGGGACATAGAAGAATGGTAGAAAATGAAAAAAACCTCCTTAACTTTAACCCCTAATGCTGGAAGGATGCAGAAATAAACCCAAGCCAAACAAAAGTACACAACTCATAAGCTATTAAAAAACAAAGTCAGACCCTGGGGTTCTGAATGTTAGTGAGCCCACAAAGCCAAGTTGTTCGCTGAATACAATGCCTGTGTGCCTGAACAATCTCCTACTTACACCTGCTCATACCCCCTAAGCCCTCACAGCCCTCTTCCAGAATGGCTCCTGCTATTTTTATAAGCAATAATTAGATTTCCCACCATCTGTTTTTCATGGTTAAAACAACTCCCTTCTTAGGGCTACTGAATCTGGTTTTCTAATATCACAATTATTCCAGAAGCCTCTTCACCTGCTTCTGTTTTCAAATATTTCAGCACAGTGTTTCAGGTGATGACTCACCAGCCCTTTAATTTTTGCATTACAATTTCTCCAGTTATTCCGGGAATACCTTATCTGATTAACTTACAGTAAAATTATCTTTTTTTTTTTTAATCAAAGCCCTTATTACAGTATTAAGATGCATGATCTTGTACTTCATGATACTGATTGTCATTTATTTTATTCTGCTTTCTCAGGATCACTCAGTGATGACAACCTGATACCCCTCTCATCTGGCAAACTATCTAACCCTGTGTCAGATACGCTCATTGGTGCAATACCACAATTTTTTTTTTTTTTACCATGTTTCTTTTAAGACAGTATTTTGTTTCTTCTACTTTTTATTCTAATGAATATTCTCCCATTGTACATAATATCAAGTGCTTTACTAAAGTCAACATAGATTTTATGGGAATGAAAAAAAGAAAAAAAAATAACCAAAGCTACCAATAAATTCATTTTTATTTTTTGCTACTCTCATTAACCTCTCTTTGTGTTGGATTATTCTTTTCTTTATAAACCTTCATATTGATTAAGTCAGATAAAGAGACATGAAATTGCTCAAATCATTATTTTTTTGGTTTCTTAAATATTTTAAAGTAGCACAACATTACTACAGCCACAGCAAAACTTGATAAAAAGTGCACTTACTAAACTTCTAGTTTTATCTCAGTTATCTCAGGATGAAACTGGTATTTACAGTATGAGAATACAGTACTCCGAATTTTTTTCTTTCAAAAAATTTCTACTGAGAATTTTCACTCCTATTTCTTCCATCCCCAAATCATTATTCTTGATTAAAAATAAACCAATATTTAATCTAGCTTTGAAACTGGAATACTCTTTTTATCTTAAATACTAGAAATAATTCTCCCAAGTGAAGCAATACTTGCATGCTCTCTCATTTTTATTGCTGCAAACCTTTTGCTATTTTTTGCATCAGTTGGTATTTCAGGCATCTTATATGTCCACACTCTATGACAATTTGCTTGGATGTTGCCATCTCCTAATCATGATGTTCTTCCTCTTGTCTACAGGTATTTTGCTTGCCTTGTGCTATTATGGTCCCTTTATTCTGAGAGTGACAGTGACAAACTGACCTCTAGCCTGATACAAAAAATTATACCATATTATTAAAAAAAATTCTGAAAATATACTATTGGTTCTGCCATGTGAAAATCACACTGTACAGATTGAGTTTACTGGATAATTCTTTAAATTTGTCACCATATTATAAATGTGGCATTTAAAAGTAAAGTTAAATGACAAAACATAGCCAAAAAAAGCCCAATAACCAACAAGAAAAAATCACCTATACTTTCAGGTGGATTTAGAGCACTAACAAAGAAATATTTCAGGGAAAAATATTGAGTATTTCTGTAAATATTCAAGGTCTGAAATATCCATTAACAGTAGCATAAGATCTACTTGAATATACTCAGTGCCACACAGCACTGAAAATATAAAATTTATGCCTTTTTTTTGCCAAAAATAACGATTTCCCTTGTCTCTACAGCCCTTTTTTGGCTTTCTTGCCTTTTTTCTCTCCTTTCTTCTTTGTGTGTGTGTTACTAAGGTGCATACAACACTCTTTTTGAGATCTTTTTTTCCCCCAAGCTTTGACAATGCCACTGGCTCGTTAGCTCTCAAGACTTTCCCTTCTGTAGCCAGAGCAGACATTAATTTCACATATGAAAAAAGTAGGATTTTTGTCTCCTATTTTGAATTTTGAATTCAAATATGAGCGCACTAATGCAGTGTAATTGGTAAATGACATGGAAGCATTTTTGTACCCAGTTCACCAGTACTATCATCAGTAGTATTAGGCCTCAGATCTTCCAGCAACTATGCCCTGTACTACCTCCACAAGAACCCTGGCCTGCTGGACTTGTTATAAACTTCAAGAGCCTCCTGGGAGAAATGCAGTCTGACACCACATCTCTTTTTGTAATGTACAGTTTAAGCTCAGGAATTGTTAATATGAGAAACAGCTGAAAACAGAAACTCCTGAATGACAATTCACTGATTGTCAGTTATTCATCCCTGAGCTGTTGCTGAAAGAAAGAAGCAGCTGCTAAGGCAAGCAGGAAAAGATGGCCAAGCAACAGCCCTGAGCACAGGGATCAAGGTCCCCCAGTGTTGCACAGCACACAGTGATATGTTACAGTGGTAGACCAGGATCTGTCAAGAGACAAAAGTATCATATTAAAAAAAATAATATCAGAGGAGGGAGCAGAAAGAAGATCCTTGCATCAGTTGCAGCTTCCCTTGCTGAAGAGTTCTTGAGCCTCACCACCTGCTTCCTTAGGGACCACAAAGTGCTGAGCTGACTGCAGTGTGTTGTATACTGGCAGATAATTTAGGGTATGATTGTTAACAACTAACTGCTTTGAATATGCAGTGAGAGTGGTTAATAATGATTCCAAATGAACTATTAGCATGGAA
>WBNO01009985.1:0-24854 GCA_013400575.1 Peucedramus taeniatus
CTGTATTTCTCAGATGCCAATTGTACAACATCCAAACTTTGTCTAGGAGACAGAGAGTTATTGAACTAAACTGAAAATAAACCCCAAGATGTGCATGTGATAATGGATAAAAAATAACATTGAAGTGCTAATAAATGGTATTATATATTTACAATATGAAATTCAGATTAGGGAAGTATATGATTGCAGGAGATGTTTTGAGTGAAGAACCTTGTTCACATGTATAGCAAGAGCCCTCAAGGATGGGCTCAAGTCAGATTTCTAGGGCACTATTACCACTTCAGATTACAGATTGCATTTGTAACTTTACTGAAGGAGAGGAGACAGTGTAGAACCATCCATAGTTCTTCCTGCTACAGTGTGCTCATGCCCTTTTCTTTCATTTAGCTTCTTGACTTGTGGGTTTGTAGTGATTACCAGACTAAACGAAACCATGGAGTGAGCAATTACCACTCCTGAGGTAGAGGGTAGCTCTGAGTCATTAATTTGTCTGGTGTTGTCTGTCTTCACTTTAGTCTTGTTACCTTCCTTGACTTTGCACTGTGCATATGTTGCTTTTCATTTCCTTCTTTCTATCCAACAGTCACCTATTTCTGGGATTGCATTAGAGTGTATGTCAGTGACAGATACTTATTCTGGAAATCCCTGTCCTGAGATTATCAAACAATCTATTTTCTTGGCAGAACTGGGCAGTTGTTGCTTTAGGACAGGTCTCTGATATCCTGTGGTCATCTGTATGTGCTTCCTAGAATAGATAATATGCTTTTCAATGCAGCATTCAGCAGAATGGCCCTCACATGAAACTTAGCTCTGAAATCTAATCAATTCACAGAGGGAGGAGTAGGTACAAAGGAAAAAAAGTGAAGCCATGACAGAACCCTTAAAAACAACTTCTGTTACCATGAGTGAACACAATACATTTATTTGAGCCATCTGGTAATCAGATCCAGTGGACAAATTAGAGAAAGACTAGCGGAGAATAGGACCCAGTAAATCACAGATAGAAGCAAAATACAGAGACTGCCCCAGCTTTCTCAAAGATGGTAAACTTCGAAGGTATATTTTAATCCTTTAAAATGACTCTAGTTTGTATCATTTATGATAGGCTACATGTACTGCCAAACTCTATGAAATTTCTTTCCCTTCTCCAGATATAATTCCTATACTTGCAGTAATTTATACCATTGACATAATATCTTCCAGTCTGTCATATTCATTTCGCTGTGCATCAGCTAGCTGTGCTGCTGGTGTCTGATTAGAATTCACTGTGAGGAATTTTATTTGGTTCCAACTGAGGATAGAAGATGTCTCTTCCTCAGACATTTCCCTTATTTCAGAATAAGTTGAGAGTCATGATAGCACTAAGCACTGGCATTCAGTCTCTGGAGCTGTGAGTGGGACACAACATGAAACTAATTGTAAATTTCGGGGGAGGAACAGGCAAATTAATATTTTTTTTATTTTTTTTTCTTTTGGTTTGGTGGTTTGGTTTTTTTTGTTTTTGTTTTTGTTTTTGTTTTTTTTGTTGTTCTGTGAGCTTGTGCTTGCTGTCAGGACTTGCATTTTAGAAATCATAAGTGTCAGAGTTGCATATTACAAACTTGGGGGATAAAACTCCATATTTGTGCACCTTGTCTTATTTTAAGAGGCATCTGTGGGAGTTCCTGATGTTCAGCTTCTTTAACATTGCACACAAACATTTTGACATTATTAATGCAACTTGCAGTATATAGCTGGTAATTTTCATATTTTACAAAGATCTGAAATGCAAAGATATTTTTATTGTCAGTGGTTTTGGTTAAAAAAAATCTGTTGATAAGAGTTACTTAGAAGAGCAGAAAAATTATTGAGGAGAATTTGAGTCAATTAACTCCAATGGGTAACTCTGTGTTACTGTATATCAGTAAGAGATTTTACATTTGTTCTTCCATAATGGGAAGAAAATGGAAAAGGAGAAAATGCTTTCCTTCATTAAAAGCTGCACCTGACCTTGTGAAATCTTAACTGTATCAATTAATACATAAGGCTTGCTCATACAGAGAGCTGAATTTTAACTTTCTCCCTGTATGTGAACGGAATTGTTTACAAATGTGGTGGCTTCCCAGA
Source organism: Peucedramus taeniatus (assembly GCA_013400575.1). Classification (NCBI taxonomy): domain Eukaryota; kingdom Metazoa; phylum Chordata; class Aves; order Passeriformes; family Fringillidae; genus Peucedramus; species Peucedramus taeniatus. The sequence goes on from WBNO01009985.1 coordinate 2,107, forward strand.
TATGTGTTTTCTCCTGTTCCAGTTAGCCATCCTTATTTCAGCCAGTTATTTAGTTTTATTCAATTTGTCCTTCGGTCCAACACCTGCATTTGTCTCATGTTTGCAGTTGGTGATTATGAGGTGGATGGAGCACTAGCATTTGATGCTCGTATTTTCTTGGTGCTGAAGTAATGTATTTCTTCTTGAAAGTTCCTTCTGTGCTTCAGTTGGGTTTTTTTGTTTGGTTTCTTTTTCTTTCCCAAGAACTTTCCTTTACTAAGCATCTGAAATGGCAGTATTGACTGCAGTTGTGTTCCCAATCTGTGGTAATGTGAAACTTAGCTTAGAATGGATCAGTAAAGTGGCTTCCAAAACCCAAACAAATCTTCTTTGTTATTTCAGTGTTGTTATTTCATAATCTGTAAAAGTTTAAACTATTTTCTTTTCCTACTTCTGCATAGCAAATACTTGAAGTTTCTCAATGATGATGCCCTTCAGTTGTACCACATTGAGTATAAAATTTTCTAATGCTGTTATTTTCAACTGTTAGCCCACAGTTGAATTACATTCACCACCTTCAGCATCTTCTGTGCTTTCAAAGTTAATATCAAGTTTATTTTGATGATAATGACAGTTCTGATGAAGACCAGGAATTCTGGGGTTATGCTGAGTTTCCAGGAGGAAATGTCATTTATTACAGCAAATCATAATGAACCCAATTGAACACACCTCTCTGCTGTAGACATTTTTGAAACTCCAACCACCTTGGTCTGTTTCAATGAACACAGTGGTATTTTTATATTTATTTTCTTTTAATGCCTAAGTGCTTGTCTAAGCAGAGAGATACTGTGGTAGTGTAGTGGTCTTGATGGAGGAATTATCTGGTTTCAACATCAGTCTGTCAAAACATAAGCTTGATGTCAGCAACGAGTAGCAAAGCTTAAATAACATTCTACAGTATTTTACATGGGGTTTGACTATTCTACTTGAGGAAAAATGCTGATTATTATAACAATGTAAGTATAAATGAAATTTCTTTTGTGCTGTCTCTTCCTTTTAGAGGTGTATTCAGTGAATGCATTTTTATTGTAATTTACTGCTATGATAAGTATGATAATTTACAATGGATTGTGATAGGCTTTTTCCTTTGAGATGTGCTAGGTCTGTGTGTGCATCACAGGAAACAAGATACTGGCAGGAAGCAAAATATCCCTTATTAAGGACATTTGTTTGAATAACTTCACAATAGTTTTTTTTGCCATTGATAACTTCTGCCGTAGTGCTCTGGCACCAGTATGTTAAGCCATTTGACGTGCAAAACTGTTTCTCACAATGATAAATAGGTTTTATGGCCAGGAAAACACTATACTGAATATCCTAGCCACAGAGAAGAAGGTGCAGCTAGCAACAGTTAGTTGTGGCCTCTTTTGGTAGCCTGGGATAACATCCCCTTTCTGAAAGCCACCATCTTGAGGCATTGTGTTTTCTGCAGGTCATAGCTGAAGTGGGATGCATTTGTTGGGGAGAGATGATAGACTCTGTATCTAACCAGGAAGTAAATCTGCCATTTACTGGCTTCCAAAACAAATATGGGGAAAGAAACCTTTCTCTCTCATAAATACAGAAATCTACAGCTTTATTGATTAAAATGCAAAAAATGCTGTGTCTAAACCAGCCACGTGTTGTGTCATCCTGTGATATATTTAGGGAGTGCATTATGTTGCCATTTCAGGTAGAACTTCTCATGAAGAAACTATTTTGTTAGTGTTTTCTCAAGTAACTTATGTGAAAAAATAATTGAGAAACTTTTTTCTTATTTTCTGTTGTAAAATTTGGTCTTCAGGATGCCATTCTTCGAAGTGAATGCTTTGTACTTTATGGAGAAAAATACATCATCAGCTTTTAACAAAGGTTGTACCTTCTGTTTCTATAGGATAAAATTATGGACAATCTGTCTAACATTGTAAAAATATTAAGTTCTAAAATTCACCTCTATGTTATTAACTGTATTTTTTAAGATGAAGAACATATTTCTTTTTCAGTCCTTCTCCTCCTACCCCAGTAGCCTTTAAATTGCAGATATGTTTCTTCAGCACAGTAATTAGTGAAGTTCAGTCATCGCTCCTTTTATCATGTGATTTTTGTGTGGTTTTTTTAGAAGAATGCCTTATTAGAACACTTACACAGCCAGTCTAGCTGCAACAGCCAGGCGGCAATAGCAGTGCCATTTTTCACAAAGAAAATGTTGAAAAGGAGCCAAATGTTTGGTGGCAGAGTCTGTTGCTAGGAAATCAAGTTCCTGAGGCGATTAATGACAAAGCAAGCAATAAAAAGAAGGCAGAATTACAGATTTAAAAGAGAGGGAGAAAAAAAAGTGGTTGGTGTTATAATTACCCAAAGAAATCCGTACTCATTAAATTGGCTGTTTTTATGATTGACTTTAATTGGAGGTTAGCTCAGATATTTAGCTCCTTTCCCACCCCTTTAAACACACACATGCACATAATCTGTAGAACTGCAGACTTGTTTTTCTAAGCATTGAGAGGAGCTTGCCCTGTAATTTGATCCCCACTGACAGATGCATTTTCTATGCTGCCATTTTGAATTAACCTATTGTGCAACAATTTTCCTCAGCTCTGTTGAATAAAACATCAAGTCTTATTACCTCAGATGGATTTGATAGAGTAAAAGAATGTACTTCTAGCTGAAGTAGACTATTTGCAATGAGTTCAGTGATTTGAACTCTGCCAACAAGCCCCAATAATTTGTGATGTATACTTAAAGAATGAAAGAGAGAGGAGCCACGTGGGGGGTCTTTTTGGCTGTATGAAGTTCAAACACAAACCTCAGAGTAATATTGTTGTGTGTGCTAAGGTTGTGTCCTGAGATCAAACCTTTTTAGATAAAGCATGTTAACTGAGATTTTTTTACTATTAAGCAGATTAGGTTTGAACTACAGATTCTCTTACCCCAGTAGATACCCAAACTGTCAGGCTACTGTGGAATTAGAAAAAGAAAAAATCAATCCCCTCTCCCAGAAGTCACAGTAGTTGGATTTTACTTCTGAGACTTCTTTTGTGAAGAGAAATTTTTCTTTATAAAGTTAGGCTGGAATAAATGATGTTTTACAATTATATTAAATTCCAAATAATTCTGTGATAAGGGGAGAACAGGCTTTCACCTTATTCACTTTTCTGCCCAATTAGAAAAACTTACACAGTTGGTTCAACAAAATTTTGGCGCAGAAATGGGAAAGCAACTGACCCTGACATTTAAATCCTGTCATGTTTCATTGCTCGTTTCAAGACAATATTCCCTACTTGGAGCAAGTGATAAGTGAGAAAATAACCTTTTACAATACCTGCAAGTGAATACACAGAAGCTAACTGTAAAAACTAAATGATTCCATAGCTCTCCGAATTCCAAACCAAACAGTGAAACAATAGAACTGCTAGTATTCTGTCCAACAAAACCCACATTACTAATCAGATGCCAATGCCAAGCTGTCTGCTTTGTTAAATACCCAGGTTCCCTGAGGCAAGAAGACAGCTGCTATAACTACTATGAAATTTGGTAGCTCAATCTATTTTTGCTACCCTTGGGCTATCAAGCTACTGTTAATTCAGACCACCCCAACTGGTACACTTTAGGGATTTTTTTCAAAGTGTTTGTAATTAAAATGATAAAACATCATTATTACTCCAAAGATGTTGTGCATGCTTTGTATTTGAGAGATACCTACAGAGATAAACTCAGCGTGTAATTTTCATTGACATAATGGTTGTGATTGCATTAGCCTTTTAAAAGTATATTGCTTTTTAAAGGGGGGGTGGGGAGAAGAAGGGAAAGGACATGCTTTTATTTCATTAATAGAATATGTAAATCTGTTGAAATACTAAATCAGTCTCTTGGTTGTATGCTACTTGACTGCAAGGACTGAATCAGGCTTAGTGGTAGGCTGGAGAGTGCTGAGAATTGGTGTTCACAAGGGACAGGAACCTGCTGTGCCACCCACAGCTCACTCAGAGACCTCTGCTCCCAGGTGCCTCTGACTCTAGGGACACTGAGTCTCGAGTCATATGTAAAGTCTGGGCAGACTTAACACCCTTATTTAAATATAAATTAAAAAGGGAAGACTTCATACTGTAAATGGTGAGGTGACTCAGTTGGAAGGGAAATTTTTACTGTAGGTTCTCTTGCATGTCAGGCTTTATTCGATGCTCTCCTTAGGAGAGCATAAGAATTTTGTCTGTTACCATGTCAACTTTCTTAGAGCAAAATCTCAAAAGTAAAGCGCCATCAGTCAGCATTAAAAGCTCTGAAACAATATTGATTCTACCTTGTATTAATTTTTGTTTCGTACTTCTCTGATAACATTGTAAAAGAATAATTAATCTAAGACCATTCTAAAGACCAAAACTTGAAATTTGTGAATTTTTCTAGTTAAATGTGTTTGTTTTGGTTGCTGCCTACCAAAATTTATCATAAATTCATAGTCACAACTCTGAGTACAGGTGGTTGAAATGTGAGGTTCCTCCTTTCTTCTAAAGGACTTGATCTCATTAACATGAGGAAATGTCATAGTCTGTGTAACCCTGAAAAATGTATTGTATCTATGTCATCAACTTTTACATTAAAAACCATACAAATTCTGCAGCAACTGTGCTCTGTTTTACATGAAGAAAGTTTATTTCTTTGACAGCAAAGACTGTGCATAACTTTAGAGCTAAGCTATTTATGATAGCCCACTACTTGGTCTGAAATGAAAATTACAGTTTCATTTATTGTTTCCTTGTACAGTGCAGTTGTTTTGATACTCTTTTTTTTTTTTTTTTTTTTGGCAAATGGTTATGATGAATGATTTGCTTTGAAATGAGCATTGAAGTGGTAACATTTGGGCATGATATTTTGAAGCCAGTAACTTGCAGTAAAATTATAGATTGTTAAAATATGCATGCACATAATGCAAGGGGATTCAAATATGCTGCTTCTTATACCAGAACTTAAACTGTACCCAGGGGCATTGATCTTCACTGTAGACTACAGGTGCTTTGAAATAACAGGATAGGAACCTGCAGGCTACTTTCTGATTCTGCAAGAAACAATTACCATTTTAGAAAGTAAAAATATTTTTACAGCATAGCTAATCATTATCCTAAAAGTCTGTGTCAAGAAAATTTTTGTGCTACATTGTACTTAGTAATTGTGTACTTTGAGTAAAAAAACTAATATTGCAAAAATGCTTCTGCATGGATTTTCAGTGATAATATATTAAACACATAAATAGTATGCCTTGCAAATTGGGCTTTTTACGACTTTGTGATAAATTCTTTTGCCCTTCAGGAGGCAGAAGGGTTGAGTCCTGCCAGCTTTGTTTGTTAACAGGTTTATTTGAAAGAGGAGTTGACTGATCCCAAAAGCAGGCTCTAGAAGTTCATTTGAAAGGAGCTACTGAGAAGTTTTTATGGTGTGGCTTTAATCCTTCTGGTCGTCAGGCTGCTGTTCAATCAGCAGTGCACTAGGTCACCTTGGTAAATGTGCTTCAGACTGTCTGCTTTGGTCAAAAGAAAGAAGATTCTCCTTTTTTCTTTTCTTTTTCGTTTAATTAAGGGTAGAATGCTCAAGGAAATACTACATTCTCTGAATAAGTGATAAGTGCTGGTTTTGAAGAATTTTTTTTAATTTGGAAGAGTGGATGTGAGACACTGTTTCTTTCTAAGGAATATACAGACCAGCATGGTAGCAGGTAGTGCTTGGCAGATAAAACATCATTTTAGCAATATGAAGAAGATAAAAAACACCAGTACTAATCCTTGCAAGGGTTTGACTTAAACAAAAAATAAGGACCCTTTAGATTTTTTCCATAATAGAAGGATTTTGCTGATGCAGCTGGTGTGGAAAACTGTCCTGGGGATTTACACTTCTTTCTAGCATAAGCACCCTAATATGGAGGCACTTTGTAACAGCTGCTGCACCAGCAGAAGTGCTCTCACCTCCCCAGTTCACACTTGTACCATGTTTCTATTGGTGGGACTGTGTTGGTTAAGGATAATGTGGTTTTTTTTCATGTTTCTAAATAATTTAGCTGCTTAAACAAAATGATTTCATAAACACCTGGCCGTAAACACCTGGTCAGTATTGACCATGAATACTCAGACCTCATGGTCCATAAATGTTGCAAAGCTCTTCCGAAGTCAGAAGATTTCCCATGGTTAGTACATGGCTAACAATTCTCACCCTTGAAGATGTGTAGATGAGAAGATGTGTCTTGTTGCCACTTTTATGCGGAAGTTATGGAAGTTGTTTTGCAGAATGCCACTGCTCCTAATAGTTTTTGCCAGCTATGGTATTGCCAGATGCAATATAACAATACTTTCCTGCATATTTGAAAATGGTGGGAAACAGCAGTTAACAGTATTTATCATGAAATATGCCTCAGCATATGCCTCTGAACATGTCTTTTTAAGACCATATGGAGTATAATTGGTGCTGAACAACATTGAGGTGTTTTGTGAAAAGTAAAGGCTAAGCATTATAAAGAGTCATAAAATCTGAAAGAATGAGGCAAATGTAAGAAATGGGAGAAAGAGGGTGATACTGAATACTCTGTCTTGCTCTCTGCATAACCTGACGTTGAGTGACCACAGTATTTTTCATAGATTGCTCTTCACAGTAGGGTTAAAATAAAGAAATTGAGCAAAACAGTGGCAGGTAGTGGATATGGAAGATTGTGTGAGTAATTGGAATGAAACAGACACAACCTTGTCATCTGCTGAGGGCACCCAGGACAATACTGGCATTTATAGCTGTGCATACTGTCATTGATCACAGCAAAGTAAGGTAAGAATGAACTTTGTTCCTTAACTATGAATTTTTCTTGTCCTTTGAGGACTGTAGTCAAAGGGAAATACCTTTTACTTGTTTGGTTATTAAGACAATTTATTTCCAAGAGGAAAAATTCCAACTTAGAATAATTAGACCAGTGTATTAAAATTTAAATTCCTCATTATTTTATTTGTTTTAATCATGAACTACAACTGAATGTAGAAAAAAATTACAAACTATAAGTGATGGAAAATTTTCAACAATAAGAAGGATCCAATTTTCGAGGAAGAAAGAGAGAAATATTCAATGAGTGTGTATATAAAGGATAGCAAGTATTCATCCCCCAGAACCAGTGCTGTCCCTAAGTGCTTCTTTATACTGCTGAGAATGGGCAGAAGAGAGTTTCTGCTGAGGACTGTAGATTCTTATCTGCCTAATTGAGCCATCATTTGTTGACATGAGGGAAATCATGTGACCTGCCTTTAATGCATTTCACAGTAACAGCAGAAGTAGAAAATGTAGTTCATGGAAGAGGAACAGAAAATGTTAAAATTTTTTAGACTACTGTGAAATTTGTATTGCAGCAGATTAAATGTTTGAGCATTAGCATGGTAAATACATTCAATAAAATAATCAGATTCTAATTATCTTGAAAACGTTGAATTTCTTTCTATTGCAAAGCCTACAGACCTTCAAAATATGAATTTAATAAGTACTTAGTTTTATCAATATGATGATAAAATTATGTCAGTAAGATTGAAAGCATGTGTCATCTTTCTTTTCTTTTGAGTAAAAATGTCATTATAGTAATCTGCCCAAATGTAGAATTGGTACCAAGTGTTGTATAGTTGTAAAAGTATTGACAGAAAAACATCCAATATTATGATTTAGTAGATAGATATCAAAAATGAGTATTAAACCCCCTGTAATTGGAGGCATATTCTCTGCTTTACTCTTTAGTCACTCTGCTGTATCAATTTTATATTAAACTTCAGTCATGCTCCCCAACCAAATATCCTATTTTATAGAATGTAGAATTACAGGCTTAACAGTTGTCTTGTTGAGGTTTTTTACAGCACTAGGTTGAATTGATCTCATATGTAAGAAAGTTAATTTCAATTTTGTTTTAAAAACATGGGATTATTGGCTGCTCTGTTGATAAAGTGACATTATAAGTTGGAGGAGATGAGTACAGCAGCAAAACCACTTTAGAATTATATCTGCATTTTAACAGAGTAACCTGAGATTGACAGCATTGTGGAGACTTGTTTACTAATTAATAGATAATCTGATTGTGTCTGCTGATTTTCATATCACTAGCAGTCATGTCACCACTGACCTGACAGGAAAGAGTATCAGAAGAGTACTCCAGTCCTCCTGCAACTGCAGATGTGTGTAGGAAATCTCTGCTGAAAATAGTTGGCAGCTGCAAGAGTATTGTATGTGCTTCTCTTGTTTTAGTCTTGTCTAGACATCCACATGTGGCTGCTGTTGGGATGCAATGCTGGACTAGGAAGGACTTTGAACTGATAATTTACTGTTGCAGCTTTTAAGTTCAAAAGATTCATGGCTTGCACCTCTCATTCTTGCTTTTTGACCTAGTGCAAGAACTGAAATGGAAACAATAATGAAAAGTAAGACAAAAGCGTCAGAGGTTAAAAAGAAAAGTATAAATCTTTGTTGGGGAAAAAATTCTCCCGGACACGTTATAATGTAGTATCTTTCTATTTTGCTTAAAAAGAATATATGTGCTTTAATGTTTTATTTTTAGAAATATTGTGATAATGTTAATATAGTAGAATACAGCTTACATGTTGATGAACCATGGTAGAGCATTTAGTGTGTTTTCCACACTGTTTGAGCTATTTGTTTTAGATTTGAAAATAGATTTTGGTAAGCTATAATTGTTTTAAACTTGTGTTACCAATTAGAGAGCGACTCAACAATTAACATCTGCCCTGAAGGCAAATGTTTTAATTCTGATGGTGCAATGTAATAACATCTAAGTAAGTAGAAAATTCCAGGATGAATTTAAACCTTTATATGTAGAAGACAACACCCAGCATGTTACCCAGGATGTGAATTCCATTTTCTTAGCTGTAGGCTATAAATGGTCATAATACCTAAAAAGCTATAATTGAATCACAGTCAATATATATCTGAGCTGCTTTCAGAGTCAACCTTGCCTCCTTGTTTACTCATATAGAGGAATTGTTTAGGCCTTTGGACAGAATGCAGGATATTTTGGTGCTGAGTGACATTTGCCAGGAAGGAAGAGTGTTTCCACGTTTCTTCCCATTCTCCTCACAGCCCAATTAGGTTAGGATGGAGCAAACCTTAGACATTGCTCTTGCTTGCTCTTTATTTACTCATAAGTATATTTGTGCATATGCAACTGATGAATCAGTTTCAATTTGCAAAGTAATTTTTTTTCCTCCTCCTAACAATCATTAGGCAGTATTGTTATAGTAAGAGGGTTTTTTTTTCCAAAAATCTAAGCTCAGTCATCATTTTGTCTTCTCAATCTTATATATTATAATGCTACAAGTAGTCACTGACATTTTATTGTAAATAGACACTATTTAAGATTGCATCTGTTTTACAACTGTCTTCTCGTTACAATTCAGTTTAGTTTTCAATTTAACAACAGGCTAGGTTGAAAAATAATAGAAAATACATATCTTCACTGGAATTCCTGGAAGCTGCTTCCACTAGTAGCTGGAAGACTCTTAAAACAAGGAAAACAAACCAAAGAAACCTTTATTTTATTGTATGGTTGTGGTTTTGGTTTTGCCAATTCAAAATGTCTAGTGGAAATAAATTTCTGGTTTTAGTACAGCAAGAATACGGGGATCAAGATAATAAGAACTTTGGTTTGTTGATGTGGCCACTGGCAAAAAATTAGTGTTGCAGAGTGACTCATCTGTACCAGAAGGGCAGCAGTAGCCCACAGCTAAATCAAAAGAAATATCAGTTACTTTATGTGTACTCATGTTTTTTGTATATGTGCATTAATTATTATAGATGAAATAAGATTAAATACTTACTATGATCTCAATAAACTGAAAAATTGTATTATGAATTAGGCAAAAACTTACACAATAATCCTGTACAGCTTTTGGGCCAAATCTAGGACTGTGTTTACAGTCCTTTCAAGTTGAAAAGCTGTAGCTAAATATGGAATTTTGATGAAATGCATAAAATATGTTAGCTGTAATTTCTACAAGGGTATTATTTGCTTGGAGTTCTGTTTGCCTTCACTGATAAGTTTGCCTAGCAATACTCAGAAATGATGACTGCCCTGGAATGGATGATGGTTCAAAAATAAGCCTTGTGCAAATTAGTGGGAGTTAATATTTGCCTGATATGACAAATGCGTAAGAAGTTTTAGAGCAGCCGTGAAAGAGGTTCCCAAATTAAAATCTCTTGTTTAAAAACAATGAAAAGCTTTTAGAAATCCTGTGAAACATTGTGAGTTCATCTTCTGTGTAATGTTTATTGCCACAAATGTTTGAGAATATATTATAATAAACTACCCAGTTCTTCCCAGATGTTAAGGATTATTATTAATGACTCACTTGGCTTTGTAATTGCCATAAAATTTTTTCATTACCAAAACCTCTGATGAGAAAACAGCTTTCCCAAAATTTCTCAGTACACTGGTTTTATATTGAACTTTATAGTTTGTTTGTTTTTCAAAAGCTCTTAGCTTGTAATGTCTGATACAAAGTGTGTTTTTGCCTAAAATTCATTGTAAAAGGGCGCACATATGGTTGATCTGCCTTTGTCTTATTTTGTATCACCTTGTTTGGCATAATGTTCCAAATAATGGAATACCATAGATCCTTCAACCCCTTAATACTCTCTGTTGTTTTGGTAATAATGGGCCAGAAAAATTGGATTACATTCTTTTGTCATCTTTACTCCCTCTAACTTGCCACATTAAAAAGATTGCTGCCATTTTGCAACAAAATCCTGGATTTTAAGTGTATGGAAGCAGAGGGCTTACACTGCAAGGATGGCTGGTTTAGTCTCCAGAGATTCTTTTTTTAAATCTCCTTCAAGATAATGTTCTCTATACTTTGTCATTTATTTTATAGTTTAATTTGCTTGTGTCACATGGAAGATTTCTGTTGCTTGCTGTAATTTGATGTAAAATATAAAAATTCATCTTGTCATTCTTGGAATTCTGCCTGCTGATGAGCTGCAGGATTCAGTAGCCCACAGTCACGTGGGCCTTTAAAACTGAGTCATGGACCTCATAAATCATCTAAAGAGCTCTAATGGTACAGTCTGCAGCAGTTGTCACACATAGGAGGTGTGACTTCTTTCACAGTATAGAAGGAAATTAAGTGAGAGGGGGCAAAGAGTATGTTATAAGAGAGTTTAGAGTACCATAGGTAAGGCTACTCATGTTTTTATTCAACATATTGAAGATACTTTGTTAGGATGTGGGATACCTCATTCGGTTTACAGTGTGGTTTTCCTGAAGGGGTAACATTGGTTAAGGACAATAAAGCAAACAAATCATTTTCTCCAGACATATGTGGTTAAAGTTCAGTGATTGCTGGCGTTAGGAGCCCCAGACCAGCAGTGGTTGATGTGCCTTTGCTAATGTGAGTGCCTGTGGTTGGTGGTTCAAATGTAGCCATAAATCTTAAGTGTCATTTTTCTCCAGTTTTGCTCATACTTTTGTTATATACATCTCATATCTCTTTTATAAGAGATTATGTGCTGGTAAGATCACCCAAATATTTGATGCATTATGTTGACTATGCTGCATAATTGCTAATGAAAGTTTTATTAAAATTTTATTCAACACTGTCGTATGTTCATAATGGATATTTGAATTTTTAATATAAATGTTACTGAGTTTAATAAAAATATAACTTGTCATCTGACTCCGGCAAACTAATCCTAAAAAAGAAAGGAAAAATAATTTCATTTCAGAAAATAATTTTTCAGATACTAACAAGTCAGATGCAAAATTAAGCACACTTTCAAGTTGCTGCTTTGTCAAAATGGGTTTAGTTAGGGAAATTCCTGTGGATTTAAGTGAATTCTCCCAAGAAGTGGTGTACGTGACAGAAATAATGAAAACTACTAAACTTGCTATGAAATGCACAACATTTATTATCACTTTCAAAGCTGATATTTCTTGCAGTTGTAGCTGTTTATGACTGGCTGAAAGCAGTTGGATAAGGCTGCTTTCAGAGGTGGCCACGCTACTCCAGCTGGGATGTAGCAGGAGTGTTGGCAGTTGGATTTAGCTAAATGGGAGTTATGCTACTTTGAGCAATGCTTTGTTCAGGGCTACTTTGTGCTCTGATTGATCTTGATAGTTTAAGGTGCTCTCCAAATTTAAAGGGACATAGTTTAATATAAATGTTCAGGCATGGTTTGGACAAAGTTACTGTCATTGATTTTCCTTTTAAGTTCAAAAACAAGAATTAGCCTCAGCCTCTCTAGTTGCTTTGAATCAATGTTGTTTATTACATAAACACTTCCTATCACTCTCATTAGATAATCAAACATACAAAACTGGGATTTAGATACTCTTTATTTTCTTTAAAATATTTTTTTCAACAGAATAAAATAGAAATGTGAATAAGAAATAAAATCATGGAACAAAGCAACATTTACAACTCCTGAGCGAGCTGGTAGAGTACAGGAAGTGCTAAGGGAAGAGTAGGAGATCATAGCCATGCTGTAGGGAAATATGCTCAAAATACCCTCTCAGCTTTCAATAATCTGCAGCTCAGGGTCCTCCTCAGCTAAAGGCAGTGGCATGTTGCTCAAGAGTTCTTGAAGTTTATCAGCTTTCTACAAGTAAATGTAAATGATAGTTTTTTTAACTTATCCCTTTGTTGACTACTCCTGGAGTAACTAGTCATACACTTAAGTAGTGCATGGATGAAGTAGAATTTTAAAATTTTGAACTTGTCACATGGTAGTTTTATTGGATGTCCTTCAGTCTCCACAGTATCAGAGACACTGAGTGCAGCAATCTGTGGTTCTCTGGGCTTTGTATGGGTCTGGTCCGGCTGGCTGGAGCCCAAGGCTGCATGGACCTGCATGGGCTGAAGACAAAAGACGAGAAGCGCTTTTCCCCACATGGGAGCGAGTGTCCTGTTTATTGGCTTGGGATGAGACACTGCTGGCCACAGCAACCACCCAGGCAGGGAACAGGGCAACCTTTACCTGCCGTGGGAATTTATACCCCAGGGGATGGGGGCAGGGAGAGAGGACTGCGGCCAATGGGATAACCTTGGGGTGGGGTGTGGGGAGGGGTATCCCTGGGGGCAGGGCACCAGATGTGTAGAAAGGAGTGTGTGGAGAGAAACCATGTGAGGAAGGGGGAGTAATCTACATGACATACCATGCTCAGTAACATTTTTTTCCCAACACCCAATACAAAGACCAGAACAACAACTGAGCAGTTGTTCTCTGTGTCCTTCCTGAAGCTCAAAGCTGGCTGTGGCTTCTAGAAAGAATGATTTTATATGAGGTGGTTGACATGGAGTAAGCAGTAATGTGAGAGTGACCCCATATGGATCTTGTTAGTGTGGGCAGGTTGTGAGGAAACACTCCTAGCTTCTGAATTGGACTATGTAATGTGTGCAAAGGCTGTGCAGTCCCAAGGCAGAAGCCAGGCAATAGCAGCATGGCAGTCACTCTGCTGAGGTATCCCATTCAGTGGCGTTGGATGTGCTCCACATCGAGGGAGCAGCAAGATGTACTTTCATTCCAAAAACAGGGATAAGTTCCAAGTGTTGTCTTGAGTTACCATGGAATACAAACTGTATAGGAGATGAGGCTTGATTGTCTTGGAGGTCTTTTTCAGCCTTAATGGCTATGATTCTATTATAGTCTAGTTTACGGTATATGTTTTGCAATGTGAACAAGCCCTAATACAGCAAGTGTACGTAGATTTGTATTTCTCTTTTTGTATTAATTATCCTTCCATTTTTTCAATCTCATATAAAACATAGTATCTCTTAATTATATGATGCCACATGACTGTGGCATCTTGGTTCTAAATTTCTTAGTTGTGGTTATCTTACTGTGTTTTCAAATACCAGCTCTCCCTGCAATCACAGAGTCCTGCTTCTGGCTCCCAAGAGCTGAACTTTGTATTTCAGCTGAGGATATATGACTGTAATTTATTCAGAATTCTTTCCTGAATTCTGCTTTTTTTTGCAGTTGCTGAGCAATGAGTTTTTCTCAAAAAAGGTAAACTTTGAGGGTGTATCAGGTTAGTTTTTTTTCATTTCCTAAATACTCTAGTGATGGAGAATTGGAGACCAAAAGACAGAAGAAAAAAAAATCATTCATCTAACTATTGGGAGGGTAAAGAAAAAATGAATTATTTAATTAACAGCATGTGAGAATAGTCCTTGCCTTAAGGCCTGAGTCAGCATGTCTGGTTTGGTGCTGCTGGTGAAGAAGAGGGCAGGGAAGGGAAGACTGATCAGAAATCAACTTTGCTTGTTTGTAAGTGGTTTCTGATAGTTTAACTTTCAGGAAGTTGAAAATCCCATATGTAAAAAAAGAATATCAGTCTTCCTTACATTGTTTTGAATTGGTATGCAAAGGGTTTTTTTTGAAGTTGTTTTGTGGTTTTGTTTTATGTTGTTTAGACAACTCACAAAATGTTGCATATGTGGGTATCTCCCAAGAGTGTAGACTTCTGCTGCTTTAAAAGCCTAAGACTGTTATATATCCAGTAGCAGGAAGGTAAAACAAACAATAACAACAAAGAAAACACCAAACAATTGCCCCAAAACAACAAAACAAACTTGGTAATTATAAAATGTGGGCTGCTACACATGGCTTAACGCCAGAACAGTCAGTCATTTGCAAAGAATCAGTTGTAGCCTGAAGAGTTTTGTCACACTGCCACCCTCCTACACCTAACCCTAGCAATTGCCTGTAGCTTTGCTCCAAATGAGGCTAAAAAATCATTTCATGTTTTCATACCTCCAAATATTCCTATTCATACAGTCTGCTTGTACAGACCACTTATGATTAGTAAGGTTAGATTTATAGATAAACCTAACAAAGGAATCAACAAATACTTCCAGAAGAAAACAGTGGGAAGACGAGGAGGATGTGGTAGCCATTCAGTGAGGCTTTGTGGCATGCTTTTTTTGCAGGGTTGCTCATTTCTTAAATAGTCTGAGCATGGCTTCTGTGAAGTGTGAATGGGCTATATTTCTGCCCATTTAATTGAATTTCTTTTTCTTTGGATATGGTCTTAGTGGGACCTCAGTAAAACCATGCCAGTGTTTTGCCCTGTCTGCTGTGAGAGCCTGTTCCAAATTTTTTTTTTCTGCGCAGATCTGCTAATATATTTTGCCCTCAAAAACTCATTCACACCTTTTATGTCTGTTCTTGAATTACAAATATACATTTGTCAGCATAACCTTTGCACACATAGCATGTGTGAACTAAATGTTCATGTCCAATGTTTGCACTCAGACTGAGTGCTCCCTAGAAGGGCCCTGTGTTAGTGTACAAGGACATTGTGTACATTTCCACTGCTAGGTCAGGTTTTCTCAGCCCAGGTTGCCTCACTGTTGGTTACTTACCTTGGGTGAGGGTGGACACACAGTGTGCAAAATATCACTTGAGCTGCTGTGCCCTGGCATTGCAGTATCTGGTGTGGGACAGAGCTGCCTGGGCTCATCACAGGGTTAGCTGAAACACTATCCCATATGTCTCCTAAGCAGTTGTGTTAAAGCTACTCAGTCCTTTTGGGGCACGTAATTATATGTGGCAAAGAATTAGAAGTCTTGTCATGGAGCTTGTCAGCATCCACATTGAGGGTGGTTACATTAGCAGTAACTGAGTCGTTGTAGGTTGAATTTTATTGTATATTGTATTATAAACATTTCTGCTGTGGCAAAATGCATCCAGCTAACAGTCTTCTTCCCTTGCCACCCGCAGCACTACACTCCAAAAGATAATGTTCACACTCAGAACCTAACTCTGAAATATTTAAAAAAAAAAATCCATTAAAAGGGGTAATGGTTAGCAGTAACATTGTTGCCACCTCAAGAATTATTTTTTTTCCTGTGAATCACCGTTTGTAGTACAAGCCTGCTCATAAATACCAAGTATATGTTCTCAGGGGAAAATCTGGAGAGTATTTTCTTAAATATACCAAACAAATTGAGTATTCCAGTTCTTTTCTTTTAAAACAAATATTTTCTGGAAGACTAGTCTTTTACAAAAGTGGATATTGATGTGGTATCTATGTGGGACAGAAAAGGATTGTTTGAGCTCACTCAAGTGAAGTCTTCCACCCCTTTTGTAACAAATACAGACACCAGTAGATGAATGAGTGTTACAGCTGGTGCCTGTCGTGATCACATGTTCTGCTTATGGATCTTGTCTTTCTCTAGACTTGATGTATTACAATAATTGAAGTAATAAACTTCACAGTGAAAGATTCAAGGAGTAAAAGATACAGCTTCTACTCAAGCTTGAAAAGCCTCTCTTTTATTAAATTGAGGGTTTGAGGTTTAGGACAGCAGTATTTCTGTGTCTTTTTTTAATGAAAAGACTGAAATGTTTGCTCTATTTCTAGTGAGTGTAGGTGTAAGAAGGTAGCATTTTGTTAAACACATGCAAATATAACAACATTCTGACAGGAGTAATGTTAATTTATAAAAATTTCCCTCACATGTGAATAATAGATAAGGCTAAAGTCTTACACTGAAGTTTCTACATGACATATCCATTTCTCAAAGGAGCTTAATCCTTTCATAATGATGCTTTTAACTCCAGAAAAACAAATGAATAGGTTACTGAAATGGATGTCCTTGACTCATACTTTTCCATATAGTAGATCCAAATGGTTCCTCTTTCAAGTGACCTGTGCCCTATATAGCCTCAGTATTTTCATGTGTGGTCTGCAGCCACAGTAAGAGGAATGTCAGTGCTGTGGAAACAGAAAAGTAACAGATGTCTGTGGATGCAAGGAAGTGTTGTGGAAGTAGAAATGGGGTGCAGTGCTGTCTATAGCTTTGTAGAGATTTCTGTGGAAACTTGACACTCCTGGAGTGCTGGCGTCCCGTACCAGCGTCACAGAGCACATTGGAGAAACCCTGCTTATCAGCAATCCTGACATCAAACTCACATATCTATTTGTAGAAAATGCAAGGTCTCAGATTCAGTAAGTTTTCCATAAGACAAAACAAATCCATCTCTAAAAGTTAGCCAAACCCAACCCATGAAACAAAAAAAAAAACAAACACAGAAGAAAATTAGTTTACCAATTGGTTTATGTTACTTATTATTACTTTTTGTGTGTGTATGTGTTTCTTTTGTCACTGTAATATCCTACCTTTTCTTTTAATAGTGACTTTTTCATACATTTGCCACTCCATAGATGAAAACGCTGTTAATTTAACATAACTTTCTTGTTAAGTTGATGCTCTTATTATTCTTTAATAATGCATCAGCATAAAATATTTGTTTAGAAATTAGTGAAAAAGATCATATTCTCCTCCATAAGGCTACCTAATCCTGTGATTTCCATATGTTTTAGGAGTAAAATTGATAGGAAAAACACATACAAGACTAAGATCTAGTTCTGTCTCCCTAACAATCTTCATCAATCTGTACAGCTTTCAAATGAGTTAAATGCCAGTGATGTGTTGTTCAGCAAGTTTGCTTTATCTTAGGAGCAGCTTGTCCTATTGTGGCATTAACTGGTGCAATGCACCTGCAGTTTCTTACAGGATAGTTTCAGTACTATTTAGATGTGGTTTATATAAGTTCTATTTTACTTGAGTAGGGCTAGTCTGAAATCCTGCATTTCCCTGGTGCTAAGCTTGTTTGTCCCTGAATTGCAGCATTTGTCTGCCATAGCATAAGATATTCAGGAGGAAGTACTTGATCTTGGGGACTTAAAAAGAACACTGGTAGCAGTATTGAAATCCTTCCCCAAAAAAATCTCTCAGAATTGGCTATTATGAATGGATTTTGTATATGAGGGTGATAATGGGTATTTAGGGTGCAGTTCATAGTGGGAGGATCTTCAAACAGATTTTTGAGGTTTTTTTCTTTCTGTTTTCTGGACTTTTGAGCATACTATAAGGTCAAAGATGGAATTGTTGTCTGTATGTCAGGTCGTGCTGCAGTGCTGTTTTTTTTCCAGCATCCAGTCTTGTATTACAGAAAATACTAGCAGAATAATGTATCCAATTCTAATTTGTGAAAATCTCAGTCATAATCTACAAAGAAAAACATCTGGCTTGCTACAGTCTTTCTGAAAATTTGAACAGCTGTGTGTGTGTTTCAGCTTCAAGCTGATCTCTGAAAAATGTGTAAATGCATGCTTTACACAATTCTGTCATGAGATTCAGTTGGTTGCATTACTTATGTGCCCTTTTCACAGCATTCTCTCACCTCCTACTCATCTGTACCAAACCTCTGTAGTTTTTCCTATGGATTAAATTGATGCTTAGAGATAAGTAGAGAGTAGTGAGCTGCAGGCTGTGCATCTTGTGGATCTGATACGACCTTTGAAGGCTGGTGGTGATTTGTGGGTGGGCCCCTTATTTACCTGTTTGAACCTGGAGGTAAAGCTGGCATTCAGAAATAGCATGCAGTTCTCAACATGTGGCATGGCAGCCTGAACATGAATCATTACAAGAAGGTAGCTGACTCTCCCTTTTGTGCTGGTTTTAGATTTGAGCTGGTCAATAAACTTCCTTTCCTGTTTACTTTTTCAAGCTAGTAATTTTGCTTCATGATCAAGTGAAGGATGCCTTAGCACAGGAATAAACATTTAAACCCTTTGGACCAGTAATGTTACAGAGGTGAAGTGGGAATAGGGAGGCAAGACAGTAAGTGGATTTTTTTTTTCCTGCTGCTGGAATGTACTGAGTGCAACAAACATAAAAGGTAAAAAGGATTACGTGATCCATAAAAATGTTGGCCCAAGTAGGCAGAACTGTTGATCTAGAATGGATAGAAATCATATATGTTATCTTTCTCGGATTTTCTGAATCAAGGTTCTGAGTATATAAATGTTATTATTATTCAGTACTTAACTGTGAAATTTGCTAAGATATTTGATTCTTAGTTTTTAATGATATGATATTACATACATTTAAATGCATACCACATGAAATGTATACCACACTCCTTAGTATATACTGTCCAATGGGAAAGGGAACTAAAGAAACCCTTCTCTGTCCTGACAAAGTTAGCATAGAATTCCCTAAAGCTTTTATAGTAATATTTTGTATCAGACTCTGGGTTCTGTTCCTATAAATGTTAAATTCCTCTTAAGAGTGCCTTACATCTTTTATTGTAAGGCTATTTATGTATAAAGATGTTACTGAATTTGTTGCTTGTTGTCCATTTTCACCATTGAAATCCAATTTAAAGGCTTGGGGTCAGCATTTTTCAGTTTGCAAAACTGTTATCCTTGAAAAATATTGTACATAAAATAGCAAGCTGTTTTGTATTTGGGAGAAGCTGAGAAAGTTATTACTCCAGCTTTTGCCAAGTAAGATGACTAAAAAAAGAAAAGTTTATTGTAGAGGATTACGGAAGGAACAGATTTATGGCAAGTGTCTGATATATACCCAGTATCCTCATGTTCAACTAAACCAGACTTGCCCTGGGCCTTCTGGGGCACAATGCCCTTAGCAAGTAGCTTTCGACAGCTTTTTCAGGAAGCAATATTTTTCTTCAGAAAGAGGGTCACTTCACTGTTTTTCTTTTTCCTTCTCTCCTGTCTTATCTTTTGAGTTCAGGAAGTATTTTAAATTTACAGCCAGCTTTGAAGGCATGAAGCAAGTTCAGCCCCAGAAGTATTTCCTGTTATGGCATTAATCTAATTCCATGAAAGTAGAACTGATTTTTCATCTGTAAAGTAAAGTGCCTGGAGCAGCAGACCATTACTCTAGGTTATCATGATAAAGAGGCTTAGTTTTGACACCAAAGTGTTTATCAGCATAACCAGGGGAAGATTTCATCCTTTTTGTTGAAAGAGATATTAATGGATTATAATATTTCTTTGCTTCATGGAGACAATGAGTTCATATTGAAAATGTTGACCCGAAATAACAATGTTCCCATAACATATTATAAGTTAATTTATCTGGAAAGCTACCAGTACCTGGGGGAACTAGTTGTAAAATAATAATGTAGTGAGCAAGTGTGTCCTACGTACATGGTAGTGATAATTTCAGAATTATAAAATAGTTTCAGAGCTCTGGCTGGAGCTGCTGTTTGCTTTATGGTTTCAGTGATGCCTGTGAGTGCAATTAATCTGATGTACCTCATTTTAAGGATGTTGCAAAATATACTGCATAATAGCACTCATATACTGTAGATGAGAAAAGCCTCCACATCTCTTTTAGTGGCTAAAATGATGTTGCCTTTATGTTTCTAACAGTGCTTAAAGCATTCAGCATTTAACTAGAAATGTGCAACAACTTCTACTATATTCCATATTTGTAAGACTACCTTACAGTAGTTAAGTGTTAGTCCAGTGTTAAATAGAGTTACTCCAGTGTTAGAGATTTTTTTTAGTATTTACGTTTTAAAGAAATAGTTTGAAGTTAATACTTAAACTCGTCCATGAAAACCTAGTGCCAGCTTGAAACCTTGACTGTATCCTGAGTGTCTAACTGTACAAACTGCATGTGCAAATCTGTTTCAGGCTCTGGGAGCTATAAGAAGTCTCAGAGTGCAGCTCTTCCCCACTCCAGTTCCAGTGTCTGTATTTAGGTGTCGTCGTCCCAAATTAGCATTCAACTCTGTATTTGTTTGCTGTCAATTCAGAACTATGGATGAAGTGTATTCACTGGCCTTGTGAATGTTAATATGATAGTAATTTTTACTTTATGTGTAATTAATAGGTTCTGATATGGGCATGCCTGAGGACTAGGAGGTGGTGCATTTTTTCCTCGTTGACAACTTGGGAAGCGTTGCCTTTGGCTTGCATGGGAAGGCAGGAACCTAAATTTGTGCAGCCAGCAGGGAGGAGCATGCCCCAGGCAGGGATGACAGCTAAAACAGGGTTCTGCAAGCATAGAAAAAACCAGAGATGCATGGGCCAGTTAAGCTGCAAATACTCAAGGTTACAGGAATCCCCAAGAGTGACTTCAGACTTGAAGGAAACAGCATTAAGAGGCAAAAGAAAACATGATTCTGAGTCTGAGCAATTTTCAGGGATGGCAAAACGTGAGCCTGTGGCCAGAGTGAAGGAGCGTGGTGGAGGGAGGGCAGCAGGATTGTCCTGAGGATCAGCAGGCCTTGAAAGCCTCCTAGCTGAGGGGGGATAGCAGTGCATTCTGCTCTTGCTTCTCTTTCGTGTTTACCACCAGATGCCACCCATGGAGGTGGTTTGTTCCAGAAAAATGTCTGTGTCCACCAGCACTAATTGTCTTACACCTTCAGTCCTTAAGCAGAGAATTCTGTAGCAATTCATTTGGTCATTTGAAAAAACAAAATTTGCTACGTGGCATGGTATGGATGTATAGCTATATGCAAATTAATTCTTTTTAAAAGTGCTTGCAACATTTCCATGGCAGACAATATAGTCTTAGTCTTTAAGAACAACAAAAAAACAGTGTTTTCCCGTATCTACAGCTAAAAAAACTTAGGAAATTTCTGTACCTTGCTCATGGAGAATATAGTACATCCCAAGCATGTTCTCCCTGTCCTTAATTCATGTTTTCACTTGTGAACTAATATAATCTGTTGGGCTGCACTCTGAAGTGAAGCAGGGAACTGAGCTGAGTGAAAGAAACAAAATAAATGTTGGGGTTTTAGCCAATCACTGAGCAACCCCACCAACATTTGTCCCATAAAACTGGCCATGGTATAGGGACATTGAAGAGCAGTTGGAGAAGATAGAGGTTAGGAGTTACTTTCCTTAGCACTGCTGAGAGTAAAAGTATGCAAATAATTGTGGTCTGTCTACATCACATTTACATTTTTAACAATGAAAAAAATGTATGTGTAAAGTACATTTATTGACCCCCATTTCTAATACCATTATGCTTGTAATTTATTATTTTGGACTTCTAAGACATTAATGTACAACTTAGTCTTAAAAATATTTTTTATTTAGATGTGGGTAGATGGTGTTGTAATAACAGAATAAAAACTGTTATATACACAGAAAGTTAAATTTGAAAGATTTCAAAGAAATGTGCCTATTATAATTTTGCTATTTAGTATAACGATATAAAAATTAATATTACTTGGTTTTGCTTGTTTTGTTGGGTTTTTTTTTAATTCTATATAAAATTGGAATTGTCTTTGTTTATGCATTGTCTGTTAGGGCAGGTCTGTAATGGAGCATTCATTCTGCAGCAGATCTTCAGCTTCAAAGGCAATGTAACAAGCCCCTTGAGCCACTTTTCCCCACGGCTTTCCCAAACTGCAGACTGGAAGTCTGCTGGGGGAGGGGATGGGAGCATCTGGGCCTGAAAGGACAGAGCACTTTCAACTCTGTGTTCTGTGCTGTGGAACAGCTGTTGAAAGAAGGCAACCACCATGCGTTAGAGCAGCAATTAGCACTGCTCTGGCATATGTTGAAATCGCTCGTCCACCCCCTGGGAAAGTCAAAAATTATGTGAGATGCAAAGGTAGATGTCCTTTCTCCATTGTGTCCCCTGTAGGATGCCTTTCTGAGATGGCATTATGTCTTTAGTCTATTGATCAAATTTCTGTCTTTTGATATTTTGAGGAACATAGAGGTGAAGGGTAAGAAAGTGATGAGTCCTCAATTTATCAGTAGACTTTCTGCATATGATCAATATTTAAAAGCTTTTTACTGAAAAGTGTTGTCTCTGAATTTCCCATGGTTCAAGGGAAGGGAAGGGAAGGGAAGGGAAGGGAAGGGAAGGGAAGGAGTGGAGAGGCAAATGTAATGGCTTTACATTGTCACCCTTCATAAATCTTGATCG
>WBNO01009988.1:0-13914 GCA_013400575.1 Peucedramus taeniatus
CAAACAGAATTAAGTTAAATCAGTAAGTATTTGATAGATGGATTTTTTTTAAAAGTGTAGTAAGTTGTTCTGTTATCTTTGCCTATAAAATCTCAGCAACCAATACTACACTTCTGGTTTACATGTCAGGCTGGCAAAAACTCCCCTCCTAAACAGCTGTATGATAAGCCCAACAAACCATCCCTTGTGGATTCCTAATGCAAATACCTCTCCCATTGACTTAACCACACACATACCTTTCATTTTTTGTAAATAATCATCCNCAAGAAGTTTCTCTAACAGCCACCTACTTTAAAAGGTACAGAAAATCTCCACTGCTGCAGTTCACACTGTCCTCACAAAATGACCTAGATAAAGCATGTCATTTTCATTAAATTCATTTTACAGTCTCACCCCTTTTAGCCATGCCTGAACTGCACCGAATGAAATTCTGTGTGGAAACTATCAGCACCAATAATACCTTTATCTCATGGGTGTATGGCCCATGCAAACACAGAAACCTAAGTTTCATATTTACTTAATTAAGAAAACATTCTTCCTGACAATATCTGGAAATGCTTCCTGATATTCAACAACTAATTAAAAACAAAGCAAAATTAATCTATATTAATACTTCATTTAAAATTTTCAAATCTTAAAAGAGAATCAGAAATGACTGCAAATAGATGAAATACATTAATTCCCATTAATTAGAAAGAGAACTGTTCCAAACAAACTCATCCACTGCTTAAACAAAGTCAGCAAAAACCCAGCCAAGATTTTGGACAAAGACATATTTCCAACGAAGTTATCTCAGCTTAGCTTTATTAGTGAAATTTTAATTTAATTCTAGACAGTCTTCAGTCATTTTATGCTATTTAATTTTTTACAGAATCAATCACTACATTATACATTTGTAAATGTTAACTGAAGTCTCAGTATATGCAGTACTACTATTCCAAAATTATTATATTCTAATGTATTTGTTCCTTTTGAAACCCAGGAAAATATTCTGCCTACAGTAACAGATGGCTTTTTTCTTTTTTTTTTTGTTGCTATTCCAGAATCTTTAAGTCACCCAAAATGCATCTACTTAAACATGATACTGCAGCTATTATGCAAAGCATGATCTACATGTTCACTGTTTAATATTTAACAATCTGGATACCATTCCTGTTTGGAAATAATTCTACTAGAGACAGAAATCATTACCCTAGCATTGCTATAATAAACAGATTTGCCTTTTTTCATTTTATTGTCTCATAGAAAAAAGTAAATGACTCATTTAAAATGAAATAACATATTCAATTAGTGCAAATGAAGTTTAGCAACTCGTTCTGACTAATGTTAATTCAGAGGTTATCATCAATTAGATTCATGTAAATACTTTGTTAATATCATGTCTCACTCTAACACACATTACTAAGGGACTGAAGGATTTACAGGGCAATTTTACATCTTAATGAGATCTAAAATGTCATGATACAGTAAAAATGTAAGCAGCAGGTTATTTCACAACATGTACACATTGCACATCAATCTCACAAGCTAAGATTTATCTGAGTATCCCCACATAACAAATGTTGAGCTCTTCTTGCTCAGAATTAAAAGTTCACCTTTTCTTGGTGAAAACTAATTTCTATTATAAATGTAATACAACATAAAATCTTCAACTGTGAAAGACAAAAAATTTAAGCAAGCTGCTTTAACAACACCCTGCAGTTATACTACTCATTTAATACACAACTCTCTCCAGCACGCACCTGTTTTGTGGGAAACATTCCCCATGGAAAGAACAAAGCTATAATAACAACAACATGGTCACAGGAATACACAATATCTACAAAAAACAACTGTTCTTATAAGGGCTGGCCAGTCAGATGGGTGAAACAAACACATCATTTGCTCTCATTCTGATCCAAACTGCTGACTTCTGAGCTAGAAGTAAAAGTCAACAGTTAAAGCCTCCTTATGAAAAAGCTGCTTATACCGTGCACCATCAATACTCCTAGGAATCTCATACCCATACATTATAGAGCTTTACTGCATTTTTACTTATTCAATGACATTATGCTACTATTCCTCATAATGAGTACTATAGTCTTGATTACACTTACTGGCATCAAGGTATGCCATGCATAAAGCATCACTTAATCCCAAGTTAACTGACAGAATTAAGATTAAAAATACTTCTTTCATTATGCCATATGCCACATGCCTCTTAAAAAGAATTAAAATGTGTAAGAGAATTGCCTACAGACTGGTAGAATTCATTAAAAGCAAAATTCCACAATGATCCCTGAGTGTGACATACACATTAACAATTTAATAAAAAAACTGAAGTTTGAATAAACATTAGTTTGGGTTTTTTGAAAGAGCTGTATACCAAATCAGAACTTCAACAGCTGCACTTCAAAGGCTGAAGTGGAAAAAGGGAAACAAAACATTATAAGTACTTCCCCAGAAATACATTTCCCAAATATTCACTGATATCAAAGGCCCATACTTTTAGGTTTGAGAATTTATCATGAGACATCAAAAACAGACAGTAGAATAAATGAAAACAAAGATTAAAACCAGCAATTCTATACAAATTCCTACTCACAGAAAAGAAAACATTCAAAAGTGTTCGAGGTTGAATGTTTTTGTTTGGTCATTGTTTCTTTTTAAAAAGCAGGAAGAAATGTAGTATAAAAATTGCAAACAGCCCTTTTGCATGAAAAGCAATACTTTAAGTCCAGAAGCAAATATAACAGGGTAAATTTGAAATTATGTAATATTCAAAGTGAGTATACAGTAACAAAATTCAGTCTAATTAAAGTTATTTGCAATATACCTGATTCAATGCAATGTAAAACTTGAAGGTCTGCAGTGACAATTTTTTCTTATCAATTCCTGGAACATGACATCAATAACCAGCACAGACTGATCACAGAACTGAAGGCCCTCAGGACCAAAAGTCAGAGATAGACCTTAAATTCCCATATGGCATCAGTGAAAAAGAATTAAGATCAGCTTTTGAATTTCAAAACAGAGAAAAAAACCAAACCATAAATACGTACTTATAGAACAAATAATGCTGCTAAAATTTACTTTTTTTAAAGCTCAGATTGATGATCAAAGAATGTTATTTTCTTGGAAAAGTCTTCTAGTTATATTTGTGTTGGCAAGTAGTTTTTAAAACATTTACATCAGAGCAGAAAACTATGCTCACACCAAGACTTTCAAACCAGCCCTACCACTAAGTTTGTTTGTCTTATTATATATATTTGTTTATCCACATTATGAGAACAGTTTCCTATATAATTTATTTACATTATCTAAAAACATCAACAAGTATGTAAGACTAACTGCTCTATGCACATTACATGTATTTGTACATTTCAACAAATAAAATAACTATGTTTTATCAGACAGTACAATAGACTAACAATAGGATAAAATACCACTGTGACCTAAAGCAAATATACTATTTGGCCACAGGAAATAGTTCTGCATGTTTCACCTTAAAATATACAGAAAAAAGCAAACTAATTAGTTGCAGGGATCTATCAAGTTTGTTTTCACTTTCTTTTCCCTTCTCTTTCCCATCTAAATGGCATTTCTTTTTCCTACTTCATGCTTTAACAGACATATACACTAATAAATTTGTAGGGCTTTCCATCCAATACATTTAAATATTTCTTCTTAGCATGACCCTATCATCCACCCTGGCTCACAAGTGAAGTGTTCACTGGCTGCCAGAACTGCCATGGTGTGTTTGCCTTACAAGGGTAAGAAATAATGGTATCATTCAGCAAATGAGTTTGGTGACTTCTGGCTTACAGAGCATCCTTCCTCTTCTACACAGGAAGCTTGAGTACTATTAGAATACTGTAGTATTAAGCTGTATTTTGATCATTTATATTTTATTTCTAGTGTATCAATCCCTTCTTTAAATAAAATTATGACTGTCATCATTTACAGTTTGGATACCTTTTTAAATCCCATTAAGGCTAATTCCAAACAAAACAGCATGGAATTATTTTGTTCAAAAAGTTTCCACCATTTATCCCTTTCATGAATCATTTAAAGACTTCATGTCAGCAACTGAAAACATTTATGTTGCTCTCACAAAGAACAGACAATATATTATGCATGCTACCCACTGATTTATCATTTGAGAAAGTCTCTTACAGGCCACTTGCCAAAACTGCCACTCACTATCTAAAACACAAATAGAAGTACTTCTAGAATATATAAGTAAATAATAATTGCCAGTGGTTCAAATCAGCAGGCAGTTAAAACCCATATCCTGTGCAACATCAGCGGGTACCAGATGCTTTAGAGAAATATATTTTTGAGTGGACTACTCTGAAGCAGTATATCCACTACCAAAGCATCTTCCTAAACTTTTTCTTAGGATGGTTTATCTCTTCTTCATGTTTAAAACAAAATACCATCATACACACAGAATCCATACAAATAGTTACTTTTGAAAAAATCCTATCTAGTTTTCAATCAGAATAATTTTGTAGCAACAAGCCTCACAAGTAAATAATAATTGCCAGCCTTTTCAGGAGGCCAAGGACAAACTGCACATCACACAAATCCCAACAGACTCAGGAGCAAATTGCCCAGATAAGTTGTGGATGCCACATTATTGCAAGTTTTCAAGGTTACAGCTTTAAACAGCTAGTGAAAGATGATCCTGTCTATGGCAGGAAAGCTGGACTAGATGACCTCTAAAGGTCCCTTCCTTTAGATGGAACAATTCTAGGATTCTGAAGTCTGTACTTGCCAGTCTTAACACCACTAGGAAGGTTTGCCTACAAAACAGAACAGTTCAGTTTCTGAAGATCAGAGCTGCTCAGGTTTTGTTCTAAGACAAATTCCTACTTCAAGAAGGCAACTTCATTGTACAAGTAACATCAACAAATTCTACATAACTATCCACGTATGAATTACTAATGAGTAAGTACTTACAGATTTATCATCTTAGCATTTACAAAAGGAATAATTTTTGCCTGCATTTCTTCACAAGTAATGGAAAAGATAGGATGAATTTAAAATTGTTCTAAAGGCAGTTTTATTGCCACTATAATAACCCCACTGAAACAATGGCCAATTTTTCCATATTTTCCAATGAATAGTGCAACTATTTTGTTAGTCAATCATCAGGATGATGATTGCTGCATTTGATAGGGGAAAAAAAAAAAAGATAAACCTAAAAAAACTCCACCCAAACCAAAATCCAACTAAATCAAAACTCTCTAGCAGCAACAGCTTGTATTATGCTACTTAACTGGCTTTACCTCAGTAGTTTAAATTTAAGAGTCAGCTTTAAGTAGAAATGCAGCAAGTGAAAACTGGAAAGAAAATTCCCCACCTACAGTTGCTACCTAAAATTAAACACAACATTTCTCTTGAAATCTCAAGTGTGCTTCAAAAAGGCACCATGTGATCATATTTAGCTACTGCACTGTAGTTATGAACATTTCATCCCCAACAGATAAACAAAGAGTTCATTGAAACATGTTAAAAAATTAACCAAGGTGAAAACTAGGTATAATTACTTACAAGTCTCTAATCACTAATTATAGATTTCATTTTAAATGCAACCTATAACTTAGGAACATTTTCTTTTTGACCCTGTTATAATTTGCAACAGGCAAAATGAAATAAACTGCACGTATTTTGGAGGGTAAGAACTCTCAACCTAAAATAGATAACTTGTGTTAGGTAGAATAATTCTATGTAAAGAGATGTGTGCTATTGGAATAGTACCGAGAAGATGACTTGTGCAAAACAGTAGGTGGTCTTAAACATCTCCAAGGAGATTGATTAAATGGCACCAATCCAGTTTAAAATGCTTATCATTTTACTGAGATAGCCAGAAAACATGACAACAATATTCTGTGTCTATAGCAATTCTATTTTTCTTAACAGTATTGGGTCAAATTTTAAAGTTGCTATAGCACGTGAATTTTAAGGAACCAAAAACTTTTTAAAAAAAAGTAATCACAAGGTAGTATAATGTCACATGCCACTCATTAAAAAAGTCCTGCGTTAATCAGGTGTACTTACTTCAACAACCAGGATGAGGCACAAAGATTAGATATGTGGACAGTATTTTTGAAAGTTTACTTATTTTATTTGTATTAATATAGTTATAGGGATAAAGAGATTAACTATTTTTGGCAGATATAAAATAAACTGCATGCAACAGATTAAACAATTAACAAGTACTTACAAAATCAAAGTCTCCATCTTGAGGGACCTTCCAGTTATCAGGGAAAACGTTTTTGGATATGTGGTAAGGTTCATGCATGTTCTGATTACAGTTTTCAGGGCTTTTATTCTTGGAATCTTGTTTGTCAAAGTAGTCCATGAAAGAAGGTCTTTGAACTTGTGGTGAAGTAGCATTTCCTTAGTTGAAAGAAAACAAAAAAACTATTAAAATATTAAAGAATTAATGCACTATAAACTAAACTTCACTAATTAATTTTCCTGGGGTTTGCAGAAACTAATGCAGTCATCTGTATGTGATGCAAGCCTGTATTTGTCCCCTGAGGATCTCTGGCATAAAAAGCTCATAGTCAAAGTATGATATTTTTGTAGCAAGATACAACGTGGAGAAATGTTCAAGACATTTCAGTGTTGCATATACAAATACTATTAGAAGTTACTTCATGCAGTATTAATTTGTTGTTATAGAGACTGAATAACATGAGGTGCTAAGCATTCCTTTGGGTGCTGAATGCCCCTAACTTCAAGGCCTGTTCCACAGACACTTGTAGGAAAGGAACAGAGTTTCACTAAAGGTGGAATCTGATAATTATTTAGAAAAAGAACTTGCAAAATACAGCCACACTAATTGTGTCTAGATGCTGCTTAATTTAATTCATTACCAATGAATATTCCCAGAAAATTACAGGATCACCCTCTACAGATGGCTGCAAAGCACTGTCTCCATATCCTGGGGGATTTTTGTCATCATCAAACAGCTGCAAAAGCTTTATGAAGCAGATAGGGATCAGCATGAACTCCTGCTCTTTTCTACTTTTCGCAGAACTGAAGGTAAAAGAAGAAAATCTTTGGTCCTAAATGATTAAAATTTGTTTTCATTTGTGGGATTTCAAAGCAAATTCATTACTAAATAGCACAATAAATAAACATAACTATCACCTCAGAGACCATATTCTGCATAGCATTGATACATGAAATGTGTCATGTCACTTGCTGGAAGCACAACACATTTGACATGAAGGTATATGAAATGTATTTCTACACATAAAATATGAAACAGGATGAGAGATAACTAACCAAGATGGGGGAAAAACCTAACACCAAAAAATCAGATGAAACCATACATTTAAATTACAAGCATAACAAAGTAATAGAATTTTTTATTGGATATACTTTTTTAAAAAGTGAAAAGGTAAACTGAAAATTATTTTGAGCTTGTGTTTTACATGATTACTAAGATTTGCTAATCTCCTTATCTGGCTTTACACTTGTTTTTATTCATTCACTAAGTGGGTTTTTCCCCTCTCTTTCACTTCTTATTCCATCATCTCTTCCCATCTCCTTTGTATAAAGATTTTCTAATTCATTCTAATTTTGCTGCATGGCTAACAGCAGCCTATTTTTTCATTAATGTTTATCTTTGTACTGCCATCTTTTCACAGAATCATCGAGGCCAGAAGAGACATTCAAGAGCATCTAGTCCAACCACTGACCTAAGAAACACCATAATCACCACAATCATACCCCAAGTGCCACATCCAGACACTTCTTGACACTTCCAGGCATTCTAGAGATGTTGCCCCCACCACCTCCCTGGGCAGCCCATTCAATGCTTTCTCACTTTTTCTGTGAAAAAAAAAAAATAATCAAATATCTAATCTGAATCTCCCCTAGCAAAACCTAAGGCCATTTTCTCTCATCCTTTCACTTGACACATGGCAGAAGAGACCAAGCCCCACCTGGCTACAACCTCCTTTCAGGTTATTGTGCAGAGCAATATGGTCACCCCTGAGCCTCCTTTTCTCCAGGCTAAACAACCCCAGCTCCTCACAGGACTTGTGCTCCAGACCCTTCACCAGCTCCATTGCCCATCTCTGGTCACACTCCAGCACCACAATGTCCTTCTTGAAATGAGGGGCACAAAACTGACCACAGGATTCAAGGTGTGGCCTCCCCAGGGCTCAGTAGAGGGGGACAATCACTGCCCTGGACCTGCTGACCACACTATTCTTGACAGAAGCAAAGACTGCATGATGATCTACTGCTTCTTTTCTTTCTGCTGTTCCTAAATTTTTCTCTTCCAGTAAGATTTCTTCTGGCATTTTTTAATGTGTGCTTCTACTGTTGTGCTCTAAGCTTCAGTGAATTTGACTTCAGCTGCTTTCCTTCAACTCCACAATGATACCTTCAATCAATCTGCCATTTCAATACACACCTTCTTTTCCTCACATTTTTAGATGATTTTTCTCTCAGTTTTTGCCCCATTTTTTCATACTTTTTTTTCTAATCCCAGCTCTCTACTCACCATATTTTAATTAGTAACAAACAACAATTCAGTGAACTAAACTCCAGGTTGAATTTAACTGACCAGATAGCAGACACCTCTTCTCCAGACTCTCCCAAGTTTGCCCCCACTAAACTCAAGATCACTTGAAGGACGTTCCTTGATCTCCTGAATCTGGAACTGAGGAAGGGATGAGAAGTAAGCAGCAGGGATAACTACAGAAAAGAGCACTTGAGCAAAAACCATAGCCATAGAATGGGTTGAGTTGGAAAGGACCTTTAAAAACCATCTAATTCCAACTCCCCTTCCATGGGCAGGGATGCCTTCCACTAGATCAAGGTTCTCAAAGTCCCACCCAGTCCAGCCTTGAACACTTCCAGGGATGGGGCATCCACAGCTTCTCTGGGCAACTCGTTCCAATATTTTAACATCCTCATAGTAGGTAATTTCTTCCTAATACCTACTCTAAACCTGCCCTGCTTCAGTTTTAAGCCATTATGCCTTGTCCTATCACTACAGGCCATTGTCAGAAGTCTCCTTCCAGCTCTCCTGTAGGCTCCCCATTATGTACTGCAAGGTCCTACAAAGTCTCCCCAGGGACTCATGTAGAGAATGAGTCTTCTCTTCTCCAGCCTGAACAACCCGAACTGTCTCAGCCAGTTTTCATATCAGAGGTTCCCCACCCTTCTGATCATTTTCATGGTTCTCCCCTGGATTTGCTCCAACAGCTCTATGTCATTCTTGTTTTGGGGGTCTTAGGGCTGAACAGTATTGTGGGCAGAGTCTCATGAGAGCTGAGTAGAGCAGAAGAAAAATGGAAGAATCTAAATTTAAAAAAAAACCCCACACATTTAGAAAACAGATCCAAGAGAAGATAGTAGTATGAAGGAAGTAGAATTAAAAACAGAAATACAATGCACTGTCTTAGTACAAACTGTTCACTACTTGGTGATTGCTGCCCAAAACCCCTGAAACTGTTTGTACCAAAAAGATAGGACACCACATTGCTGGCCTTTCACAACCAATTTTTTCTTCAGTTGAGATGGCTGTACTTAAGTTTCATCCCTGAGACATAGCTATAAACAAAAAGATTACCAGTGTCTCTGTGCAAAACTCCAAGTACCAAAACGTTGGCCCATTACAGGTAAGGAAATCTCCGTTCTCTCACATATAAGGCAATACTAAAGATTTTCCAAGCACTGCTCCTAAGTTTTAAAACTATTTATAACTATCTTCCTTATACGTGTAATAGAAGACTACCTACATACAGAAAACAAACAAACCCCTCTGAATTCCCTGCTACCAAATGCCTATTATGGAAATTGGGTCAAAAGGACTGAAATTACTCCAAGATAAGCAAAGAACATTTATTTTTTACTTTGAGAATGCCTTTCATTTGTTTTGCTAAGTAAGAATTTAGAACTCACTTCTGATTTCAACTGAGCATACAGTCAGTTAGCCCAATTAAAACAGCAAGAGCTGCTTACGTTCACTGCAAATATAAAAACTCACACACAATACCAGAAATATGACTGTAAAATGATGGGACCAGAGGTATTTCCACCTTTTTTTTTTTGTTTCTTCCTCCAATGTAAAAAATCCCAAAGAATTTATTTGGAAATTTATTTTTAAGGTTTTGTTTTATTTTCATAAATAAATAAATGAAAAAGAGACACTATTTCAGTCTCTAGCTAACATAACAGGTTAGCTAGTGTTTCATAGGAATGGGTTGACATCTACCAGTTTAAAGGCCATGTGAAAGCTCCTATCTCTTTTGTATTTACTTTAGAAAACACTCAGGATTGTTATGCTAGAGCAAACTGATAACTCAGGATTGTTATGCTAGAGCAAACTGATAAAGGTTGCACCTTTTTGGTTTTTTTTTTTTTCCAAAATAAGACCATTTTGGTCAGAAAGTACTTTTCTTAACTTTCATGAACAACAGAGTAACGTTATTTTCTCAACCATCTTTCAAGAACCAAGAAAATTGGAAGTATAATACATAAAGATTCCCTTAAGGACAATTAATTCACTCATCTCTTCAGTAAGTTACATTTGCCACAAAAAATCTACAGCAGAGTCAGTATCACCCCACACTTGCACTGAAAACCTAATAGGCAATAGCCTGTTCTGTTCTAGAAGGATCTGGATTTTTCAGTTCTATTTATTTACTTTTCAATAAGCAATGATAATGTTTAAAAATGTTTTCCACAGTTTCAATATTAAAGAATATCTGTCTCCTACCATCCCTACTACTTGCCTACTGCAAAGACAGCTTGGGGAAAAAGGCCATAATAAAACAACAGTCAAAAATTGCTGGCAAGCCATAAAACCCAGAGAGCAGCATTGATGCTGAAAACACACTCTAGTTCAGCAATACCCCTGATAGGAACACAGCCAATAGGGATGTCCCCAAAAAGTTATGTAAGCAAGTTTCTTCCAAAAAATATCCTGAATAAAATGAATGAGGCAACAACATAATACAACACCAACTCTATGACACTGTTCAAAAACATATCACAAATAAAATAAATAATTCTCAATACATATTTTAAAATAAAGAGGAACGCACACTCCATTCTAATACATGTTTTGGTAAAATTCCACTGGTGTCATCTACCATGAAAAATTATTTTGCAGTGAAGCATTTCTAACAGGACAGTATTCTATTAATATCAAATTGATTTTAAACCAGTTTTAAAGTTCTGCTGTTAGTTAACATGTAAGGCCAGCAGATGACGGTGACTACCTCCTACAGAAGGGAGACTCCCACTACAATTTCCTGGGAGGGCATGAGTGCTGGTATTTTGTTTCTTTGGCATTTTGGAGTGGAGGGTTTACAATGTCCAGTGGAAAGTCTAAGTTTTTCTCTCACTCTGTGACTACCAGGACACTGGACCTCTTCTGCAGCTGAATATCTACAGAGGAAAGCTTTCCTCCTTTTGCCAAAAGCTTCCACAGCCTTCCCCATTTTGTGGATGTCCATCTACCACTCAACTGAGGAACATTTTCAGCTGCTTGAAGCTAGGGATCTGGCTCTCCTGTCTGAAGAGCTTCTGTGAACATCCTGTCAGTATCTTTTATTCCCTCAAAATACACAGCTTTATCACTATGAAGAGTCAGAAGCTGTAAAGCAATCAGTTTTCAGCCTTCTTTAGACCTATATCTAGCTATGTGCTCTCACTCTTACTGCAAAGGCTACCAGAGCTTATGGAACATCATGCACTACTTAGGCTTTGTATTCCATACATCCCTACCACTACTCTCTCCCTTCACAAGGGGCTCTACAACACAGTGGCAGTAATTCTGGGAAATGGGAGACAGAAGCCTAGAATTTTGACCTCAGTCTCCAGGCAAATGCATCTAACAGTGAATTACCACATAAAAAGCTGCCACAGCCACCTCCTTCAGTCATATTTTAAGCAGGAACTGTGACTCTACTTCATGAGCGGGAAAGTTCTACTGCTAACACCTATCAAGCAACCACCTCAGAGAATTAGAGGTCAGGGTACTGGGAACCACAAGGAAGCAGCAGTAGAAACTGTATCAGTTACTTAGGGCAGAGAAACTGGGAGTCTACCACAGGACAGAGCTAAGAAATGTTTGACTAATGAGAGCTGTGTAACAAAGTTACTGAGCTCACAGTTTTTGTATCACAGTGACTTACACAGCCAAGCCCTCATTCAGATTCAGGCCTTATTCGGTCTTTTGTTTGTTGTATGACACACCTCTTTACCAGACATAATTGCAATTGGCATCTAAATGGAAAATTCACATAATTTTCAACTAGTTGAAGCTTTCAGAGACTTTTTGAAGGACTATGAACCCAAGTTACAATTTTCAATGGGGAAAAGTTTCTAGCACAAAACATTCCTTTGCTTCTTGAGAATAAGATTTGTAAAACTGGATTAATAATTTTTGGGTTCTTTTTTCCCCACTCCCTGAAAAAAAGAAAATAATATTCAATGATACTACTTTTATAATTATGGAATATTCTGAGTTGGACAGGATTCATCAGGATCATCAAGTCCAACTCCTGGCCCTGTATAGGACACCCCAAGAATCACACCATGTGTCTCAGAGCATTGTTCAAACATTTCCCATTAGTCCATTCCAGCCGAATTACACTTTATTTCTGTTTTTTGCAAAACAAAGAAAATGCACATTAAACTGGCATTCTGCAACAACTCTCAAAAGCAGAATTGACAACAACATTATTTTAAAACAAAAATCCCCATTTAAAAAATATACTACTACTAGTGACATAAATGAAGAACTTTATTACCAGTCACAGAAAATGGCTTGAGAACCAGTACAGACCTGTAAACATCTATCACCCCTATACACATACAGGAGTAAAGCTATACACCTAGTACACTAGTACACCTATATATGGCACTAGTACATATACACCTAGTACACTAGTACACCTATATATGGCACTAGTACATATACACCTAGTACACTAGTACACCTATATATGGCACCAAGCAAACCATCTACTGGGGGCACAGTAAACATGCCTGACTGAAAATACACCCGTGAGGTATCAACACCTAGGCTACAGCAACTCTGAAACTAGCCCATAATTAAGTTTCCTTACAAAATTCCTACCGAAATTAAGACAAAAGTTGTTATAAAACGTGTCACCAGCTTTTGCTTGTCAGCTGAAACACCAGCTGCAGGATTTAGGCCTTTCTATGAGTTTGGAAGCACCACTCCAGAGCTATCCAAGCATACATTTCATATCACAGAGACTGACTTACAGTATCAAACAATCCCTTACCCTGGATGCTGGAATCACTAAAAAATAGTGAATAAACAACTCATGAATTCTTCTATCAACATGTAGGTTCTACAGCATGGTGCATGTCCCACTGTAATCAAAAATACCATTATGTATAATAAGACAGGAAAGTAAGTGCTGGAACCAAACTTGATGCCTGATAGCTGAATGATTAAACCATCACTTGCCTCAGGCTACCTCCAGTTTGCCAACGTCACTGGAATTATGCTGCTCAAAACAGTCATCTGGGGCGGGGGGGGGAACAGGGAAGGAATCCTGCTGTCCTAAGGATTATATTCTTCTGTTTGATTAGAAGGAAGAATGCGTTTAAGAATTATACTGACTAAACCTAAAATGTTCATGTCTTATAGGACAAAAAGTAATAAAACAAAACCTAATTACTTTTCTACATTCTAGCTGTCAAATGTCACCTCATGAGTTCCATCCTCTTCTTTTAATACATTCATTACCAACCAGAAACTATCTAGAAGCTTCACCAAAGACTGAAGTAACAGTTAGAAATCCAGAATAAACCCAAACTGCACTAAGAGAACTTCTTTCCCAGCCCAGTGCAGATAGCCAATATGAATTTAAGAGGGCAAAAAAGAGAAGCAGGGGGAATGTTACTGAAAAGGAG